>CP125838.1:41732815-41982815 GCA_030408175.1 Trifolium repens
TTCAGGAACCGATTTAAAAAGTGTTTTTTCCACTAGTCCCCTGGATATACTACTTATCTTTTCTCCCCCTTTTTAGCCATAATGTTGACAAAAAAGTTTAAGAACAGAAAGAGTATTCAAATAGTACTGGGGTTATTAAATGTGCAATATACAGAGTAGATGGATCTTTGACAAATGTTCTAAGCATCAACACATGACCAAGGTCTTCAAAAAGAGATGCTTCAGTAGTCTTCAATTTCTTCAGTAGTTGTCTTCACAAAATCCATATAGTCCAACAATCCATAGTCTTGTAGTCTTCATTCTTCATGGTTGTTGTATGTGCATTCATAGTTAAGCAAGTACAAGTTACCCATATTTCTATGAATGTAACTAAGTCACCCATATTGCTATGACTGTGACGTGAATCACCCATATTTCTATGAATATGATTCTAAGCATAAAAGTCATCCATATTTCGATGAACATGACTAAGCACAATGAATCATCCATATTGCTATGATTATGATTATGATTATGCCCTATGCTTACAAACTTAAATGCTTTTGAGTTGTTTTGCACATAATCTACTCCTTCTATAAAAAGGTCATTCTTTGACCTTGCCTTCAGTAATGCTCTTGCAGATAGCATGATTTGTAGTCTTCAGCCCCAGATAAGGCTTCTTCTTCTCAGAGGCTCCAATGTGGACCACATTGAGCTTTACATCAGGATCTTCTTCATAGTTCTTCATCACAGTATGAAAGGTGGAATATGTTGGAACAAAAGAGGTTCTGATATGACCCAATTAGGTTTTGATGATAACAAAAGTATTAATGTACAATAGGGTATACTAATTATTTAATCCAAGTGTGAAGATATACAAGTTAATTCTTATATTTATTGGAAGCACATTGGAAGCTCTGATATGGCAAAAGCAAACTCTGATCAGAACTTCAAGCCATCAGAAGATGCGTATGTGACTCATCAGAGGATGCAGGTTCTACTCATCAGAAGATGCATATCAGACTCTGATAAGAGCAGTGAGAGCCGTTTTGTCAGAAGAACATTCTCTGCGTCAATGATTATACTCTGACATTCCAAAAGCTGAAGGAATCAATCTTATCCACAGAATAGTGACGTTTGTACTATTTTACGAACTCTTTACCTGATTTGGATAAAATGTTTTCCCCAAGATTGATCGTATACAAGGTTACCCGATTTGGTTATCAATGGTACTATCTACAGCTGGCGCAATCTCACTGCATCAAATTCGAATCAAACACGCTCCACCTTCGTCTATAAATTGGAGCAAGTTTGAAGCTTTGGGATACGACACTTGAACAATTTTGAAAGAGCTGTTACTCTGCAAAAATCATCCTAAAGCACAAAAACTCAAATACAACTTGAACTCATATTCAAAATCCAAGACCTCAGTTTCAGCTTCTGTTAATTCATTAGTTGAACCTTAGAATTTTGTATTAAGATTCTAAGTTAAGTCTTGTATTAAAAGTTGTATTTATTTTGTAACTGAACATTGATCTTTATATCAATAGTTCAGACTCTATTTTTCTTATACTTGTGATTTGAAGTCTCTTGCCTGCGTGCTTGAGCATTAGGAAGTCTCTTGTTTGTATACTTGAGCATTGGAAGTCTCTTGCTTGTGTGCTTGAGCATTTGTAATCTTTTGTGATTATAGTGAACTCTCTTGGAAGTACAAGAGGACTGGACGTACTCTCGGTTTGTGAGGGGAACCAGTATAAAAATCTCTGTCTCTATCTTTCTCTCTTTCTCTCTATCTTCAAAGTTACTTTTGATTGTGTTTTGTTTTCTAAACCGCTGCAAACTCTGATAAGTTTTCTATAACTTAGAAGAAATTTTCAAACTACCCAAAACACAATTCAACCCCCCCTTCTTGTGTTTTTCACACCTTCAATTGGTATCAGAGCCTGGTTCTGTTTTCTAATCACCTAACAGTGAAACAGTTTTCTAGTTGAAAAACACTATGACTGAAGGAACTCCAAGTGTGACATTGAAAGCAGTTCCTCATGACTATGATGTTGAAGATAAGTCAAGCAACAAGGCACCAAAGTTCAATGGAGATGCTTCTACCTTTTCCTGGTGGAAAGATAGAATCTACAGTCATCTTATTGGTTTAGATGATGAGCTTTGGGACTTGGTTGAAGAAGGGGTAACTTTCCAAGGACTAGATGAAAAGGGAAGGTTATCTGTTGAAGAAAGAAAGAAGTTCACTCCTACAGACAAGAAGCAGTACAAGAAACATCACAAGGTTAAGGATCTTCTCATTGGGTGTATATCTCATGATGGGTATCTCAAGATCACAGACAAATCCACTGCCAAGAGTATTTATGACTCTTTGTGTTCCACATATGAAGGGAACAAACAGGTTCAAGAAGCAAAGGCTACTCTTCTGATCCAACAGTATGAACTCTTTAGAATGAAGGATGATGAGAATATTGAATCTATGTATTCTAGGTTCAAAATTCTAGTGGCTGGTCTCCAAGTTCTAAAGAGAAGTTATACAACTTCTGATCATGTAAGGAAGATTTTGAGAAGCTTACCTTCAAGGTGGAGGCCTAAGGTAACAGCTATTCAAGAAGCTAAAGATTTGGACAAACTTGGCTTGAAGGAATTGATAAGTTCACTCATGAGTCATGAGATTGAACTATCTTCTGATGAGCCTCATAAGAAGCTAAAATCTGTGGCTTTGCCATCTATTTCAGTTTCATCTAAGGCTCTGAAAGCCAAAGTTGTCGAATCAGAAGCTGAGGAATCTTCCATAGATAATCAAGAAGAAGGATCAGATGATGACTTCTTTGCACTCTTGTCCAAGAACTTTCAAAAGTGGTCACTAAGGAAGGGCAGAAATCTTCAAGGCAGAGGATCTGGATCAAGATACAACACCAGCAAAGAGAAGAAGGATGACACAAAGAATTGTTTCAATTGTCATAAGCCTGGGCACTTCATGGCTGATTGTCCTGAACTCAACTCCAAGGGTAAAGGAAGAAAGAGCACAATCAAGAACAAAGCCAAGAAGAGTCTGATGGCAACATGGGAGGATATAAATGAATTATCTGAGGATGAAGACTCTGAGGAAGCAAACCTAGCGCTTATGGCCATTGGTGAACCAGATGATGGAAATGATTCAGATTCTGACATAGACGACATTGAAGAGGTAATATCTAAAATGTCTAATTCACAAATGACCAAAGCTTTGAAAGATGTTATGGTTAAGTACATGGAAAAATTGAGTGAGCTAGATTTATGTAAACAAAAAATGAAGCTACTCAATGAGAATCTCACCCAGACTCAAGCACACTACCAAAAATCTCTTAAAACTATTAAAGTGCTGGAGACTGGATGCAGAACATGTCACAAACCCTATGATGAGTATGAAATTTCTCTTCAAGAGTTTGTACACTGTAACATTGACAAAACTAGGATCACTTCCATAATTCATGGTGGGCTTAGCAATTATTATAATAGACAAGGACTTGGTTCCCACACATCTTATGATATGAGGAAATCAAACAATCCTGTCCTGCTAAGCAAGTCACCAGAAGAATCTTATTCAAACTTCACTAAGGGTACATCAGAGCCTCTGACTGTGTCTGGTACTCTTGTGAGCTTGGAATCACAAGATAAGGTATCAGAAGATAATTCATCTTATGGACCTAAGTCTTCTAAAACCCAGGTTCCCCTCACATCAGTACCCATGTCTACTCAAGTTAAAGCTATTAAAGTACCAAAGCCTGTTGATAAGCGGGGCACCAGTACTTCTAAAGCAAACTTGGTAACTGGTTCTCTGACACACTCAAGAGGAAAGTCTCAAAGACAACAGAAGCCTAAACCTTTTTCTAAAAGCTCTCTTGACTTAAGATCTTCTGAACACTCTAAAAGGGGGAATAAGATTCTCAAAACTAACCAAAAAGGACCCATCAGAGTATGGGTACCAAAATCTGAAATAGTGTATGCTGCAGGTATGCACCCAAAGAAGAAAAGAAAGCTCTTGGTATCTAGACAGTGGATGCTCTCGTCACATGACAGGAGACAAACTCTTATTCCACACCCTGAATCAGCAAGAGGGAGGAACAGTAGGGTTTGGTGGCAACCAGAAGGGAAAGATCATTGGTATAGGTACAGTTGGTAATTCTTCTTTGTCAATTTCTGATGTTTGGTTAGTAGATGGACTACCTCATAATTTACTTAGCATAAGTCAATTGTGTGATAGTAATTATGATGTTATGTTTAATAAGGAATCATGTACTGTAATCAGAAACTCTGATCAATCCATTGTCTTTAAGGGTTGTAGAAAAGGCAATGTGTATAAAGTCAATTTTTCTGATTTAAGGGAACAACAATTGCTTTGTCTTTTGACACTGAGTGATGAAAAATGGGTCTGGCATAAAAGATTGGGTCATGCTAACTAGAGATTAATCTCTAAGCTTAGCAAGGACAATCTTGTCAGAGGTCTTCCTAAAATAAAATATCACTCAGACTCACTTTGTGGTTCCTGTCAAAAAGGAAAAATTGTCAAAAGTTCTTTTAAGAACAAGAACATTGTCTCTTCTACCAGACCTTTGGAACTCTTACACATTGATCTTTTTGGACCAGTTAGCACTGCTTCAATCAATGGTAAGAAGTATGGATTAGTCATTGTGGATGATTATAGTAGATGGACTTGGGTTAAGTTTCTGAGAACTAAAGATGACACATATGAAGTGTTTAGCATCTTCTGCATTCAAATTCAAAATGAAAAGGATTCCAAGATTTTGAAAGTAAGAAGTGATCATGGTGGTGAATTTGAAAATGAACCTTTTGAAAAATTTTGTGAAGAACATGGAATTCTCCATGAATTCTCTTCTCCTAGAACTCCACAACAAAATGGAGTTGTAGAAAGAAAGAATAGATCTTTACAAGAAATGGCACGCACCATGATGCATGAAAACAATTTGGCAAAATTCTTTTGGGCAGAAGCTGTTAACACTGCTTGTTACATTCAAAATAGAATCTATATTTGACCTATTTTGAACAAAACAACATATGAACTCTTTAAAGGAAGGAAACCCAATATTTCTTATTTTCATCAATTTGGTTGTACTTGTTACATTCTGAATAACAAAGTCCATCTTTAGAAATTTGACTCTAAAGCCTGTAAGGGTATTTTCATTGGATACTCTGAACGCTCTAAGTCATACAGAGTGTATAATTCTGAAACTAACACAGTGGAAGAATCAATGCACGTAAAGTTTGATGATAGAGAGCCTGATGATAAAAAGTCAGAGCCTGTTAAAGATTTGTCAGGAACTGATGAGTCAGAAGATGAAGCTCCAGAGTATGACAACAACAGAGAATCTATAGAAGACTCTGAAACTCAAGAAGCTACAACTTCTGATGCTGCTCAAGAACATCAAACTATTGATGATAACTCTGAAGAAACTGATATTCCAAGGAACACATTCAAATACAAATCATCACATCCTGAAGAGCTCATTCTAGGAAACAAGAACAGTCCAAGAAAAACAAGGTCAAATTTCAGAAATGAAGAATCATTGTTTGGACTAGTCTCTTTGATTGAACCAAAGACAACAAATGAAGCTCTCTCAGATGATGCCTGGATAGTTGCAATGGAAGAAGAGTTAAATCAATTCAAGAGAAATGATGTATGGGATCTGGTACCCAAACCAAAGCATAAGAACATTATTGGAACAAAATGGGTATACAGAAACAAGTTGAATGAACAAGGTGAAGTCACAAGGAACAAAGCCAGACTTGTTGCACAAGGGTACAGTCAACAAGAAGGAATTGACTTCACTGAGACATATGCTCCAGTAGCCAGACTGGAAGCAATCAGGTTACTTTTATCTTATGCAGTCAATAATGGTATTACTCTATATCAAATGGATGTGAAAAGTGCATTTCTAAATGGAGTCATTTCAGAAGAAGTGTATGTCAAACAACCTCCTGGATTTGAGGATTTAACAAATCCAGATCATGTGTTTAGACTAAAGAAGTCACTCTATGGACTCAAACAAGCTCCCAGAGCTTGGTATGAGAGGTTGAGTACCTTCTTGGTTGACAATGGTTTTGAAAAAGGACAAGTTGACAATACACTTTTCAAAAAGATTCTTAAGAAAGACATTTTGATCATTCAAATATATGTTGATGATATCATTTTTGGATCAACTAATGCCACTCTTTGCAAGAACTTTTCTAAGCTGATGCAGGATGAGTTTGAAATGAGCATGATGGGAGAATTGAAGTTCTTTCTTGGTATTCAAATAAATCAAACAGAGAAAGGAACATTCATTCATCAATCCAAATACATAAAGGATCTTCTGAAGAAGTTCAACCTAGAAGATTGCAAACCCATGAATACTCCCATGCATCCTACATCAAGTCTAGGCATAGAAGAATCTGAAGGCAAAGTTGATCAGAAGCTGTATAGAGGTATGATTGGATCACTTCTTTATCTAACTGCCTCAAGACCTGATATTTTATTCAGCCTATGTTTGTGTGCAAGATTTCAATCAGATCCTAGAGAATCTCATCTCACTGCTGTGAAGAGAATCTTTAGGTATTTGAAAGCTACTTGTAACATTGGGTTACTGTATCAGAAATCCAATGACTACAAGCTGATTGGATTCTATGATGCTGACTATGCTGGTGATAGAATTGAAAGAAAATCCACCAGTGGTAACTGTCAGTTCATTGGTGAGAATTTAATTTCATGGGCTAGTAAAAGGCAAACCACCATAGCTATGTCAACAGCAGAAGCTGAATACATATCAGCAGCTAAATGTTGTACACAACTACTTTGGATGAAATATCAATTGGAAGATTATCAAATAAGCAGTAACAATATTCCTTTATATTGTGACAATACTGCAGCTATTCACCTCTCTAAAAACCCTATTTTACATTCAAGAGCTAAGCATATTGAGATTAAACATCATTTTATCAGAGACTATGTTCAAAAAGGAGTAATTGATCTCAAGTTCATTGAAACAGAAAATCAATGGGCTGATATCTTTACAAAACCTTTAGCTGTTGAACGTTTTGATTTTATCAAAAAGAATCTGAACATGATGGAAATCTCTGATTAACTTAGACTCTGATGAAAAATTGAGTTTGTGAGAATCTAATAGTAATCAGAAAATGAAGTCATCAGAACCTTCTGTATCAGAAGTTGTGATGAGAACATCTTCTGACAAACTATCAGAATCTGATTAGAAGGTAAATAGTTCTGGCGCGTAAGTAAAAATCTTTTGTAAAAACCCTTTCATTTCCAAACTTACGTGTCAGTTATTCAAATAATCTTTTAATATACGTGTCTTGTTGCAAGAGGATAAAGAAGTTGGTTAATGATGATTAGCGTTTCTAATTCCCAATTGTGGTAAAATACTCTACTACCCTTACGTGTTTGTACTTGTTTTTGCGCGAAAGTTTCTATTTAAACACACTAACTGTTCACATTCACACTTTTGCACTCTCACAACCCACACTTTCATTCTTCTAAAACACAGAGATATTTATTTCTCCCTCTTTAGAAACCCTAACTCCAAAATCATCCATGGCTTCTTCATCTACAACAAATGTTAAGGCATGCATGGTCCTTACAAGAGAATCCAACCCCACAGAGTTTGCTAAGGATCAACGATCATACAAGTATGAGGAACTGACGGTCTCGATTGAAAATCCCGTTGATCTTGAAAGCATTCGTGTTAACGGTTTCGCTGAAGTTGTTAAGCATTATAAACGACAAGGATTGGAGTACTAATTTGATGTGATGAACGGACCAACCTACACAGAACTTGTCAAGAACTTCTGGATGAAAGCATCTGTCATCACTAAGGATGTTTACAATAAGAAGGTCAAGAAGATGGTTGAAGAGAATCCTGCCTTACAAGGAAAAACCCCAGAGCAAATGGGTTTGAGACCTTTTGTTTCTACAGAAATTGAATCATTTGTGGCTGGATTCAGAATCTGCATCAGATTATGCCACATTCTTGAGGCTCTGAAGCTAGAGCGTGGTGGATTGATTATCAAGCACACTGATGAAGCTGGTCCTGATGTGGATGAATACATATTCAAACCTAAGGCTGACCCTAAGGACAAGTTTGAATGGACCAACAACTGCAAGATTATCTACAGGATTTTGATTGACAGTGTTCTGCCCAAGTTAGGAGGCACTGATCAAATATCCAGTGTTCAGAAACTGTTCACATTTCATATCGCTAAAGGAAATTTTCTGGATGTTGGTAAGCTCATTTTTGATCATCTGTGTTTATCTATTATCTCTAGCAAAACTATTGTGCGACATCCAAGACTACTTAGCCACATGTTTGCACAATGTGGTTTGTTGGATGCTATCACACCCTATCTTCCAGGCTTAAGTAATTTTATGTTAAGTTCTAAGATTGTGAATAGTACTACCTTAAGGTATTTAAGGCTGGTAAAGAATAATGAGATAGTTCATCCAACACATCCTGTGTTACTCAGAGACTCTGAGAAAGGCATTGGTGAATGTTGGCTTGTACATGTCAGTGATAGTGAAGCTAAGAGAGTTGTAGAGGCACATGCTGAGTTCATGAAGAAGTTAGGAGCTGATGTAGGTGATGGACAAACTACAAAGCTAACTGTGAGACAACAAAGGCTTTTGGAACAGCCTCTTAGACTTGAACCTGTCAAAAGAAAAGCTGCCAAAAGTCCTGCTGAAAAGAAGAAGGCTGCTAAGATTCCTAAGACTACAGCTCCAAGATCATCTAAGAAACCAAAGGTAAGGAAGCTTGAATTGTATGATCTTACTGAAGAAGAAAAGGAAGAAGCTGAGATACAGGCAGCATTGGCAAAGGTTGCAGAGCTTAATAAGAAGGAAGAGGCTCTGAAGGACGGCTATGATTGTGGTATTGATGAGTCTGCCTTTGATGACATGCACAAGAAGCTCCCAAAAAGGAATGATCCTCATAATCTGCTGGATCAACAGACTCTGTATGGTCCTGTACTTGGTAAGTCTTCTACTTTTATTGGAGGCAGCTCAGCATTTAGTGATTATTTCAGAAGGCTTCAATTCCCTTCTGAAATTAGAGTTAAACATGCTTTTGATAAGATTTTAAAAGGAGTTAATTCTGTGAAAGTCAATGATCTTTCTGAGAATCAACCATCATCAGAGCAGTTTAACCTCATCCTAACTAACCCATCAGAATCTCAGATTAATATTATATGCAATGATGCAGAACAAGCTTCAACAAGCTCTGCACCAATCATTCAAAATCTGGATGAAGATTCTGAAAAGACACCATCACCACCTCCTCATATATCCACCAATCACCAAGAAATTCCTACAACAACAACACCACAACCAGAAGAACCACAAAATGACCCCCAACCAAACCCTGAGATTGTTCAACCTGTGAACACTCAAGAACAACCAACAACACCTGAACCGGAAAATAACAAACCAGAAAATGAAAACCAATCAGAGAATCAACCCCCACCAGAACATGACCACCAAAAATCACCAGACCATGACCACCAAGAATCACCAGAACATGATCAAGATCACATATCTGAGACTCTCCAATCTGATGAACATGTCCATGAGAAATCCCCACATCATGTGGTTATGGACAACTCATGTGATCTATCAACTCCCGTTAAGAAACATGTTCAACAAATTGATGAGACCCTAAATCTTGATATTGTTCAGAAAACCCCTCCTGACCAATCACAACATCTCAAACACCTTATGCAGGATCTATCTATGGACTGCATATTTTTCCCTCCTCACCTAACTTCCAGAATAGCCAATGAACCTCTTGACCAAACCCAGGATGATATCACTAGTTTGCTAAAAGCTGTTGACAAGAATCTTAGGAGAATGTCCAGTGCTATTCCACACAGATCTGTTGACACAGCACACATTGACAAAGAGTGTGACCTTATGGAACAACATCTGGTACTCATGCTTCGTTCTGTCAGAAAGGCTTATACTACAGACTTGGAAGTGAGAAATGAGATTGCTAGGAAGGAAGAGGAAGAGAGGCTTGAAAGGGAAAGATTAGAAGCTGAGGAGAGGGAAAGAAAAAGGTTGGAGGATGAACGTATAGAAAGGGAAAGGCAGACAGCAGAGCAAGCTAGACTAGCAGAAGAAGCTAGAACAGCTGCTGAACAGGCAAGGTTAGAACAGATTGCCAGAAATGCTCTAGAGTATGCTCAACACATAAGGGAAAATCAAGATAACTTTCAGAGAAGACTTGATGAGCATTCTGCTATGTTGGCTGCTATTATGACTACTCTCCAGAGCATCAATGCCAGACTGCCTCAACAACCTGATCAACCTTAAACCCTAGGATTCTATGCACTTGTTCTGTTTAATTTATTTATCATGTTCTGATTATCTGTTTTGTAACCTGTTGGATATTATTTCTTTTAAGTACTTGATTATTATCCTTAATGTTCATTACTTATTTGTTTTGTTTGGTTATATTTTATTTTCTTTATGTTTTCATGTTATGCTTTCATAAATATTTTTGAGACAAATATCAAACACAAAGATTTCAAAACTAAATAACGAGTTTATTCAATGGAAAATTGTTGATTACATAAGTTTTTATCCAACTGTTCACTTGGATTCTACATCTGATATAGCTAGTTCTAAATCTAGCTTGGTAGCATCAGAGGGAGAAGAAGGGTATTCATCCCTAGAAGGAACATATGTGCTCAAGAATTCCTTCTAATCAGAATCCCATTCAGATTCTGATGAGGACTTTTGTTGTTTGGTCTTGGATCTTGTTTGATAGTTGGCTCTGACAGGAGCAGAAGTTGATGCCTTCATCTTCTGAGGCTTCCTCGTAGACTCTGAGTCTTGTTGAATCTTCACTTTCTTCTTCTTCTTCTCCTGCGCTTTCTTACTTTTGATCACTCTTCTGTCCTTATCCATTGTTTCTTCAGAATGAAATGGAAGTGTTGAGTGAAATGACAAAGTTCTTGGTCATTATATAGTAGTTTCAAACTGGACAAGTTCATGGTTTTACGACAAATCATTAAATTGGTGTAGTTGTAACCACCTTGACTGCCTTGAAACTTTAATTTTTGACCATTTTTTTCAACTTGTCATTTATTTCTTGTCAGTTTATCTTTTTGTTTAATGACAAAAGGGGGAGTAAGAGTTGTTATTAATTTATGAAATGCTAAACTGAAGCCAAAATTCCAAATTTATTTTTTGTAATTACGTATGATTTGGAGGAAAATATTACAAGGCAAACCCATGAAAATACCTCTTATATCAACAAAAAATGGACACTATGTAACTTTATTGCACTGTAAAAAACGATCCTATGGACCCTCCCCTTTTAGTAAATTATCTCGCATTAAAGAATGAATATTTGTTCTTGTTTTTTAGTAACAATGGGGCATTCTATTCGTAGGAACAATAAAGAAGCAGATCTATTCTATATCCGATAAGTAACAATACGCAATGGTGGTGTTTTTTTTTTATGCGTGTTTCTATTGGATATATCTATTTCTATCATATCATACTACGTTCTCAGGCTAAAGCAAACTTAAGATAGACAACTGCATCTTCTTGCACTTGCTTTTTTTATATTTTATGCCGGCAACACTAAAAAATCAAAACATAACCCAATTGAACCCATATCAACTAAACCAGCACCCCAAAAGAAAAAGAGACAGAAGATAAATATCCAAAAAGATAGACAAATTGAAACAAAAAATTCACCTGTGAACACAAAAAGTGAAAAATTCACTTGGGTTGGAGGAATTGTGGTTCTGGGTGTGGAAGAGACTGAAGGGAAGACATGAAAGTGCGGTTGTGCGGCGGCGCGGCGGTGCGGTGGTGATGAAGATGGTCTGGCGGTGCGGCGGCTGCGGGGAAGAAGAAGATGGTGCGTGAATCGTGATTCCGCGTTTCTGCGTTACACTGTTTCAGAGTTGTACGTTTTCTAATTTGATTCTGCGTTTTCTAATTTTGTACGTTTTGTGGCCCTGTAATAAGGCCCCAAAACGGGGCCAATAATTTACAAAAACATAATAGGGCTGGGCCAAAGTTAATTTATTTTAAAAATTTTAAAAGGGGCCTGGGTAATTGGGGCTCAATAGGGAGCCTAATTGACAGCTCTACTTGAAACCAATAAATCTCTTCTTCTCTAAGGTTACAGCTGCGCCTCTGTTCTTGTTTTTACTGACGCAGCTACTGTTTGTTGTTTTTCTCTCACAGCAGCTGCGCTGCTGTTACTGCTAGTTTCCTACACATCACAGATGTGTTTTTCAATTTAGGGATTAAGAAATCCCTTTCTTCTTCTCACGTGACCTTGTCACATGGCACACCATGGGCCAAACCCATTTACTTTAAACACCCCCTTTTTCCTTTTTAATTAATTTGGGCCACTCCAAATAGGAGGGATAACCCAACAAAAATTACCATTAAAATTTAATAGGGACTAACTTGAAAGAACGTGATTTTGTAGGGACTAAAAACATATTTAACCTAGTAAAAAACCAACCATTACACTTTTCAATCTAACCACCTAAACTCACCTAACTAACTCACCCCAAAGCATATATAGATAATTAGGGCATGTCCTAATATATTAAAATGGGTCCCTAATAAAAAAAAAAAGCTAAATTTTTAAAAAAGATAGAATTAGAATCAATATTCTTGATCAATTCTGCAGTATTGAAGTTGAACCCATGAATATAAAATTGAAGATAATTAGCCATCATTAGAATTAGCAAATTAAAATGTAATGGAATAATAGATAGAATTGCAATGCAAACAGAACAATTTTTAGAGGAACTTCAACAAAGAGCATGCATGTTTAGCCTCTCATTTAAATCGTCAAACGTATCACATCAATATCAAACTTGATACACCATTTTAAACTTCATTCACACTATGAAAACCATCCACTCCAATGAAGAAAATCAATCAAATTTCAAACCTCATCGCCAATAAACTTGCAATTAGATTAAAAACAAACTAAGCAAAACCTAGATTGTGTTTTATCTCAGGGTTTTTATGAGCCATATATAAACCCCAAACCATAAGGGAAATAGAAAATTTAAAAGCTTCACATGCAATTAGAAAGAAGAAAAAACAATAAATAACTAAATAAGCATATTCCAAGTAATAATAACTTAATAATGGATTTGGATCCTCAGCAGCTGTTTTCTCTACAGCTCCCTCGGCTACACCAATCTCACCTGTTAGATTAATCAAACAGCAGTGCTATAACACAAACAAAACAAAAACATTTTTCCCAATTTTCGTGTGCATCAGTCTTCTTTCCATCGGTTCAGTTTACTTTAGTTTTCAGGCTAGTAATCTTTTTTCTGATTCTTACGCAATGTTATTCATCCAATTATGTTCAGCATCTTCGCATTCATGCTATAATTTTCATAGTTCCATTGCCAATTAACTAACTTTGTGATTTTCATGAGGAACTTAATTCCAATATTCATGTTATTAAAGTTTCCCAAAGTAATTGCAGCCAAGAACTGAATAGTCAATAAAACAAGAGAACAACATAATAACACGATTTATAAAAAAAAAAAAAGAGAAACATAAAAGATTTCATAGTCAGAATAAAAAATTAACAAACTGGAGAATAAACATTTCACAGCAAAATCAAATTGAAGGTACCTGAGAAGAAGAGAAAATTGATTATGTTGATGATGATCTGAAACAGAAGGATTAGTGTGAAGAAGAGGTTAGAGAGTCACGCGAGACTAGGGTTTTCACTGATCCACTCGCTTTCGTTAGATGCTTTTACTTACTGATAATGAATGATGCTACTAATTTTTTTTTAAGAAATAAAATAAATTAAACACGTGGCAAGATATGGTGTACTAGATTGATCCAACAGATTGGATTAAGCCAAAGTTATGGTGACTGAGCTATACTGGATTGGTAAAAAGGAAAAATAAAAATATGAAAAATAATTTTCGCTAGAAGGAGGGGTTGAACCTTCGACCTTGTGGTTAACAGCCACACGCTCTAACCAACTGAGCTATTCCAGCTGATAATATATTTTTGTCTGTTTTAATAATTATAGTTAGATACGACGTCATAGGGAAGAAAGCTTATATTATGGCATTTCTCTCACGTTCATTTTTCCTATATTTTTTAGAGTTTTTATGCAGAATCAAATCATTAATAATTTTTGTATAACAAGAGAGACAAAATCCAAAGAATGAATCAAGCAACCACATTACAACTTGTAGAGTTAAAATCTTAGAACAATGCTCGTACAAAATCAAACACTAATTTCTCCGCACATTCATCATTGAGTGAATGATCAATTTCATCATCCAAATTGTAATTGGTCGATTTTTTTCTGTCTTTTAAATTGGAGAAATAGCAAGTATATCTCTTTGAAATTTATAGAGCACCTATGAAAGTCGGGTCTCCATTAATTTTTTTGTTACATGGTATGAGACTATGAGTGACACTTTTTTTTAATACAAAAGTGCAGGTGGGCTCACTAGTGTTACGACATGCTTCAAAGCTTAGAGAGAACTTACTAAGGTACTTAATTATAAATTGACACACACACTAGAGTTGAAGTAAACACTCAAACCTTACAGAAGTATGGGTACCAAATATCTTTCTTACAGCATGGTGGCTATTCAAGATGTATGGAAATCCAATTAAATTAAAAACTTTACAAAGCAATGGAAATATGAAATTCATCTGATCGCATTACATGGTTGTCCACAGGGACACAAGAGCAAACCATTGAAATAATGACCAGTTTTCTGCTATGAAAGGACCAAAATTTCTTCTAATTGTAATCTTGAAAATGAATAAAACCTGGGAAGGAATTCATCACCACCAAGAAACAGGGCCAAGACCATCCTGATCTAATGATCCCTGTAAAGGATCCTCCATCAATATGTAATTTTAATAAAATGCTTGCTTATTAGGATTTTAATCTATCTTCTATACAAAACATATTGATATGGCAAGTAGTTCTAACGCGGTTTCTTTAATTAGTTTGTTTATGATGCAATCAATGAGATTTTGGTACACAATCAAGATATGTGATCATATTACAACTGCACGGCATACATAAAAACCTAGAAGAATGGGAAATATTTACCACTTAGGTGTGATATCAATATCAGGGTTTGAACTTTGAATCATCCAAGTCAACAAATCATCAGTCAGTAATTAATTGACGCTAACACAACATCTGAATCAGATTATTGTGATCACAAATGAAATAAACCATCATAAATATAACATCAAAATAAAAAAGTTAAAACTTTGATTAAACTTTCAAGTCGCAAAAAAGAATTTTGATTAAACCAAAATTATAATTTTAGTAAATTTGTGACCCAGAAAACCATAATGATTAATTGATAGAAAAATAAACAATACACTCTTAGCACCCGATTTCAAAATGATTACAAATTCCCCCATCGTGTTTATTTTAATGACATGAACATCATAATTCATGGCACATAAAAATATGTTCAATATGTACAATTTCAAAAAGCCACATATATCATGTAGTTTAAAATAATCATCGAAATGCATGAACCAAGGTAATGAAGAAAGTAGAGGCCACAAATGAGGAACAAGAACTACTTACATAAACCACCATTGGGGCAAATGGCTTTGAGTCTTTTGGTTGCTCAACTGGAATATGTGGGTAACTCACACTTTGAACTGCGAATTTTATTTACCACATTGGTAACAAAAACTTCATTTCAGCTTTATTGTCCAAGCATACAGTTGAGATAAAACAAAAATGGCTCTAACCTCGTCAGAATCATCAATAGCAAGGGACTGTTCACCGTAATCCCAATACCAGATGCCTTTGTTGCTGTAAATTTGACCAACATATAATCATGATGTTAGGATACATGATGAGAGGGAATTTTGTACGGAGAGAAAAATATCTTATGTGGATATACTTTGTATTGTGTTTATAGTTCACCCAAAAGTAAAATTGGATAGAGGTAGCGTTTTCTTTTAACAATCTTATATATGGAGCAAAATTACATATATATGTCGAGATAATTAAATCAAGGAAACCAGCTGAAAATGGAATACATACAGCGTAAGCCATCAGCATCAGATCCAATTAGTTTTGCAGTAATAATTTCCCCCGTAAATGGACGAAACATAATCAAATTGAATACCACCTGCAAGAAATTCCAGAATGCAGTTACTGCATACTCAAAACAATCATAGAACCTTCTGCCATCAAACTACAAAACATTGCCTAGTACATCAGAAAATTGAAAATGAGGAAAGAAAAGAAAGAAATTGATTTTTGTAGGTCCAAAACTTCTGGTAAATAACTTGTTATTGTTATTATAATGGCATCAAATTTGTGTTCGTAAACTGAAATTTAAGGACTAAATTTCAAGTAGGAGATTTTCCTTCTAGCAAAGTTAAAAATAAAGCTAAACAATTCAGTTAAGAATAGAAAAATAGTTCATTAGACCTAAAAGCCAACATTCATATTCCCGTTATAGTGAATTCAAGTCCAATCATATGACAAAAAGTTCAAAATCAACCCATAAACTCATACCAGGAAGGTCGGAGCACCATCACCGGGGAAGACAGACCCTCCTTTAATGGATATGATATCCAAAACAGATGTGCAAAGGCCCAATTTTGCAATAACCTAACATGATTAAAGAAACACAAAATGAAGCCAGCTGAAATAAATCAAATAAATTACATATAATGGGTTGTGAAGGATATTGAAAATGTTAGTAGCAGAAAACCTTATCCAAGAAAAGCCTTTCAAGCTCCGAGCGTATTGCGTCTTGAATGGGAAGGGCGAGAAGATAAGGAGGCAAGGTCAATTTATGCTCAATCTTACTGAGATAGAACATTGAGCCTAAACCTTGTTACAGAGAGCTAAGAATACCCAGAGAAATACAACTGCAACAGAAAGTAATTGTTGCTTTGACCGATAGGACTTCAATGTCAAAGTGAGATACAAGTTCTTTTGATTTTAATATATTTGCCTTTATGCTGCACAAAAAAGGGACCTTTAGAGCAGGGTTAAAAGTGGGAAATATATGGAGGACTAAAATTGTTGGGAAAACTAGACTTAATACTCTCTTTAAAATAAGGAATTATTTCTCCCAATCATATGTGCAATTAAATGGACAACCAAAAAATCCAACACCAAGCAGAATAATAATAACAGTAAAAAATATCAGACACCAATATTTAACGTGGAAAATCCTCTCAATGTAAGAGAATAAAAAACCACGGGACCAAGCCAGATAAATCTTCCACTATGAATAAATAATGGGTACACAATCGGTCTTCTAGTAAACACTAGAAACAACAATAATCATCACCAATGGTGGAATCTAACAACAACTATCAACTTCCACATAAATGGGTAAACTAACACAACCTAGAGAGAGATTTAAACAACCAGTAAAAAACAAGCTAAGTGATAGAAAAAACATACTCAAATTGTAGCTCAAAACAAGCAACTTTGCTACACACTCATTATCACTTGAAACCAATAAATCTCTTCTTCTCCTAGGTTACAGCTGCGCCACTGTTCTTGTTTTTACTGACGCGGCTACTGTTTGTTGTTTTTCTCTCGCAGGAGCAGTGCCACTGTTACTACTAGTTTCTCACACACATCACACATGTGTTTTTCAATTTAGGGATTAAGAAATCCCTTTCTTCTTCTCACGTGACCTTGTCACATGGCACACCATGTATAACGCCCCAACTAAAATATATAGAATATTTAGTCAAGACATAAATAAATGGATCTGAGTACATGAAAATTACAGAATGAATAATGAAGTTACAACTTGATACGAATACAACGTGATGAACTGAATAATTACAGCGGAAAGAAACTAAATTCCTGAGTAAACAAGGTAATATAATAACAAGGAGAAGAATAAAATCTTCAAGGCTGACAATCCAAGCTCAGCTCCAACTATCAGTCTCCTACCTGGTCCTTGATCCGAATAACCTGTTTACCTAAAAAAATTGATTTGGAGTGGGGTGAGCCTACTAAGCCTCAGTGAGTCCTACTACCCTCCTAATGGTGACTACACCGGGGGAACCTAGATAGTGTGATAATCTAAGTTCAACTGTTTTACATATCCATGTATTTATCAATAATAATGATAATAATAAAATAAGGTGTAACACAAAGTTATTATCTTGTCGATTACTCTTCAAAGGTCACCCGAGGCAAGTCGGTCTCAGGTGCCTGACTCTGCGTACTACCGAAACAGAGGCTCGGATTCCGACGTTGGCTCACATAATAAATAATAGAAGTCAGAGGAGTTCTATTAACATGGCATAATACCATTTAATTCAATGAGTTTAAACAGTTCTAACCAATATATCCCACCCAGGGTATCCTAAGCATGTTACTGATAAATTTAAATATACATGTTATTCTCTGACTATAGAATCTATTTTTACACTATTAAACATGTTCATGAATTCCCAGTTGCATTCGGACATAAAACGAGTGTTTGATAATTTTTAAAAGATAAAATATGCAGGTACTGCCTCTGCTAAACTCGCTACGGCGAGCTCCCATCGCTACGGCGAGCTCATGTGCTGACATACCTGTAACACTCGCCCTGGCGAGTCAGAAACTCTCCTGGCGAGCTATACAGAACATCAACACTCGCTATGGCGAGCAGTCACTCGCTACGGCGAGTTTGACAGAGAAAATCCCTGTTTCTGCAGAACTTGGAATTTTTATAAAACCACCTACAATCTTCATGTAACTGGTTACAAACATGTTTTACAGTATTAAATAAATTGTATAGGAGTAGGAATTGGGATTTATTCCTTCTCGTTTATTCAATCGATCCTAAACCTTAAGTTTGCATGCATTACATATTTCTGGGGGACTAAGCTTTCTAAATAAATTACTAAGGTTAAGAACCTAGAGAACCCACCTTTAATTGGCCACGAAAAAGTGTTGATTTTGTGCTTCAAACCTTCTGCAAAATTCTGCATCTTATGTCCAACTTTAGAAATAGCTACTGCCCTCATTTCTTGTCCAAAAATTATGAAACCTAGGTCAAAATGACCATGACTGAGTTATCAAACTACAGCAAAAAGAATCGTTTCGATCAGAGTTACAGGGAGGAATTTCTTACCAATAAAGTACAGACCTATCCAACTACAAATTCTGCAAAATCCTGTGTTGTATATCCAACTTCAAAAATTCACACAGGGGTCATTATTGATCCTAAAATTACGAAACCTACATCGAAACGACCGGAATTGAGTTAGCTTTCCATACCAACAAGCGGAATCAAAATCAGAGCTACATAGAAAGAGAAATCGCCTTTTGACTGGAGCCCTGTCCAAACACGATTTTTCTGAAATTCCTGGGTTAAACATTTCACTTCAAAAATTCGCCCAGAATTCATTTCTCAATGAAAATTCACGAAACCTGCGCCCAAATGACCGTATTCAAGTTAGCTTTCTATTCCAAAAAGAATCATTCGAAACAGAGTTGTGAGGTGAGATTAATTACCTTATAAGTGAAGGGCTGTTTCCAAATACGGGTTTCATAACTTTCTTCAAATTCTTCTTGTATCAATGGTTCTTAGTTCACCCACCACAATCCATTGTTTGAAACCAAAGATACATGCACACAATTGGGGTTCAGAATTGGGGTTTAGAGAGAAAGGGCACGAAATTTGAAAGAGAAAGGAATGGAAAATTGAGATGAAACTTACCTCTTTGGAAAGCTTAGAACCTAAGGGGTTTAATTTTGGAATTGCATGTGTTCTTGGAGCTTGAATGCATGATGATGATGATGGTGGCTCGTGAGAGTGAAGAAGGAGTTGGAGCTTGTTTATATGGATACTTGTAATCTCAATTAGTCAATTCCAATTATGTCCTTATCTTAGTTCCTTTGTAAATTATTCCACTTGTTTACAATTTGTTCCAATAATTGTCTTTAATTATTATTCTTCTATTAATTATAGTCGGGATGATACAATCTACCCCCCTTAAAAGAATTTCGTCCTCGAAATTCAAAACTTCTTATTCCACATCAGGGTAGATCGTTTATATCCGCATCCAATTCTATACTTCACCTATTCTCCGATCAATTGCATTCAATTCCTTGGAATAAAAGTTTTCTCTCTTAGGGGTTACTGGCTAAAAGTCAGTGAACTAATCCACACTTACAACTAGTCTTATGTTGCGCACTCTGATTCAACTTCTCATACCATTCACTTGACTGCGTCATTGCAGTCTTAAGTCTAAAATCTCTGAACACATTCATACATCATCTTGTCTTATCCTCCTTTACTTCTTCCGCTACGATTAATCTTCTTCCATACTACCGGTATTAACTCCATTACTCCACTATCTTAGTAGGTCGGTATCTGGCCCGGTTGGCGCTACATGATCAACTAAAGGGTAAACGCTTGGTAATTCCTTTAATGATCCAACATTAAAGTATTTGCTAAGGTGGTTTGCTTCTAGCTGGATAATAGAATAGATGAGATTTGAACTAGTAATGCAGGGTCTGAATAAACTGTTTGGCTCAGGATGACTAATAGGTTAACTGACATATCATTCAGGTCATGAATGGTTTCCAAGGAGGATGGCATACTACTCTAGACTCGCAATTAACCTTTACACTCATCTGAACTGATTGTTGTTAACTAAACTTGAAGTTGGAATATTCTGGTTTATTACTTGATCTCACAAGGGTACATGAAATGAATTTGGAAGGTTGGAATGTTCGTGTAAAGGTACACAAGGTTACATACTGATCTAACATGATTTAGAACACGGAAAGGAAAGGTCTGAAAATATGGATAACTAACTATATTGAAGATTTGGTCACAAGAGTCGAGTGCACGAAGTTTAGATAATTTGCTGATACTGAGCTAAGTTATTTGTATTAGGATAGTTAGGAATGTTGACTAACCAACAATGAGAGTTTGAACTGAAATCATTCGCGGTTAGCAAGAGTGACTAATTTCCATGAATCTGAGGTAGTTACTAACGGTATGGCTGAAAGACCGAAGACAATGAACATGGTTCCTTTGGAGTGACCTTCTACACAATTCGTGTGACTGACTGGCGTTAAGAAATTTGGGGAGTTGCATCTTAATTGAATTCGTGCTTAGCACTTGACTGACAAGTCTTTAAAGTACGGGAGGAATTTATCCATCCGAGGCATGATCAGATGAGTCAGCGAATACACACGCCCATGGTGTTCCAAAACTTGAGAATGTGAAATTGAACATTGTTTCGGTTCGACGATTTGGCTGAATGGAATCCTTATGAATGACAAGGCAATTGAAGATTTATCTCCTACTGGATTCGGTCTTACTTACCACGGTTATATTCCTTCTATCATTTCCCTCAGATTAGTACAATTAGGTCTTTCATTCAAGTTTCTTGCTGACAAATTCTTACATAAAGGTTTAAAGGATTCCAAAAGTCTCTTAGCTGAAAGATTTGAATATGTGGGAAAGTCGGGTGGCTGGCTGATGCTAATGTCAAACTTGGTCACTGGGTTTTTGGATAACTAACATATACTTAAAGGATTGGTCTAGAGGGTTAACGTCTCATATAGTGACCTCTGTTCGTTGGTCTAGACAAGTCGTGTCTTCTACTGTCTGGTACTAAGGTAGTGATAGAATATGGCTGGTTAAACCTAATTTCTCAACCGGTTAACTAGTTGGTTCATAACACTGAATTTCTAACCTAATGGTTACCGGTTGACAACTCTTAATGTTTGGTTAAATGTTTCTATTGATTCCTTAGCTAAGCGGTTCACATATATGAATTTTTTTGGTGGCTAGTCAAACTAATATTGAACTGAACGTAATGGCTTTTAAACTACCCAATGATAATGTTCAACGGGTTGACTTCGGCGACCGATTGTGCTATAGGTAATTCTTAATTGTCATTCTAATCAAAACTTAACCTATGACGGTTTGGTGTGGTTCCCGGCATAAGTTGATAGGGGACTCTATACTTTTGGCATCTAAAGGTAGCATCGTAAAGGTTAAGTTTATAGTTTGCGGTAAGGGGAGGTTAAAGTGTAGGCGTTCTGATTCAACTATTCTTATAGAGTTATCTAATTGGCTAGTAACGCTGGATTGGTAACTTATAGTAACTAAGTGACGGTACTTAATATATCTGTCAAAATGTCGGTCATTATAACAATGGGATTTTCTAAATGGTATACTTACAACTTGTGATTCCTGGGATAAGGTACGGTTATTGGATACTAATTACGAGGCTGAATAGATTCAATCATTGGTTTGGTTGCTAAACTATTATGTGATAATGAAGTTCCAGGAATTGACTTAGGTGTCTCTTGATGCCATAAATGATTCCTAACTGTTAACCAAGTCACAGTTTGAATCTCTAAAGGTTGGTTGAGTTTACTACCAAGGACTGGTGTCGTTAAAAGGACAATTCTATTGTTATACTAATTAAAGTTGACTCCTAGTGGTATGATAGAAATACTGTCACTCAGCTGAGGGCATTCTAGAGGGTAGTCTAATAATATGACATTTGAAAGAATATTGATACGTGGTTGTTTCTAATATGATTCTCTAGTATAGGTGGTTCGACTTGAAATTCTAATCATAAGGTATCGGTCTGCACTAATCCACTGAGTTACTATTTTAGGGACAAGAGGATAAATGTGTACTTAATGAGTCTTCTCGGGTACGAGTTCTATTAATAAGGATTCTAATCATTAAACTAGTTACGGTAGTCTAAACAAGTTGGAATCTCAAAAATTAACGGGACAAGTATGAGGTCTAACTAAGTTTCCCTGTCAGGTGAACATCTCGGCTGAAATGGTTTAACTAAGTATTTAAGATGAGTTTTGGTCTACTGCCTACTAGTGTTGGGTGTTACTCGGTCCATCAAGCTTAGACAATTAGGCTCTCGGAAGGGTGAAGTTACTTCTAGATTCAGGAAGATTACCTGACACATAGTGTCAATGGAATACTGTTATGCACTACACATTTCAGTATAAGGGTACGATTGCATTCCTTCAAGCTACGACTCTACTCCTGACTTGTTACGTCACAAGATTGACTAATTCACCGGACTACTCTTAACCCATCACATTCTCGTCAGTTGCTTCGTTACAACCTCGGAACTTACCTCTTACCACTGGTCTTAATCCATTTACTACGTCCAAATTCCTTGCACCACTTACTGGTGTTACACATCTTACTCCTGTGGCACCATTTGTCACAGCTCCAACATATGGTTTATAAGAACTTAATTCAACGACTGCTAGAATTCTTGGTCCACTTCAATTCTCGACCATAATACCCTGCCTACCATACACAATACTGAGCTGATCAGACTCAGCACGCGATGGTTTTAGCGTAAACAGTCCAGATCCAAAGGGTCTGTATGACTTAGGAAAGGGTTGTAATGACTCATGGCAAGGTCCGATACTGGATCGACCTGCTCTGATACCAATTATAACGCCCCAACTAAAATATCTAGAATATTTAGTCAAGACATAAATAAATGGATCTGAGTACATGAAAATTACAGAATGAATAATGAAGTTACAACTTGATACGAATACAACGTGATGAACTGAATAATTACAGCGGAAAGAAACTAAATTCCTGAGTAAACAAGGTAATATAATAACAAGGAGAAGAATAAAATCTTCAAGGCTGACAATCCAAGCTCAGCTCCAACTATCAGTCTCCTACCTGGTCCTTGATCCGAATAACATGTTTACCTAAAAAAATTGATTTGGAGTGGGGTGAGCCTACTAAGCCTCAGTGAGTCCTACTACCCTCCTAATGGTGACTACACCGGGGGAACCTAGATAGTGTGATAATCTAAGTTCAACTGTTTTACATATCCATGTATTTATCAATAATAATGATAATAATAAAATAAGGTGTAACACAAAGTTATTATCTTGTCTATTACTCTTCAAAGGTCACCCGAGGCAAGTCGGTCTCAGGTGCCCGACTCTGCGTACTACCGAAACAGAGGCTCGGATTCCGACGTTGGCTCACATAATAAATAATAGAAGTCAGAGGAGTTCTATTAACATGGCATAATACCATTTAATTCAATGAGTTTAAACAGTTCTAACCAATATATCCCACCCAGGGTATCCTAAGCATGTTACTGATAAATTTAAATATACATGTTATTCTCTGACTATAGAATCTATTTTTACACTATTAAACATGTTCATGAATTCCCAGTTGCATTCGGACATAAAACGAGTGTTTGATAATTTTTAAAAGATAAAATATGCAGGTACTGCCTCTGCTAAACTCGCTACGGCGAGCTCATGTGCTGACATACCTGTAACACTCGCCCTGGCGAGTCAGAAACTCTCCTGGCGAGCTATACAGAACATCAACACTCGCTATGGCGAGCAGTCACTCGCTACGGCGAGTTTGACAGAGAAAATCCCTGTTTCTGCAGAACTTGGAATTTTTATAAAACCACCTACAATCTTCATGTAACTGGTTACAAACATGTTTTACAGTATTAAATAAATTGTATAGGAGTAGGAATTGGGATTTATTCCTTCTCGTTTATTCAATCGATCCTAAACCTTAAGTGTAACAGCCCGTTTTTCAAAGGCCAAAAAGGCACTATAATTTTTTTTTTTGTACACAAACTAACACTCAGAGTGCGCATAGAATATTTTCCAATGAGCCGGCATTCAAATATACAAAAGAACTCATTACCAGAAGGTGCTTCGACAAGCAAAGTGTGTTCCTGAATAATTACAATCCAATTCTAAGTATTCAAATACTTACAACAAAACAAGTTAGACAACCCTATGCTAACCAAAAAGCACGGTGCACAAAACACACCGGCGCATACTCTAACTATACTAAGCTTCACCACGTGCTCACTAGCCTAGAACTGCCACCGTCGTCACCACGACCTAACCCATCATCTGGGTGGGATGAGCCCGCAAATGAAAGAAAGGGTCACCACAAAATAAAAGTATGTATATATATATCCGGTGCGAAAGATTGTACACATAACAATAATTCCACAAAACACAAGAGAAAGCTCTTAAAACATTCAACAATTACCACCAACGGGTTCATATAAGCAATGCACACATAGCCTATAATGCAACCTCTACAATACGTGGTACTAACCCTAGCTACCACAATGCATGAGTTTCGGAATCGTAGGTCCAACCCCTACTAAAACACCAACGAAATCACAAGGTTAAGGTGTATCAACTCCCGCAATCACACCCCATGGTCCACTCCCGCAACCATGTATCGAACTCAACAACAATCTCGTAGCTCTCCCGATCACTACGAAATCACGAAGGATTAAGGTGGATCCACTCCCGCAATCACACCCCATGGTCCACTCCCGCAACCATGTATCAAACTCAACAAAAACACAAGGTTAAGGTGGATCCACTCCCGCAATCACACCCCATGGTCCACTCCCGCAACCATGTATCGAACTCAACTAAATCACAAAGGATTTAGGTGGATCCACTCCCGCAATCACACCCCACGGTCCACTCCCGCAACCATGTGTTGAACTCAATAAAACCCTATAAGAATCAGGTGGGTCCACTCCTGCAACCACACCTCGTAGTCCACTCCCGCCACTACGCACTAACAATGCATGAGCATATGATTCCCCATGTATACTAATGCAACAAATACATACCTCCCTAGCATATGTAAACCATCCCAACAACTTACATACATAACCAATCATATGTAACAAACCACAACAAACATACATACATTTCCAATCATATGTATTCACCCACATGTTCATACATACATCTCCAATCATATGCAAAACAACGCACGTATTGTAAACACTTTCTCATCACGAGAATACATAACACATACATGCCAAACACACAAACACGCATCACCGAAAATAACCAACAAACATGTTATAACTCAGTGAAAAGACAGAAATAAAGTGGAGCCCTTACCTCGGCAAGCTTCCGTCAACAACACACGCTCAAACAACACAACGCGCTTCCTAAAACAAGCAGCGCAACAATCAATACATTGTTTTCCAACCAATCGTATTGAAACTAAACCAAGAACCCCAAAAACTTAAAGGTTCCTAAGGAAAAATCCCTCTTTCGGGTACCACACCAAAAACTACCGTATTGATCAACCACTATGAGTTATTTGTACTATTTTTAGGACCCAAAACAATTGTCAAAAGTCTTAAATAATTTGAAATGCAAAATGGCCGTTTTCTTGCGTTACAAGCTACGTACTTTCCGAGTACCCGAAAAACTCGTTTCCAATCCCAACCACTTCCATAAATTAATAAAAAGGGATTAGAAAGCTAAAAACCAAGTTTAGAAATCAGAATCCAAAATTTTAGGTCCCAGAGCTCGCCCCAGTGAGTTAGCAGCGAGTGAAGGCAGGGAGGACTGGTCTTACTCGCTGTGGAGCACGCCCTGGCGTGTTCATGACCTGTGACACTCGCCCCAGCGAGTAAACACTCGCTCAGCGAGTTTCAACTGTCATGACAGCAAAAGACAACAACTCACACCACCTTTTTCCACCCAAGCCTAGTTTGATTCTATTAGTTCCCAACACTTTTTCAAGACACAAAAGCAAACCATTTTCATAAGCAAGCAATTCGTTCCCGAAAGCTTGTTGGTGGCTTCGAGTGCAAGTTATTTGATTTTCATTTCCAAAATCAAAACCAAATCCAAGCACAAGTTTTATTACGGGCCTTAACCGTCCGGTAATCATTTTCAAACATGTTTTCAAGGTAAAAAGTAACACCACATGTCACAAGAGTTTTAAACCACTTTGACCCCAAAAACACTACTCAAAACACTTAGGAATATTTTCATAAACTCCAAAATATTTTTCATCGGATTTTCTAAAACAAAACCATACAACGCATTTCCCTTTTGCCCAAAGGCTCAAAAACAACCTTGTTTTCCAAAACCAAACAACATAAGCTCATGTAATTGATCAATACACTAAACTTTCAAAACCCTAACTTTTCTCATGAGATTCTCACCAACTCATGGAAAATTGAAATAACAAAGCCTACACATGCTTCTCTAAACCTCAAGAACAACTTTCATGGAACAAAAACCATTCACAACCAATTCTTATGAAATTTCTCCCAAGAACATAATCATAAAAATCCTTACTCCCTAAGAATCTTAGCCAAACAAGGATAGGGAATAGGTTTAGTTACCTTTGGAAGAAGAATCTCACAACTCCAAGCTTTCAACCAAGCTTCTAATCAAGTGATATGGTGAAGGAATGCAAAACTTCACAAGTTGGGAAGGTGGAAAAGAAAGCCACGGCCAAGAGAGAAAGAATAAGTGAACTTGTGATAATTTCTAAGTCCATCACTTATAAAAGTCTTGCTAGATTTAGGCCATTGGGTCAAAAGACAAAATGCCAAGACGAAACCCTAGCCATTGGATCGACCCAAACCAAATCCACTTGAGATAATACTCAACACCTCTTAGAAACACTCTCACGTTCAGCTCTCGTGCGCCGCGACGAACAAAACTCACCAAAACATAAAACCTACGGAAAGAACGTCTATCGTTTTTCCATTCCAAAACTTATCGCCGAATCTTTTTCCGCGACTGTAATTTTCTTCCATACCTTAGAAAATTAATCTCAGGACATATCCTAACTCGCGCAGATATATAAAACTCCCATCCGAAACCTCACTCAAAACAGACGCAGTAAGATTTTCCATCCGCGGGTAAAATCCTACTCGTTTTTCCAAAAACAAGAATAATCCAAAATTCGTTATTCTAAGACCACAGAAATCTCCTCATACTTAAAAGAGTATCACGACCCGAAAGTCTGTGCCTTTCCAGCGCACGAGCACAAAACAGGCTCCGTTTCAGCAAAAATCTCATTAATGCGACGATACTCACAAAACCGCTTCACCAAAAACCCTAAACTCGTAGCCGACACTAGAGTTCCTTAGAAAAAACTGTACAGTGAAATCTTGGGTCTTACATTAAGTTTGCATGCATTACATATTTCTTGTAACATCCCGAATTTAATTAATAGAAGAATATTAATTAAGAGATGATTATTAATGGAGTTTAATTTTAAATATGTCTATTTAATGGAAATAGAGAATTATGATTTAAGTTGGATGATGACAAACTAATATTAAGAGAATAAAATGTATGACAATTTAATAACAAGTGATATAGAGGACCACAATTACTCACACATCAGTTAAGGAAAATGAGAAATAAAAGGACTCGGTCATTTCTCTTTCTACAAAAACCACAATTACTCTTATTCATTTCTCTCTCAACCTCACGCTCTCTCTCTTCTTCTAAGACCACCCAAACTCTCCAACTCCACTCTAGAGACAAAATTCACTCAAGACCTTCCAATTGATCATCAAGGCTTGCATGCAATGATATACTAGTTTCTTCAAACTACTAGGAGATGAGGTAAAAGGCTTGATTTCTTTCTCTCTTTTCCTTAAATCGTAACAACCCATTTACTCACCCTTCAAAGGATTTATTTCTTTCCACATATGAATCAGGGGCTGCATGTGTTGCTTCTCTCCAGAGTAGAGCTTATAGTTATGAATAATTAGAAATATGAGGTAAAGTTGCAGTCTCTTCCTTTTATTCCAAACCGTTCCCTATTCTGTTCTTAGGAGCTTCATAGATTTAACCTTGTTAACTGTATTTGCATGTGGGAATTCCTTCAAGTGAAGAGATTTTGAAAACACAAAACTGAATTCAAGAAGTGGGAATTTGAGAAGTGACTTATGGAAACCCGTACTCTAGGGTAGAGCATCACTTAAACGGTAATTAATCTCGCCTCACAACTCTGATTGCGTTGATTCTTTTTGGATTAGTTTCCTATCGAAATTCCGGTCGTTTTGACGTAGGTTTCCCTAATTGTGGTCCAGTATTAAGCCCTATGTGAATTTTTGAAGTTGGAAGTTCAACACAGTATTTTTGCAGAAAATGTTTGGAACAGGTCTGTACTAAATCGATCACTACTCTCTCCCTGTAATTCTGATTGAATTGATTCCAGTTGTCATAGTTAGATAACTCAATTCCGGTTGTTTCGATATAGGTTTCGTAATTTTTAGCTCAGTAACGAGTTCTGGAGACCCATTTTAAGTTCAGGGCCTGATGCTGAATGTTAGACTACGAATTCTAAGTGTTGTAGCTGTAAATTCTGGTTTTTGGCGAGATTCGAACATGCCATTAGCAGCCCAGTTCAAGCATCTTTCAGGTGGGTTCTTAAGTTCTTAACCTTAGTTATTTGTTTAGAAAGCCTAGTTTTTCCCCATATATGTATTTGCATGCCAACATAGGAATTTTAGGATTGAATTTACAAAAGAGCAAGAACCATTCCCAATTCTTGCTCCTATATAATCTATTAAATATTGTAAAATATGTTTAAAACAAGTTGCATAGAGGTTGTAGGTGGATTTTGGAAAAATAACGTTTATTACAGAAACAGGATCTGATCTGCTACACTCGCCACAGCGAGTGATTACACGCCACAGCGAGTGCTAACGTCTTGTATAACTCGCCGGGCGAGTCTTTGACTCGCCAGGGCGAGTGTTACAGGTCTGTTGACATAAAAACTCGCCGCACCTGAGACCGGCTTGCCTCGGGTGACCTTTGAAGAGTAACTTGACAAGATAATAATTTTGTGTTACACTTTATTTTATTAATGATTAATGCATGAATATGTAAAACAGTTGAACTTAGATTATTACACTATCTAGGTTCCCCCGGCGTAGTCGCCTATAGGAGGGTAGTAGGACTCACTGAAGCTTAGTAGTCTCACCCCACTCCAAATCAATTTTTTTTAGGTAAACAGGTTAACTGGAGCCAGGACCAGGTGGGAGTGATGATTGGAGCTGAGCTTGGATCATCGGACTAGAGGACTTCAGTCTTCTCCTTGTTTCATATATTAGCTTGTTTATCCAGAAATTTTAGTTTCTTTCCTTTGTGTCGTATCAGTTTACCGCGTTGACCGTGGAATTGTTGTAATTACCTCAATTATTCTGTAATTTTAATTGTACTCAGATTCAGTTATTTAAGTCTTGACTAAATATTCTAGATATTTTAGTTGGGGCGTTATAATTGGTATCAGAGCAGGTCGATCTAGTGTCGGACCTTGCCATGAGTCATTCCAATTCATTCCTAAGTAATACAGACCCTTTGGATCTGGACTGTTTACGCTGAAACCATCGCATGCTGAGTCTGATCAGCTCAGTATCGTGTATGGTAGGCAGAGTATTATGGTTTAGAACTGAGGTGGACTCTGAAAATTCCAGCGTCAAGATCGTAGTAAAGTTGCAATCGAGGAGCAGTCGTTGAAGGAGACTCTTATAAGTGAATTGTGGAACGGTGGCAAATGGTGCCACGGCAGTAAGTTGTATAAGGCAAGTAAAGAATACAAGTGTATCAATATACTGAAGAGGGTAGTGCACAACAATATTCAACTGACACTGTGTGTCAGCTAAACTTCCTAAACCTACAAGTAACCTTATCCCACCGAGAGCCTAAATTCAGCCAAGTTTGTTGGCCGAGTAACACCCAGCAGTAGCCGTTAATGAACCAAAACTCCTTCCTAAACATTTAGTTATTCAGTACAAGCGAGATTTCACCTGCGTTAGCAAAACTTAGTATGACCTCAGACAAGTATCATTGGTCCCTAATAGAAACCAATACTTAAACTGGATCACTGGAGATTTAGTCTTAACTAGTTTAGCAATTAGAATTCTCTGTTAGTGGTATCGTACCCAGAAGACGCATTGAGTATTAGCACCTATAGATTTCCAGAAAATTAGTAAACTCAGTATAGTGAACCTAATATATATCCTTGCAATGGGAACCCAAGACAAACTACTTAGACTAGAGAAACCAAAATTAGGACACTAGCACTTTCCAAATTTTCGCCAGGTGACCGTATTAGATTACTCTTTAAAATACCGTTATCGGAATTATTCCAACCATTCAATTCCTAACCGTAATATCATTGTATTATTAGGAATCAAACTACAACTAGTATAAAGATTAGGTTATCCTTTCGTAAACAACACCAGACTTTGGCAGTTGACCCGACCAACATTCAGAGACTAAGGATTGACTAGATTACCCTCGAGAATGCCTTTACTTAAGTTACTTCGACCATTTTAAATCGTAGCAATATTTCTGTCGTACCACCAGGACTTAAGTTTCAATTGGTATAACCCTTAAGATTCCTTTGTGCAACACCTTTAGGCCGTTAAACAATTGTTTCGAGAGACATCACTACGGAGTAGTTTGATAATTAAACCAGTATAACACCTAGTCAGCCTCGTACTTAGTACTCGATATTCATACCTTACCCCAGGAAATTCTGAGACATTAAGTATACCATTTAGAAATTCCCTTGATAAGATACCCGACCTTTAGACAGACATACTAAGTACCGTCATTTAGTCACAATAAGTTGCCAACTCATCGTTACCAATCAATTAGCTTACCCTATAGGGATAGTTGAACCAAAAACTCATAGGTTTAGCATTCTCTCACCGCAAGTCTACTGAGCTAACCTTTCAATACTACCTTTAGATGACGATAATAGAATCAACATACCACTTTTTACCAGTAATTGCACCAAATAGGATAAGTTTTAAGTGGAACAACAGTGGAGAAATACCTTTGGCACAATCAGCCAACAAAGTCAATCTGTTGAGTCGTAACACTAGATAGTTTAGAGACCGACAACTCAGATTAATATTAGTTTGACGTTAACCAAACAAAAATCGTACATATGACCACTTAGCTAAGAAGTTAGTAGGATTAGTTAATCATCCATTGAGAGATACCGTTCAGTTGCCGTTAGACTAGTAATTATGTATTAAGGACCAACTAGCTACCCAACTTAAGGAGTAGACCTAATCCGCCACATGTTATCACTGCTTTAAGCACCAGACCATAGAAAACACGACCTGTTCAGAGTAACAAATAGGAGACATTAATAGTGACACCAATCACCTAGATTAATCTTTTAGGCATTTATACCAGTCCACCAGAGACGAGTAGTTAAGTTCAACCTTAGTTTCAACCAGTCGCCGACACTTGAACACATTCAGACATGTCAGCCAAGAGACTATTAGAATCAGATAAATCTTCCTACGAGAGCAGTGTTAGCAAGGAAAACTCAAGTGAAAACCTAGTCGCCCTAACCCGAGAGAATTGACAGAAGGAATAGAGCCATGAAACATAAGTCTGAATTCAGTAAAAGACAAAACTTCTTTGGCCCTTCACTCATAAGGATCCTCATTCAGCCTATTCGTCGTATCTAACAATGCTCAATTCTACGTTCATAAGTCTTGGAACACATGAACGTGTGCACTCTCTAGCTTGTCTGATTACGTCTCAGACTAATAATTCTTCTCGTGTTTTAAATACTTGTCAGTCAAGTATTGTGCACGAATTCTGTTAAGATGCAACTATCCAAATTCATCGACCTTGGTCAGTCACATTGAATGTGTAGAACAACACTCCTAAGTAACCTTATTCAATGCCTTCAGTCTTTCAACCATGTCGTTAGTAACTCCATCAGATTCGTGGAAGTCAGTCACTGTTGGGAAACCACGAATAAATTCAATTCAACTTTTCACCGTTGGTTAATCTGTTATTCAACATTCTTAACTGTCCTGACGCAAAGACTTAGCTCAGTATCAGTGAATCTTTAGACGTTCGTACACTTGAACGTCGAAATCATTATCCCAAATCAGAATTATTTAACTCCTTTTGATAGAACCTTATCAGCCAAACTCAGAAATAAGCTCGCAATATTTCCAATTCAGTAGAATTAAGTTATACCTATAACCTCAGTGTTAAGGATTCAAACTTTTCAGCTCTGTGTTCTTAACCACGTAAGATCAGTGTGTTAACCTTGAGTAGCTCTGCAGAACGTTTCAACAATTAAGAATTCATCCACGTAGCCTTGTGAGGTCTTGTACTAACCCGAATATCTTGACCAGAATATTTCAACTCCAAATTTAGTTATCATTAACCAGATCATTTAAGTGAAAGAGTTATTTAATGGCTCACCCTCATTGGAAACCATCCCTTAACCTTAGTGATCCGTTAGTTAGTTCAGGAAGTTATCTTAAGCCTAACAATTGGGTTCAGCCTCAGTAATACAAGTGCAAACCTTAAGTGTTCAACTAGCTAAGTTAAGAACCCGACTGTTTAGACAAGTTCCACACATTAATTACCAGTGAAGGACTTCAAACAAGTTTGACCATTAACCCTGAGAGATAGTCTGAACCTAAGTGCATCCGCATGTTGAATGTACAACTCGATCATCGTGTCGTGCCAGAATGGATTAAAATTGTAGGTGGAATTTTATCGGATAACTATAGATTCACCTGCGGATGAGTCTAACTCGTTGGCGAAAGAATCTGTAGTATTTAGACAATTTTCCACTCGTTTAATATTTTGATTGATCCTGGAGTATTTAGACAACACCGTGGTACAGGGGTACATTTGACGTGTCATGCATGATAGTGTTCGGAAAGGGAGCGACCTTGGAAAGGAAGATTTAGAATTTGCCCATAGTAATACTCAAGCTTATACCTTTCAGTTAGATAGTTGATGTCATCGTTACCTTAGGTTTTAATGCGTATCTAACCAGACCAGATACTGATATCCTAAGTCAGTTGAAGTTGGAGTTAAATACCGGTGGTAGTGGAAGAAGACTGATCGTAGTAGAGGTAGTAAAGGGGATAAGACCAAAGGAGATAAGACTACGTTCAGGAATTATGGACTTAAGATTACAGTGACGCAGTCAAGAGAAAGAGAGTAAGCAGTCGAATCAGAGTGCGCAGCGTGAGAACCGTCGTAAGTGTGGATAAGTAGTGGATCTGCAGACAATAACTCCTTGAGAGAGGAAAGTTTTATTCCAAGTGATGGAATGCAATTGACCGGAGAATAAGTTAATTATGGACTTTGGAGGTGGATATAATTAAGTTACACTGAAGTAGAATGAAGGAGTTTTGAATTTCGAGGACGAAATTCTTTTATGGAGGATAGATTGTAACATCCCGAATTTAATTAATAGAAGAATATTAATTAAGAGATGATTATTAATGGAGTTTAATTTTAAATATGTCTATTTAATGGAAATAGAGAATTATGATTTAAGTTGGATGATGACAAACTAATATTAAGAGAATAAAATGTATGACAATTTAATAACAAGTGATATAGAGGACCACAATTACTCACACATCAGTTAAGGAAAATGAGAAATAAAAGGACTCGGTCATTTCTCTTTCTACAAAAACCACAATTACTCTTATTCATTTCTCTCTCAACCTCACGCTCTCTCTCTTCTTCTAAGACCACCCAAACTCTCCAACTCCACTCTAGAGACAAAATTCACTCAAGACCTTCCAATTGATCATCAAGGCTTGCATGCAATGATATACTAGTTTCTTCAAACTACTAGGAGATGAGGTAAAAAGCTTGATTTCTTTCTCTCTTTTCCTTAAATCGTATCAACCCATTTACTCACCCTTCAAAGGATTTATTTCTTTCCACATATGAATCAGGGGCTGCATGTGTTGCTTCTCTCCAGAGTAGAGCATATAGTTATGAATAATTAGAAATATGAGGTAAAGTTGCAGTCTCTTCCTTTTATTCCAAACCGTTCCCTATTCTGTTCTTAGGAGCTTCATAGATTTAACCTTGTTAACTGTATTTGCATGTGGGAATTCCTTCAAGTGAAGAGATTTTGAAAACACAAAACTGAATTCAAGAAGTGGGAATTTGAGAAGTGACTTATGGAAACCCGTACTCTAGGGTAGAGCTTCACTTAAACGGTAATTAATCTCGCCTCACAACTCTGATTGCGTTGATTCTTTTTGGATTAGTTTCCTTTCGAAATTCCGGTCGTTTTGACGTAGGTTTCCCTAATTGTGGTCCAGTATTAAGCCCTATGTGAATTTTTGAAGTTGGAAGTTCAACACAGTATTTTTGCAGAAAATGTTTGGAACAGGTCTGTACTAAATCGATCACTACTCTCTCCCTGTAACTCTGATTGAATTGATTCCAGTTGTCATAGTTAGATAACTCAATTCCGGTTGTTTCGATATAGGTTTCGTAATTTTTAGCTCAGTAACGAGTTCTGGAGACCCATTTTAAGTTCAGGGCCTGATGCTGAATGTTAGACTACGAATTCTAAGTGTTGTAGCTGTAAATTCTGGTTTTTGGCGAGATTCGAACATGCCATTAGCAGCCCAGTTCAAGCATCTTTCAGGTGGGTTCTTAAGTTCTTAACCTTAGTTATTTGTTTAGAAAGCCTAGTTTTTCCCCATATATGTATTTGCATGCCAACATAGGAATTTTAGGATTGAATTTACAAAAGAGCAAGAACCATTCCCAATTCTTGCTCCTATATAATCTATTAAATATTGTAAAATATGTTTAAAACAAGTTGCATAGAGGTTGTAGGTGGATTTTGGAAAAATAACGTTTATTACAGAAACATGATCTGATCTGCTACACTCGCCACAGCGAGTGATTACACGCCACAGCGAGTGCTAACGTCTTGTATAACTCGCCAGGCGAGTCTTTGACTCGCCAGGGCGAGAGTTACAGGTCTGTTGACATAAAAACTCGCCGTAGCGAGTAAGAACGCGCTGTAGCGAGTGCATTATGAACAAACCTGCACAATTTTGGAAACTCATCATATCACTCGTTTTATACCCGAATGCAACTTGGTTTTTTTTAAACTTGTTTAATAGTGTTTAACAGATTATATGGTCAGAGAATAACAAGTATATTTATTATGAATCAGTAACATGTTTAGGATACCCTGGGCGGGATATATTGGTTAGAACTGTTTAAACTCATTGAATTGAATGACACTATGCCATGATTAATAGAACTCCTCTGACTTCTATTATTTATTATGTGAGCCAACGTCGGAATCCGAGCCTCTGTTTCGGTAGTACGCAGAGTCAGGCACCTGAGATCGGCTTGCCTCGGGTGACCTTTGAAGAGTAACTTGACAAGATAATAATTTTGTGTTACACTTTATTTTATTAATGATTAATGCATGAATATGTAAAACAGTTGAACTTAGATTATTACACTATCTAGGTTCCCCCGGCGTAGTCGCCTATAGGAGGGTAGTAGGACTCACTGAGGCTTAGTAGTCTCACCCCACTCCAAATCAATTTTTTTTAGGTAAACAGGTTAACTGGAGCCAGGACCAGGTGGGAGTGATGATTGGAGCTGAGCTTGGATCATCGGACTAGAGGACTTCAGTCTTCTCCTTGTTTCATATATTAGCTTGTTTATCCAGAAATTTTAGTTTCTTTCTTTTGTGTCGTATCAGTTTACCGCGTTGACCGTGGAATTGTTGTAATTACCTCAATTATTCTGTAATTTTAATTGTACTCAGATTCAGTTATTTAAGTCTTGACTAAATATTCTAGATATTTTAGTTGGGGCGTTATATTTCTGGGGGATTAAGCTTTCTAAATAAATTACTAAGGTTAAGAACCTAGAGAACCCACCTTTAATTGGCCACGAAAAAGTGTTGATTTTGTGCTCCAAACCTTCTGCAAAATTCTGCATCTTATGTCCAACTTTAGAAATAGCTACAGCCTTCATTTCTTGTCCAAAAATTATGAAACCTAGGTCAAAATGACCATGACTGAGTTATCAAACTACAGCAAAAAGAATCGTTTCGATCAGAGTTACAGGGAGGAATTTCTTACCAATAAAGTACAGACCTATCCAAATACAAATTCTGCAAAATCCTGTGTTGTATATCCAACTTCAAAAATTCACACAGGGCTCATTATTGATCCTAAAATTACGAAACCTACATCGAAACGACCGGAATTGAGTTAGCTTTCCATACCAACAAGCGGAATCAAAATCAGAGCTACATAGCAAGAGAAATCGCCTTTTGACTGGAGCCCTGTCCAAACACGATTTTTCTGAAATTCCTGGGTTAAACATTTCACTTCAAAAATTCGCCCAGAATTCATTTCTCAATGAAAATTCACGAAACCTGCGCCCAAATTACCGTATTCAAGTTAGCTTTCTATTCCAAAAAGAATCATTCGAAACGGAGTTGTGAGGTGAGATTAATTACCTTATAAGTGAAGGGCTGTTTCCAAATACGGGTTTCATAACTTTCTTCAAATTCTTCTTGTATCAATGGTTCTTAGTTCACCCACCACAATCCATTGTTTGAAACCAAAGATACATGCACACAATTGGGGTTCAGAATTGGGGTTTAGAGAGAAAGGGCACGAAATTTGAAAGAGAAAGGAATGGAAAATTGAGATGAAACTTACCTCTTTGGAAAGCTTAGAACCTAAGGGGTTTAATTTTGGAATTGCATGTGTTCTTGGAGCTTGAATGCATGATGGTGATGATGGTGGCTCGTGAGAGTGAAGAAGGAGTTGAGAGAGACTTGTTGTTGTTCTGGTTATGCAGAGAGAGAAAAATGGGATAGAAATGGTAGTGGAATGGTTTATATGGATACTTGTAATCTCAATTAGTCAATTCCAATTATGTTCTTATCTTAGTTCCTTTGTAAATTATTCCACTTGTTTACAATTTGTTCCAATAATTGTCTTTAATTATTATTCTTCTATTAATTATAGTCGGGATGTTACACCATGGGCCAAGCCCATTTACTTTAAACACCCCATTTTTCCTTTTTAGTTAATTTGGGCCACTCCAAATAAGTGGGATAACCCAACAAAAATTACCATTAAAATTTAATAGGGACCAACTTGAAAGAACGTGATTTTGTAGAGACTAAAAACATATTTAACCTAGTAAAAAACCAACCATTACACTTTTCAATCTAACCACCTAAACTCACCTAACTAACTCGCCCCAAAGCATATATAGATAATTAGCAAATTAAAATGTAATGGGATAATACATAGAATTGCAATGCAAACAGAACAGTTTTTACAGGAACTTCAACAAAGAGCATGCATGTTTAGCCTCTCATTTAAATGGTCAAACGTATCACATCAGTATCAAACTTGATACACCATTTTTAACTTCATTCACACTATGAAAACCATCCACTCCGATGAAGAAAATCAATCAAATTCCAAACCTCATCGCCAATAAACTTGCAATTAGATTAAAAACAAACTAAGCAAAACCTAGATTGTGTCTTATCTCAGGGTTCTTATGAGCCATATACAAACCCCAAACCATAAGGGATTAAGAAAATTCAAAAAGCTTCACATGCAATTCGAAAGAAGAAAAAACAATAAATAACTAAATAAGCATATTCCAAGTAATAATAACTTAATAATGGATTTGGATCCTCAAAAGCTGTTTTCTCTACAGCTCCCTCTGCTGCACCAATCTCACCTGTTAGATTAATCTAACAGCAATGCTATAACACAAACAAAACAAAACAAAACAAAACAAAAACATTTTTCCGAATTTTCGTGTGCATCAGTCTTGTTTCCATCTGTTCACTTTACTTTAGTTTTCAGACCACTAATCTTTTTTCTGATTCTTACGCAATGTTATTCATCCAATTATGTTCAGCATCTTCGCATTCATGCTATAATTTTCATAGTTCCATTGCCAATTAACTAACTTTGTGATTTTCATGAGGAACTTAATTCCAATATTCATGTTATTAAAGTTTCCCATAGTAATTGCAGCCAAGAACTGAATAGTCAATAAAACAAGAGAACAACATAATAACACGATTTATAAAAAAAAAAAAGAGAAACATAAAAGATTTCATAGTCAGAATAAAAAATTAACAAACTGGAGAATAAACATTTCACAGCAAAATCAAATTGAAGGTACCTGAGAAGAAGAGAAAATTGATTATGTTGATGATGATCTGAAACAGAAGGATTAGTGAGAAGAAGAGGTTAAAGAGTCACGCGAGACTAGGGTTTTCACTGATCCACTCGCTTTCGTTAAATGCTTTTACTTACTGATAATGAATGATGCTACTAATTTTTTTTTAAGAAATAAAATAAATTAAACACGTGGCAAGATATGGTGTACTAGATTGATCCAACAGACTGGATTAAGCCAAAGTTATGGTGACTGAGCTATACTGGATTGGTAAAAAGGAAAAATAAAAATATGAAAAATAATTTTCGCTAGAAGGAGGGGTTGAACCTCCGACCTTGTGGTTAACAGCCACACGCTCTAACCAACTGAGCTATTCCAGCTGATAATATATTTTTTTTTCTGTTTTAATAATTATAGTTAGATACGGCGTCATAGGGAAGAAAGCTTATATTATGGCATTTCTCTCACGTTCATTTTTCCTATATTTTTTAGAGTTTTTATGCAGAATCAAATCATTAATATTTTTTGTATAACAAGAGAGACAAAATCCAAAGAACGAATCAAGCAACCACATTACAACTTGTAGAGTTAAAATCTTAGAACAATGCCCGTACAAAATCAAACACTAATTTCTCCGCACATTCATCATTGAGTGAATGATCAATTTCATAATCCAAATTGTAATTGGTCGATTATTTTTTGTCTTTTAAATTGGAGAAATAGCAAGTATATCTCTTTGAAATTTATAGAGCACCAATGAAAGTCGGGTCTCCATTAATTTTTTTGTTACATGGTATGAGACTATGAGTGACACTTTTTTTTAATACAAAAGTGCAGGTGGGCTCACTAGTGTTACGACATGCTTCAAAGCTTAGAGAGCACTTACTAAGGTACTTAATTATAAATTGACACACACACTAGAGTTGAAGTAAACACTCAAACCTTACAGAAGTATGGGTACCAAATATCTTTCTTACATCATGGTGGCTATTCAAGATGTATGGAAATCCAATTAAATTAAAAACTTTACAAAGCAATGGAAATATGAAATTCATCTGATCGCATTACATGGTTGTCCACAGGGACACAAGAGCAAACCATTGAAATAATGACCAGTTTTCTTCTATGAAAGAACCAAAATTTCTTCTAATTGTAATCTTGAAAATGAATAAAACCTGGGAAGGAATTCATCACCACCAAGAAACAGGGCCAAGACCATCCTGATCTAATGATCCCTGTAAAGGATCCTCCATCAATATGTAATTTTAATAAAATGCTTGTTTATTAGGATTTTAATCTATCTTCTATACAAAACATATTGATATGGCAAGTAGTTCTAACGCGGTTTCTTTAATTAGTTTGTTTATGATGCAATCAATGAGATTTTTGTACACAATCAAGATATGTGATCATATTACAACTGCATGGCATACATAAAAACCTAGAAGAATGGGAAATATTTACGACTTAGGTGTGATATTAATATCAGGGTTTGAACTTTGAATCATCCAAGTCAACAAATCATCAGTCAGTAATTAATTGACGCTAACACAACATCTGAATCAGATTATTGTGATCACAAATGAAATAAACCATCATAAATATAACATCAAAATAAAAAAGGTTAAAACTTTGATTAAACTTTCAAGTCCCAAAAAAGAATTTTGATTAAACCAAAATTATAATTATAGTAAATTTGTGACCCAGAAAACCATAATGATTAATTGATAGAAAAATAAACAATACACTCTTAGCACCCGATTTCAAAATGATTACAAATTCCCCCATCGTATTTATTTTCATGACATGAACATCATAATTCATGGCACATAAAAATATGTTCAGTTTGTACAATTTCAAAAAGCCACATATATCATGTAGTTTAAAATAATCATCGAAATGCATGAACCAAGGTAATGAAGAAAGTAGAGGCCACAAATGAAGAACAAGAACTACTTACATAAACCACCATTGGGGCAAATGGCTTTGAGTCTTTTGGTTGCTCAACTGGAATAGGTGGGTAACTCACACTTTGAACTGCGAATTTTATCTGCCACATTGGTAACAAAAACTTCATTTCAGCTTTATTGTCCAAGCATACAGTTGAGATAAAAGAAAAATGGCTCTAACCTCATCAGAATCATCACTAGCAAAGGACTGTTCACCGTAATCCCAATACCAGATGCCTTTGTTGCTGTAAATTTGACCAACATATAATCATGATGTTAGGATACATGATGAGAGGGAATTTTGTACGGAGAGAAAAATATCTTATGTGGATATACTTTGTATTGTGTTTATAGTTCACCCAAAAGTAAAATTGGATAGAGGTAGCGTTACCTTTTATTTGTTGGTTCATAGTGGCTTGGGTTGGGCATGTGATGTTTAGGAATATAAATGTCATCAAAGAATCCAAGGGATACTGTCAATCACAAATTCATAATTACTAAGCGGCGAATATCTTTAAATACAACAAAATTTGATAATCAATGATATTTTTGGATGATGCAAATATTCAATAGCACTGTGACATGATGCAAATAGTAAGCTATTGTCAGTGTCACAACATGAACAATTTCTTTTAACAATCTTATATATGGAGCAAAATTACATATATATGTCGAGATAATTAAATCAAGGAAACCAGCTGAAAATGGAATACATACAGCGTAAGCCATCAGCATCAGATCCAATTAGTTTTGCAGTAATAATTTCCCCCATAAATGGACGAAACATAATCAAATTGAATACCACCTGCAAGAAATTCCAGAATACAGTTACTGCATACTCAAAACAATCACAGAACCTTCTGCCATCAAACTACAAAACATTGCCTAGTACATCAGAAAATTGAAAATGAGGAAAGAAAAGAAAGAAATTGATTTTTGTAGGTCCCAAACTTCCGGTAAATAACTTGTTATTGTTATTATAATGGCATCAAATTTGTGTTCGTAAACTGAAATTTAAGGACTAAATTTCAAGTAGGAGATTTTCCTTCTAGCAAAGTTAAAAATAAAGCTAAACAATTCAGTTAAGAATAGAAAAATAGTTCATTAGACCTAAAAGCCAACATTTATATTCCCGTTATAGAGAATTCAAGTCCAATCATATGACAAAAAGTTCAAAATCAACCCATAAACTCATACAAGGAAGGTCGGAGCACCATCACCGGGGAAGACAGACCCTCCTTTAATGGATATGATATCATAAACAGATGTGCAAAGGCCCAATTTTGCAATAACCTAACATGATTAAAGAAACACAAAATGAAGCCAGCTGAAATAAATCAAATAAATTACATATAATGGGTTGTGAAGGATATTGAAAATGTTAGTAGCAGAAAACCTTATCCAAGAAAAGCCTTTCAAGCTCCGAGCGTATTGCGTCTTGAATGGGAAGGGCGAGAAGATAAGGAGGCAAGGTCAATTTATGTTCAATCTTACTGAGATAGAACATTGAGCCTAAACCTTGTTACAGAGAGCTAAGAATACCCAGAGAAATACAACTGCAACATAAAGTAATTGTTGCTTTGACCGATAGGACTTCAATGTCAAAGTGAGATACAAGTTCTTCTGATTCTAATATATTTGCCTTTATGCTGCACAAAAAAGGGACCTTTAGAGCAGGGTTAAAAGTGGGAAATATATGGAGGACTAAAATTGTTGGGAAAACTAGACTTAATACTCTCTTTAAAATAAGGAATTATTTCTCCCAATCGTATGTGCAGTTAAATGGACAACCAAAAAATCCAACACCAAGCAGAATAATAATAACAGTAAAAAATATCAGACACCAATATTTAACGTGGAAAATCCTCTCAATGTGAGAGAATAAAAAACCACGGGACCAAGCCAGATAAATCTTCCACTATGAATAAATAATGGGTACACAATCGGTCTTCTTGTAAACACTAGAAACAACAATAATCATCACCATTGGTGGAATCTAACAACAACTATCAACTTCCACATAAATGGGTAAACTAACACAACCTAGAGAGAGATTTAAACAACTAGTAAAAAACTAGCTAAGTGATAGAAAAAACATACTCAAATTGTAGCTCAAAACAAGCAACTTTGCTACACACTCATTATCACTTGAAACCAATAAATCTCTTCTTCTCCAAGGTTACAGCTGCGCCACTGTTCTTGTTTTTACTGACGCGGCTACTGTTTGTTGTTTTTCTCTCGCAGGAGCAGTGCCACTGTTACTGCTAGTTTCTCACACACATCACACATGTGTTTTTCAATTTAGGGATTAAGAAATCCCTTTCTTCTTCTCACGTGACCTTGTCACATGGCACACCATGGGCCAAGCCCATTTACTTTAAACACCCCATTTTTCCTTTTTAATTAATTTGGGCCACTCCAAATAAGAGGGATAACCCAACAAAAATTACCATTAAAATTTAATAGGGACCAACTTGAAAGAACGTGATTTTGTAGGGACTAAAAACATATTTAACCTAGTAAAAAACCAACAATTACACTTTTCAATCTAACCACCTAAACTCACATAACTAACTCACCCCAAAGCATATATAGATAATTAGCAAATTAAAATGTAATGGAATAATACATAGAATTGCAATGCAAACAGAACAGTTTTTACAGGAACTTCAACAAAGAGCATGCATGTTTAGCCTCTCATTTAAATGGTCAAACGTATCACATCAGTATCAAACTTGATACACCATTTTTAACTTCATTCACACTATGAAAACCATCCACTCCAATGAAGAAAATCAATCAAATTTCAAACCTCATCGCCAATAAACTTGCAATTAGATTAAAAACAAACTAAGCAAAACCTAGATTGTGTCTTATCACAGGGTTCTTATGAGCCATATACAAACCCCAAACCATAAGGGAATAAGAAAATTCAAAAAGCTTCACATGCAATTAGAAAGAAGAAAAAACAATAATAACTAAATAAGCATATTCCAAGTAATAATAACTTAATAATGGATTTGGATCCTCATAAGCTGTTTTCTCTACAGCTCCCTCTGCTGCACCAATCTCACCTGTTAGATTAATCTAACAGCAGTGCTATAACACAAACAAAACAAAAACATTTTTCCCAATTTTCGTGTGCATCAGTCTTCTTTCCATCTGTTCACTTTACTTTAGTTTTCAGGCCAGTAATCTTTTTTCTGATTCTTACGCAATGTTATTCATCCAATTATGTTCAGCATCTTCGCATTCATGCTATAATTTTCATAGTTCCATTGCCAATTAACTAACTTTGTGATTTTCATGAGGAACTTAATTCCAATATTCATGTTATTAAAGTTTCCCAAAGTAATTGCAGCCAAGAACTGAATAGTCAATAAAACAAGAGAACAACATAATAACACGATTTATAAAAAAAAAATGAGAAACATAAAAGATTTCATAGTCAGAATAAAAAATTAACAAACTGGAGAATAAACATTTCACAGCAAAATCAAATTGAAGGTACCTGAGAAGAAGAGAAAATTGATTATGTTGATGATGATCTGAAACAGAAGGATTAGTGTGAAGAAGAGGTTAGAGAGTCACGCGAGACTAGGGTTTTCACTGATCCACTCGCTTTCGTTAGATGCTTTTACTTACTGATAATGAATGATGCTACTAATTTTTTTTTAAGAAATAAAATAAATTAAACACGTGGCAAGATATGGTGTACTAGATTGATCCAACAGATTGGATTAAGCCAAAGTTATGGTGACTGAGCTATACTGGATTGGTAAAAAGGAAAAATAAAAATATGAAAAATAATTTTCGCTAGAAGGAGGGGTTGAACCTCCGACCTTGTGGTTAACAGCCACACGCTCTAACCAACTGAGCTATTCCAGCTGATAATATATTTTTGTCTGTTTTAATAATTATAGTTAGATACGACGTCATAGGGAAGAAAGCTTATATTATGGCATTTCTCTCACGTTCATTTTTCCTATATTTTTTAGAGTTTTTATGCAGAATCAAATCATTAATAATTTTTGTATAACAAGAGAGACAAAATCCAAAGAATGAATCAAGCAACCACATTACAACTTGTAGAGTTAAAATCTTAGAACAATGCTCGTACAAAATCAAACACTAATTTCTCCGCACATTCATCATTGAGTGAATGATCAATTTCATCATCCAAATTGTAATTGGTCGATTATTTTCTGTCTTTTAAATTGGAGAAATAGCAAGTATATCTCTTTGAAATTTATAGAGCACCTATGAAAGTCGGGTCTCCATTAATTTTTTTGTTACATGGTATGAGACTATGAGTGACACTTTTTTTTAATACAAAAGTGCAGGTGGGCTCACTAGTGTTACGACATGCTTCAAAGCTTAGAGAGCACTTACTAAGGTACTTAATTATAAATTGACACACACACTAGAGTTGAAGTAAACACTCAAACCTTACAGAAGTATGGGTACCAAATATCTTTCTTACAGCATGGTGGCTATTCAAGATGTATGGAAATCCAATTAAATTAAAAACTTTACAAAGCAATGGAAATATGAAATTCATCTGATCGCATTACATGGTTGTCCACAGGGACACAAGAGCAAACTATTGAAATAATGACTAGTTTTCTTCTATGAAAGGACCAAAATTTCTTCTAATTGTAATCTTGAAAATGAATAAAACCTGGGAAGGAATTCATCACCACCAAGAAACAGGGCCAAGACCATCCTGATCTAATGATCCCTGTAAAGGATCCTCCATCAATATGTAATTTTAATAAAATGCTCGTTTATTAGGATTTTAATCTATCTTCTATACAAAACATATTGATATGGCAAGTAGTTCTAACGCGGTTTCTTTAATTAATTTGTTTATGATGCAATCAATGAGATTTTGGTACACAATCAAGATATGTGATCATATTACAACTGCATGGCATACATAAAAACCTAGAAGAATGGGAAATATTTACGACTTAGGTTTGATATCAATATCAGGGTTTGAACTTTGAATCATCCAAGTCAACAAATCATCAGTCAGTAATTAATTGACGCTAACACAACATCTGAATCAGATTATTGTGATCACAAATGAAATAAAACATCATAAATATAACATCAAAATAAAAAAGTTAAAACTTTGATTAAACTTTCAAGTCCCAAAAAAGAATTTTGATTAAACCAAAATTATAATTATAGTAAATTTGTGACCCAGAAAACCATAATGATTAATTAATAGAAAAATAAACAATACACTCTTAGCACCCGATTTCAAAATGATTACAAATTCCCCCATCGCATTTATTTTCATGACATGAACATCATAATTCATGGCACAAAAAAATATGTTCAGTATGTCGATTTCAAAAAGCCACATATATCATGTAGTTTAAAATAATCATCGAAATGCATGAACCAAGGTAATGAAGAAAGTAGAGGCCACAAATGAGGAACAAGAACTACTTACATAAATCACCATTGGGGCAAATGGCTTTGAGTCTTTTGGTTGCTCAATTGGAATAGGAGGGTAACTCACACTTTGAACTGCGAATTTTATCTGCCACATTGGTAACAAAAACTTCATTTCAGCTTTATTGTCCAAGCATACAGTTGAGATAAAAGAAAAATGGCTCTAACCTCGTCAGAATCATCAATAGCAAAGGACTGTTCACCGTAATCCCAATACCAGATGCCTTTGTTGCTGTAAATTTGACCAACATATAATCATGATGTTAGGATACATGATGAGAGGGAATTTTGTACGGAGAGAAAAATATCTTATGTGGATATACTTTGTATAGTGTTTATAGTTCACCCAAAAGTAAAATTGGATAGAGGTAGCGTTACCTTTTATTTGTTGGTTCATAGTGGCATGGGTTGGGCATGTGATGTTTAGGAATATAAATGTCATCAAAGAATCCAAGGGATACTGTCAATCACAAATTCATAATTACGAAGCAGCGAATATCTTTAAATACAACAAAATTTGATAATCAGTGATATTTTTGGATGATGCAAATATTCAATAGCACTGTGACATGATGCAAATAGTACGCAATTGTCAGTGTCACAACATGAACAATTTCTTTTAACAATCTTATATATGGAGCAAAATTACATATATATGTCGAGATAATTAAATCAAGGAAACCAGCTGAAAATGGAATACATACAGCATAAGCCATCAGCATCAGATCCAATTAGTTTTGCAGTAATAATTTCCCCCGTAAATGGACGAAACATAATCAAATTGAATACCACCTGCAAGAAATTCCAGAATACAGTTACTGCATACTCAAAACAATCACAGAACCTTCTGCCATCAAACTACAAAACATTGCCTAGTACATCAGAAAATTGAAAATGAGGAAAGAAAAGAAAGAAATTGATTTTTGTAGGTCCAAAACTTCCGGTAAATAACTTGTTATTGTTATTATAATGGCATCAAATTTGTGTTCGTAAACTGAAATTTAAGGACTAAATTTCAAGTAGGAGATTTTCCTTCTAGCAAAGTTAAAAATAAAGCTAAACAATTCAGTTAAGAATAGAAAAATAGTTCATTAGACCTAAAAGCCAACATTCATATTCCCGTTATAGAGAATTCAAGTCCAATCATATGACAAAAAGTTCAAAATCAACCCATAAACTCATACCAGGAAGGTCGGAGCACCATCACCGGGGAAGACAGACCCTCCTTTAATGGATATGATATCATAAACAGATGTGCAAAGGCCCAATTTTGCAATAACCTAACATGATTAAAGAAACACAAAATGAAGCCAGCTGAAATAAATCAAATAAATTACATATAATGGGTTGTGAAGGATATTGAAAATGTTAGTAGCAGAAAACCTTATCCAAGAAAAGCCTTTCAAGCTCCGAGCGTATTGCGTCTTGAATGGGAAGGGTGAGAAGATAAGGAGGCAAGGTCAATTTATGCTCAATCTTACTGAGATAGAACATTGAGCCTAAACCTTGTTACAGAGAGCTAAGAATACCCAGAGAAATACAACTGCAACAGAAAGTAATTGTTGCTTTGACCGATAGGACTTCAATGTCAAAGTGAGATACAAGTTCTTCTGATTCTAATATATTTGCCTTTATGCTGCACAAAAAAGGGACCTTTAGAGCAGGGTTAAAAGTGGGAAATATATGGAGGACTAAAATTGTTGGGAAAACTAGACTTAATACTCTCTTTAAAATAAGGAATTATTTCTCCCAATCATATGTGCAATTAAATGGACAACCAAAAAATCCAACACCTAGCAGAATAATAATAACAGTAAAAAATATCAGACACCAATATTTAACGTGGAAAATCCTCTCAATGTGAGAGAATATATAACGCCCCAACTAAAATACCTAGAATATTTAGTCAAGGCATACAAAAATGGATCTGAGTACAATAAAATTTACTGAACAAAAGAGTTGAATTTACAAATAATAGGAATACAACGAAGTAATTCCATATACGATACAACGGAAAAGAACAAAGAATAAATATAGACAAATGTAACAAGGAAGAAAATATAAATCTTCTGCTCTGACAACCCAAGCTCAGCTCCGACTGTCAGTGCCCTTCCTGGTCCTTGCTCTGGATAACCTGTCTACCTAAAAAAAATTGATTTGGAGTGGGGTGAGACTACTAAGCCTCAGTGAGTCCTACTACCCTCCTAAGGCGACTACGCCGGGGGAACCTAGAGTGTATAATATTCTAAGTTCACTGTTTTACATACGAAAGTATTCATTAATAATAAAATAGAGTGTAACACACAATTATTATCTTGTCGATTACTCTTCAAAGGTCACCCGAGGCAAGCCGGTCTCAGGTGCCTGACTCTGCGTACTACCGAAACAGAGGATCGGATTCCGTCGTTGGCTCACAATAATAAATAATAGAAGTCAGAGGAGTTCTATTACCATGGCATAGTGCCATTTAATTCAATGAGTTTACACAGTTCTAACCAATATATCCCACCCAAGGTATCCTAAGCATATTACTGATAAATTCAATTACACATGTTATTCTCTGACTATGTAATTTATTAAATACTATTTAAACAGATTTAAGAAACCAAGTTGCATTCGGGTATAAAACGAGTGACTTCAAAGTTCTAAAACAAAATTTGCAGGTTCTGACCCTGAGGCATTCGCTACGGCGAGTTATGTGTCAGCAGTCCTGTAATACTCGCCCTGGCGAGTCAAAGACTCTCCTGGCGAGTTATACAGGACGTAACGCTCGCTATGGCGCGCAACCACTCGCTGCGGTGAGTGTATCAGGTTAGTACCCTGTTTTTACAGAAATGTGATTTTTACCAAAATTCACCTACCACCTCCATGCAATTTGTTTTAAAACATGTCTTGTAATATTTAAGGAATTATATAGGAGCAAGAATTGGGATTTACTCTTGCTCTTTCTCAATATCGGTTCCTAAAATCCTATGTTCGCATGCAAGAAATCATATTTGGGGAGACTAGGCTTTCTAAACAATTACTATGGTTAAGAACTTAAGGAACCCACCTGTACATGACGCTTTAACTGAACATAAGCTCTGTCATAGCCATAAGCTTCACTAGAACTCACTTGAAACCCCAAATAGCTCTAAGAACATGAAGTGAAGAAGATTGGACTCTATAGGGTGGTTGCTTGCTGATTATGGATTCGTTAAGAAAGGTTGAACCACTGCCCAGAATTAAATTCCCAATGTCTTGTTGTATCCAGCTCTAGCTCTTACCATCCAAGGCTTTTCCTCAATCAATTCATGGTACAAAAAAAAAATAGTCTAAGGTTAAATACACTAAAAGGGTGGAATGATATGGTACGAGGAGATATCTCAAGACTTCTTACCGTGATAAAAATGGCTGAACAGAGGAGAACAACAACATGCAGTAGCTGCTTTACTGCTGAGCTCGCCACTGCGAGTCATAGCTCGCTCAGCGAGCGTGACAGGCTGAAGGGCAGAGTTTGCGTTTCTTCCAAATTTCTACTCCTCCAAGGTACCCATAACCTTCCAGTCATCTTAAAACTCGTAACTTAGGAGGTAGACCCGTGTTCATCATCCAATTTCATGTGAGGAAGCAAGAATGAGTATTTGTTAGCAAGAAGGGGGAAGCAAAATGATTAAGAATGGGGAAAGAGTTTTCTTTATTCTTACCTCAAGATTTTGAACAGAAATCTAGCAGCTCTATAAGTAATCAATACATGCAAGAAAAGCTCTTGTAATATGGTTGAAACCTAACATTTGGAGTTAGTAGAGGGATTGGAAGGTCCACGTGATTTAAGAGAGAAATGGGTGGAAATAAAACCATTACTTTGAAGCTTGAAGACTAGAGAGCAAGAATCTTTATTTGCATGTGAATCATTGTGAGAGATGAAAGAATTTTGGTGATGATGATGATATGGGTTTTGGCGTGAAGGAGGGAGATGAAGGGGTTTTTGCTCCCTGACTTTTCTTTCAGAAAGTGGAACATGAGTAAATGAATTATTTTTGCCATTTAGTCATGTGGCTTAAATAGAAGCTCAGTACAAATGGGTGGGGGTTTGGAAAAGAAATTTGAGGGAGGCTTGGGAGAAGGAAAAAGGAGTGTAGAAACTTGGTTTTATCACTTAATTTCCAATTAAGTTTTAACAATACTAATTTAATTAATATTCTTTTGTTAATTAAATTTTGGAATGTTACAATCTACCCCCCTTAAAGAATTTCGTCCTCGAAATTCAAACTTCCTCACTCCACATCAGGGTAGATCGTTTATATCTGCTTCTATGACCACACATTACTTATCCTCCGATCAATTGCATTCAATTCCTTGGAATAAAACTTTCCTCTCGCAGGTTACTGGCCAAAAGTTATTCTCACATTCGCAATTGATCTCGTGCTGCGCACTCTGATTCAAATTACTACTACCACTTTTTTTTCCCTGCTCCACTCCAGAATGATTGTACTGCTTCCATTTCCAATGGTGTTAATTCCAATTTCCAACTGAGTAAGAAGTTCGGTATCTAGCCTGGTTGATGTTATGGTCAACTAGAGGGTACAAATTTGGTGTTGATATTGATAGATCCAAAATCTCTCCTTCCGATGGTTGACCTCCTTTCCGAACACTGTTATGCATGACGTGTCAAATGTACCTCTGTATCCGTGTTGTCAAAACGTTCCAGAATCGATTGCAATATCAAACGAGTGGAAAATTGTCTACATACCACTGATTCTTCTGCAAATGAGTTAGACTCATTCGCAGACGGACCCATAGTTATCCGATAAAATCCCACCTACAATTTTGATCCATTCTGGTACAACACAGTGATCAAGCTGTACCTCCAACACGCAATTGTATTAGGTTCAGATCATTACTTCGGGTTAAGGTTAATCTTGTTTGAATTCCTTTACTGGTAACTAGGGTGCGGAACTTGGCTAAATAGTCGGGTTCTAAACTTGACTAGTTGAACACTTAAGGTTTGGACTTGTACTGCTGAGGCTGAACCGAATTGTCTGGTTTGGAATAATTCAATAGGTTATCTACAGATCACTCAGGATAGAGGAAGGTTTCCAATAAGGGAAAAATATCTTACTCTAACGAGTAGTTTAACACTTATACTCATCAGAACTGATTGTTGATAGCTAGACTTGAAGTTGGAAAATTTCTGGTCAAGGTTTCCGGGTTAAATACTTGATCTCTCAAGGTCACAGGAAGTGAATCTGGATTATTGAAACGTTCGGGCACAGATACTTAAGGTTAACACACTAGTCTCACATGGTTTAGAACACTGAACATAAGGGTTTGAATCCTCGGCACTGATGTCACTTGTATAATTAATCCCACTGAATTGGAAATTATCCGACTAAATTCTGAATTCTGCTGTTAAGGCTACGAGGAGATAGATAACTAATTATATTGAAGGATTGATTACTAGATTCAAGTGCACGAAGTTTGAAATGAATTTCTGATACTGAGCTAAGTCATTTGTATCAGGACAATTAAGGATGTTGATTAATAAATTAACCAACGAGTGAGAAATTGAACCTAACTTATCCGTTGCTTCTCCAGAGTGACTGACTTCCACGAATTTGATGGAGTTACTAACGACAAAACTGAAAGATTAAAGGCATTGAATAAGGTTACTCAGGAGGAACGTTCTAAACAACCCAAGTGACTTACGTCGATGAATTTGGAAAGTTGCATCAGAATTGAATTTGTGCTTAGCACTTGACAGACAAGTATTTAAAACACGAGAAGAATTGTTAGTCTGAGACGTAGTCAGACAAGCTAGAGAGTGCACTCGTTCATGTGTTCCAAGACTTATGAACGTAGAATTGAACATTGTTAGATACGACGAATAGACTGAATGAGGATCCTTATGAGTGAAGGGCCCAAGAAGTTTTGTCATTCACTGGATTCAGACGTATGCTTCATGGCTCTAATCCCTCTGTCAATTCTCTCGGGTTAGGACATCTAGGTTTCCGCTCGGGTTTTCCTTGCTAACAATGCGCTCGTAGGAAGATTTAACTGATTCTAATAGTCTCTTGGCTGACATGTCTGAATATGCGCAAGTGTCGGCGACTGGCTGAAGCTAAGGTTGAACTTACCTACTCGTATCTGGTTGACTGATATATATGCCTAAAAGATTAGTCTAGGTGATTGGTGTCACTAATAATGTACCCTATTTGTTATTCTCATCAGGTCGTGTCTTCTACGGTCTGGTGCTTAAATCAGTGATAACGTGTGGCTGATCAGGTCTACTCCTTGAGCTTGATAGCTAGTTGGTCCTTAATACATAATTACTAGTCCAACGGTAACTGAACGGTATCTCTCAATGGATGGTTAATTAATCCTACTGATTCCTTAACTAACGGGTTTAAAGGTATGAGTTCTTATATTGGATGGTCAACGTAACATGGAATTGAGTTACCGGTCTCTAAACTATCTAGTGATTAGGTTCAACGGATTGACTTTGTTAATAGTTTGTGCCAAAGGTAGTTCTTGACTATTGATCCACTTAAGACTTATCCCATAATAGTTTGGTGCACTTATTGGTATAAGGTGGTATGTTGATCCCATTTATTGTCGTCCAAGGTAGTGTTAAAATGTTAGCTAAAAAGGCTGGCGGTACGAGAATGCTAAACCTATAAGTTTTGGTTCAACTATTCCCATAGAGTTAGCTAATTGGTTGGTGACGATGAGTTGGCAACTTATATTGACTAAATGACGGTACTTAGTATGTATGTCTATAGGTCGGGTATTTTATCAAGGGAAATTCTAAATGGTATACTTAATGTCTCAGAATTTCCTGAGGTAAGGTAGGAATATCAAGTACTAAGTACGAGGCTGTCTAGGTGTTATTATTGGTTTTGTTATCAAACTACTCCGTAGTGATGTCTCTCGAAACAATTGTTTAACGGCCTAAAGGTGATGCACGAAAGGAATCTTAAAGGTTATACTAATTGAAACTTAAGTCCTAGTGGTACGACAGAAATATTGTCGCGATTTGAAATGGTCGAAGTAACTTAAGTAAAGGCATTCTTGAGGGTAATCTATTTAATCCTTAGTCTCTGAATGTTGGTCGGGTCCACTGCCAAGTCTGGTGTTGTTTACGAAAGGATATCCTAATCTTTATACTAGTTGTAGTTTGATTCCTAATAGATCTTTATACTAGTTGTAGTTTGATTCCTAATAGTACAATGGTAATGCGGTTAGGAATTGAATGGTTGGAATAATTTCGTTAAAAGTATTTTAGAGAGTAATCTAATACGGTCACCTAGCGAAAATTTGGAAAATGCTAGTGTCCTAATTTTGGTTTCTATTAGGAACTGATGATACTTGTCTGAGGTCGTACTAAGTTTTGCTAACGCAGGTGAATTTCTCGCTTGCACTGAATAACTAAAAGTTTAGGAAAGAGTTTTGGTTCATTAACGGCTACTGTTGGGTGTTACCCGGTCAATACACTTGGCTGAATTTAGGCTCTCGGTGGGATATGGTTGCTTATAGGTTTAGAAAGTTTAGCTGACACACAGTGTCAGTGGAATTCTGTTATGCACAACACATTTTAGTATAAGGATACACCTGCATTCCTTCAAGCTACCACTCTACTCCTGACTTGTTACGTCACCGAATTATAGCATCCATCAACCGTGCTTACTCCTTATGAGTTTGTTAATTGTTCCTACATCCTCCAGATTTACTTCTCATTCTTGTGGCATCATCTGCCACTGTCTCCATGTCTACTCATAATATTCCTTTATCAACTGCTCCTTGATTGCGTCTACACTACGTTCTTACAGCTGGAGCTTCAGAGTCCACTTCAGTTCTCAACCATAATACCCTGCCTACCATACACAATACTTGAGCTGATCAGACTCATCATGCAATGGTTTCAGCGTAAACAGTCCAGATCCGAAGAGTCCGTATTACTCAGGGAAGAGTTAGAATGACTCATGGCAAGGTCTGATACGGGATCGACCTGCTTTGATACCAATTATAACGCCTCCGAGCGTATTGCGTCTTGAATGGGAAGGGCGAGAAGATAAGGAGGCAAGGTCAATTTATGCTCAATCTTACTGAGATAGAACATTGAGCCTAAACCTTGTTACAGAGAGCTAAGAATACCCAGAGAAATACAACTGCAACAGAAAGTAATTGTTGCTTTGACCGATAGGACTTCAATGTCAAAGTGAGATACAAGTTCTTCTGATTCTAATATATTTGCCTTTATGCTGCACAAAAAAGGGACCTTTAGAGCAGGGTTAAAAGTGGGAAATATATGGAGGACTAAAATTGTTGGGAAAACTAGACTTAATACTCTCTTTAAAATAAGGAATTATTTCTCCCAATCATATGTGCAATTAAATGGACAACCAAAAAATCCAACACCAAGCAGAATAATAATAACAGTAAAAAATATCAGACACCAATATTTAACGTGGAAAATCCTCTCAATGTGAGAGAATATATAACGCCCCAACTAAAATACCTAGAATATTTAGTCAAGGCATACAAAAATGGATCTGAGTACAATAAAATTTACTGAACAAAAGAGTTGAATTTACAAATAATAGGAATACAACGAAGTAATTCCATATACGATACAACGGAAAAGAACAAAGAATAAATATAGACAAATGTAACAAGGAAGAAAATATAAATCTTCTGCTCTGACAACCCAAGCTCAGCTCCGACTGTCAGTGCCCTTCCTGGTCCTTGCTCTGGATAACCTGTCTACCTAAAAAAAATTGATTTGGAGTGGGGTGAGACTACTAAGCCTCAGTGAGTCCTACTACCCTCCTAAGGCGACTACGCCGGAGGAACCTAGAGTGTATAATATTCTAAGTTCACTGTTTTACATATGAAAGTATTCATTAATAATAAAATAGAGTGTAACACACAATTATTATCTTGTCGATTACTCTTCAAAGGTCACCCGAGGCAAGCCGGTCTCAGGTGCCTGACTCTGTGTACTACCGAAACAGAGGCTCGGATTCCGTCGTTGGCTCACAATAATAAATAATAGAAGTCAGAGGAGTTCTATTACCATGGCATAGTGCCATTTAATTCAATGAGTTTACACAGTTCTAACCAATATATCCCACCCAAGGTATCCTAAGCATATTACTGATAAATTCAATTACACATGTTATTCTCTGACTATGTAATTTATTAAATACTATTTAAACAGATTTAAGAAACCAAGTTGCATTCGGGTATAAAACGAGTGACTTCAAAGTTCTAAAACAAAATTTGCAGGTTCTAACCCTAAGGCATTCGCTACGGCGAGTTCTTACTCGCTACGGCGAGTTATGTGTCAGCAGTCCTGTAATACTCGCCCTGGCAAGTCAAAGACTCTCCTGGCGAGTTATACAGGACGTAACGCTCGCTGTGGCGCGCAACCACTCGCTGCGGCGAGTGTATCAGGTTAGTACCCTGTTTTTACATAAATGTCATTTTTACCAAAATTCACCTACCACCTCCATGCAATTTGTTTTAAAACATGTCTTGTAATATTTAATGAATTATATAGGAGCAAGAATTGGGATTTACTCTTGCTCTTTCTCAATATCGGTTCCTAAAATCCTATGTTCGCATGCAAGAAATCATATTTGGGGAGACTAGGCTTTCTAAACAATTACTATGGTTAAGAACTTAAGGAACCCACCTGTACATGACGCTTTAATTGAACATAAGCTCTGTCATAGCCATAAGCTTCACTAGAACTCACTTGAAACCCCAAATAGCTCTAAGAACACGATGTGAAGAAGATTGGACTCTATAGGGTGGTTGCTTGCTGATTATGGATTCTTTAAGAAAGGTTGAACCACTGCCCAAAATTAAATTCCCAATGTCTTGTTGTATCCAGCTCTAGCTCTTACCATCCAAGGCTTTTCCTCAATCAATTCATGGTACAAAAAAAAAATAGTCTAAGGTTAAATACACTAAAAGGGTGGAATGATAAGGTACGAGGAGATATCTCAAGACTTCTTACCGTGATAAAAATGGCTGAACAGAGGAGAACAACAACATGCAGTAGCTGCTTTACTGCTGAGCTCGCCACGGCGAGTCATAGCTCGCTCAGCGAGCGTGACAGGCTGAAGGGCAGAGTTTGCATTTCTTCCAAATTTCTACTCCTCCAAGGTACCCATAACCTTCCAGTCATCTTAAAACTCGTAACTTAGGAGGTAGACCCACGTTCATCATCCAATTTCATGTGAGGAAGCAAGAATGAGTATTTGTTAGCAAGAAGGGGGAAGCAAAATGATTAAGAATGGGGAAAGAGTTTTCTTTATTCTTACCTCAAGATTTTGAACAGAAATCTAGCAGCTCTATAAGTAATCAATACATGCAAGAAAAGCTCTTGAAATATGGTTGAAACCTAACATTTGGAGTTAGTAGAGGGATTGGAAGGTCCACGTGATTTAAGAGAGAAATGGGTGGAAATAAAACCATTACTTTGAAGCTTGAAGACTAGAGAGCAAGAATCTTTATTTGCATGTGAATCATTGTGAGAGATGAAAGAATTTTGGTGATGATGATGATATGGGTTTTGGCGTGAAGGAGGGAGATGAAGGGGTTTTTGCTCCCTGACTTTTCTTTCAGAAAGTGGAACATGAGTAAATGAATTATTTTTGCCATTTAGTCATGTGGCTTAAATAGAAGCTCAGTACAAATGGGTGGGGGTTTGGAAAAGAAATTTGAGGGAGGCTTGGGAGAAGGAAAAAGGAGTGTAGAAACTTGGTTTTATCACTTAATTTCCAATTAAGTTTTAACAATACTAATTTAATTAATATTCTTTTGTTAATTAAATTTTGGAATGTTACAGAATAAAAAACCACGGGACCAAACCAGATAAATCTTCCACTATGAATAAATAATGGGTACACAATCGGTCTTCTAGTAAACACTAGAAACAACAATAATCATCACCAATGGTGGAATCTAACAACAACTATCAACTTCCACATAAATGGGTAAACTAACACAACCCAGAGAGAGATTTAAACAACCAGTAAAAAACTAGCTAAGTGATAGAAAAAACATACTCAAATTGTAGCTCAAAACAAGCAACTTTGCTACACACTCATTATCACTTGAAACCAATAAATCTCTTCTTCTCCAAGGTTACAGCTGCGCCACTGTTCTTGTTTTTACTGACGCGGCTACTGTTTGTTGTTTTTCTCTCGCAGGAGCAGTGCCACTGTTACTCCTAGTTTCTCACACACATCACACATGTGTTTTTCAATTTAGGGATTAAGAAATCCCTTTCTTCTTCTCATGTGACCTTGTCACATGGCACACCATGGGCCAAGCCCATTTACTTTAAACACCCCATTTTTCCTTTTTAATTAATTTGGGCCACTCCAAATAAGAGAAATAACCCAACAAAAATTACCATTAAAATTTAATAGGGACCAACTTGAAAGAACGTGATTTTGTAGGGACTAAAAACATATTTAACCTAGTAAAAAATCAACCATTACACTTTTCAATCTAACCACCTAAACTCACCCCAAAGCATATATAGATAATTAGCAAATTAAAATGTAATGGAATAATACATAGAATTGCAATGCAAACAGAACAGTTTTTACAGGAACTTCAACAAAGAGCATGCATGTTTAGCCTCTCATTTAAATGGTCAAACGTATCACATCAGTATCAAACTTGATACACCAATTTTAACTTCATTCACACTATGAAAACCATCCACTCCAATGAAGAAAATCAATCAAATTTCAAACCTCATCGCCAATAAACTTGCAATTAGATTAAAAACAAACTAAGCAAAACCTAGATTGTGTATTATCTCAGGGTTCTTATGAGCCATATACAAACCCCAAACCATAAGGGAATAAGAAAATTCAAAAAGCTTCACATGCAATTAGAAAGAAGAAAAAACAATAAATAACTAAATAAGCATATTCCAAGTAATAATAACTTAATAATGGATTTGGATCCTCAGAAGCTGTTTTCTCTACAGCTCCCTCTGCTGCACCAATCTCACCTGTTAGATTAATCTAACAGTAGTGCTATAACACAAACAAAACAAAACAAAACAAAAACATTTTTCCCAATTCTCGTGTGCATCAGTCTTCTTTCCATCTGTTCACTTTACTTTAGTTTTCAGGCCAGTTATCTTTTTTCTGATTCTTACGCAATGTTATTCATCCAATTATGTTCAGCATCTTCGCATTCATGCTATAATTTTCATAGTTCCATTGCCAATTAACTAACTTTGTGATTTTCATGAGGAACTTAATTCCAATATTCATGTTATTAAAGTTTCCCAAAGTAATTGCAGCCAAGAACTGAATAGTCAATAAAACAAGAGAACAACATAATAACACGATTTATAAAAAAAAAATGAGAAACATAAAAGATTTCATAGTCAGAATAAAAAATTAACAAACTGGAGAATAAACATTTCACAGCAAAATCAAATTGAAGGGACCTGAGAAGAAGAGAAAATTGATTATGTTGATGATGATCTGAAACAGAAGGATTAGTGTGAAGAAGAGGTTAGAGAGTCACGCGAGACTAGGGTTTTCACTGATCCACTCGCTTTCGTTAGATGCTTTTACTTACTGATAATGAATGATGCTACTAATTTTTTTTTAAGAAATAAAATAAATTAAACACGTGGCAAGATATGGTGTACTAGATTGATCCAACATACTGGATTAAGCCAAAGTTATGGTGACTGAGCTATACTGGATTGGTAAAAAGGAAAAATAAAAATATGAAAAATAATTTTCGCTTGAAGGAGGGGTTGAACCTCCGACCTTGTGGTTAACAGCCACACGCTCTAACCAACTGAGCTATTCCAGTTGATAATATATTTTTGTGTGTTTTAATAATTATAGTTAGATACGACGTCATAGGGAAGAAAGCTTATATTACGGCATTTCTCTCACGTTCATTTTTCCTATATTTTTTAGAGTTTTTATGCAGAATCAAATCATTAATATTTTTTGTATAACAAGAGAGACAAAATCCAAAGAATGAATCAAGCAACCACATTACAACTTGTAGAGTTAAAATCTTAGAACAATGGTCGTACAAAATCAAACACTAAGGGCCTGTTTGATTTGCTTTTTAAAAACTGTTTTCTGTTTTCAAAAATTAAAAAAATCCAAAACTTGCTTGAATATATTGTTTTGCAAAATTGTTTCTAAAAACTCTTTTCTATTTTTATGTTTTTAAAACCAAAAAACCAAAATAGCTATGAGATGTTCTGCTTTTTACTTTTCACTCTTTGATACACCAAATGAGAATAGAAAACACACGGAGAACATGTAATTTTCATTAATGGCAATATTGCAATTTTTCCCAACTTTGACTTTTCAACAAAATAGCAAGAAAGAGGATCACTTGTTGCACTGTCACACTATGTAATGTTCTTGGCCACTTTCATTTTAGCTTGTTCCCTTAATCCCTTTCTTTTATGTAGTACTTTATTAATTAATATTTTTTGCTGATTCTTAATTAATTTTATTCACCTCCTTTTTTGGTATGATAATTATTTCTATTATTTTCCTTTGGTATAATTATTTGATTCTATTAAAGAAAAAAAATGAATTTGTGGATTAAAAAGAGAATAATTATTTGTGTAATAATTAATTCTATTTTTTTTTCTTTTGGTATAATAATTTTTTTACGATATATAACAATTATATATCATAAAACAAAAAACTCATTTTATTATATGATTTTTTTTTTCTTATTAAATGTCTCACTCCACTTACACTTTTGTTTAAAATTTAATTTACAAATTATTTATTAACTTGAAGATGATATATTAAAAGAGAATAATTAAGAAAAAATGGAATTATGTATCAAACAAGTGTTATATAGTTTAGTTTTCAAAATATATATTGAAAATAAATTTACCAAACAAGTTTTAGATTTCCATTTTCAAAACAGTTTTTAAAACTAAGTGTACCAAACAAATTTTTTGTATAAAATATTTCTTAAAAATTGTTTTTAAAATCTGATTTGCAAAACTGTTTTTCAAAACTAAATCAAACAGGCCCTAATTTCTCCGCACATTCCACTATCATTGAGTGAATGATCAATTTCATCATCCAAATTGTAATGGTCGATTTTTTTTATCTTTTAAATTGGAGAAATAGCAAGTATATCTCTTTGAAATTTATAGAGCACCTATGAAAGTCGGGTCGCCATTAATTTTTTTTTGTTACATGGTATGAGTGACACTTTTTTTTAATACCAAAGTGCAGGTGGGCTCACTAGTGTTAGGACATGCTTCAAAGCTTAGAGAGCACATACTAAAGTACTTAATTATAAATTGACACACACACACTATAGTTGAAGTAAACACTCAAACCTTGGTGAAATTATATATGTTCATAGTTGTTTCTCCCTTTCATTAATTAGTGTTTGAATCTGTCATATCTATTATATGATTTTCATAGTCACGTAAATTTTGTAATCAATTTTTTATTTTTATTTTTACAATCAACAACTTATATCATTTCACTATTCAAAAGAGGAGTAATACATAATAGTAGTGTCTCAAAAGTACAGCGACGAGACCAAAAAATGGCTGCCCTAGCAAGTGAATGGGCAATCATATTCGCTTGTCGCTTAATAAACTCAACCATGAAGTTTGGATTACATAATAAGAGATTTACAGTGTGATATATAAGAAGACTAAATTCGGAATTGCCACCGCGAGAATGACGAATTGCATCAACCACACTTTTGGAATCCGTCTAAAAAATAACATGAGACACGCCTCTTTGTTTCATAAAATTCAAAACTTCTAGTAAGGCTATAGATTCCCCTTCCACTATGGAGCAATTCCCATCCAACCAATAACTTGCAGCCATGACAAACCGACCTCTATAATCGCCAAAGATAATTGTAATTTATTTATATACAGTTTTATTTTTTGAAGGAAACATACTTATAACATATCATTAATTAAAAGTTGTTCAATACAATAGGGTTTTCAACCATAATCTAGAGACTTTCACAAATTGAACTAAATTTATATTGCGTTTTCTACATGACAAATAGGGATTATTTGTTTTCACAAATTAGACAAAATACCTAAACCTACATTGTGTTTCTAGCAAACCAAATCACACCACCTCTAGTTATCAATCATCCAAATAACACAAATTAAATCTAGGCATAACATATCAAGCAACAAAAAAAGGACAAGGTCCCTTGACTTATACATGACGCCGCCTTAACTAATCTACGAGCCACCTCATTTGTTTGTCATTGAACAAACTCAACATTAGAGTTATTATATACACTTTTATGTATTTTAATTTTTTTAATCATTATAAACTTATAATTAGCAGAACTTGATAACTTTGTTTAGTCAAAATATATATACTATTTTATAAATAAAAATTCTAAATCAACCAATAAAACTGAGTAGCAAAATAGTCTCAAAACTTTTTCTCCATAAATATAACAATGCTACATTCTTAAAGTTAAATTTGATCTCAAAATTTCTGATCAAATTAGGGGATATATTTGAGTGCTCTAGGTATCGTCATCCCTAAATTAACCTAATCACAAAATTTCCCATACGTCAATAATAGACTGCATGATAGGGGTGGCAAAGCGGGCGGCCCGCCCCGTTTAGGCCTAACCCATTAAAAGTCTGTCCAAAAATAGGGCGGGCGCGGGGCACTTAAGGCATTCGAGCTCAAATGTCAAGCCCACCCCATTTACTTACGAGTTGGTGAGTTGGCTCGGCAAACAACTTATTTTATTTATTATTTTTTTGTATTTCAACCTATATATTTAATATATTATTTACTTTTTTTTATTTTTTTAAAAAAAAAATATATTTTTCAACAACTCATAAGAGAAAATAACTTAAAAAATTAACAAATTCAAATCATGTAGTAAATAATAATAATTAATAATACAACATAGATCACCAAATTGTTTCATGTAAACTATTAAAAGTTAATTTAGTTTTAATTTGCTACATCCTATCATAATATTGATTCCATGCTTTAAAATAAAGAATTAAAATAAAGAACTCTCAATAAAATAAAGCACCAATAAACATCCATCAACAATAAACAAGTCTCATAATAAATTCAATCATCTAAATAAGTGTCAAAATCAAAATAAATGGGATTGGGAATAGGTACAATGCAGGTAAAGTTTAGTTTAATTATTTCTTTTTTAGGTCTAAAAATGTAATGAAAAAAATGGATTAAACTTTTTCGTAAAGTTTAACTCTTTCCTACATTTTTCATCTTAAGTTCTAGAAAAATAGAATCTAAAATACTCGTGGGCCAACTTGACCCATCCCGGCTCGCTCCATTTTGTTTGCGGGTTAGGCAAAGCGGACCAACATAAGACACAGAGACAAAAACCTATAGACCCAGCCCACCAAAAATGGTCGGTTAAATGGCTCGACCCGACAAACCTGACCTGTTTTGCCATCCTACTGCATGAGTTATATTTAGGGACGTCAATGAATATTCATGGACGCGGATAGTGTGATATCCGTGTCCGCTCGTCAAACAAATATGATATCCGTGCCCGCTTCATATCCGTGCAAATATCCACTAAGCGGGTAGTCCACGAATATATATTGAAGTATATGCCGATATTAACAGATATGTTTTTTTATTAAAGACAAAACATAAATTTTGCTCTTTTTTTTGTCAATTGTAAGAAGTTGAAAAGTTTTTTTTCTCAAAAATTAAAATGGAAAGATAAAATATAAAAATACAATTATTTAAGGGAGTTTTTTGTCAATTGTAAGTATGGATATTTAAGTAATTTTACTAATTATTTAGCGGATATAAATATCCGCGAGTGCAAATAGTATTAAACCCGCATCCGTATCCATTAAATGCAGATAATTGAAATATCCATTTATTTTATTCGTGGATATACGTTAAACTATCCACTCTGTATCCATGACAAATTTTATCCGCAAATATATGCAAATATGAATATTTTTGTCATCCCTTTATATTATTCTATGATTTCCTAGCAACAGCATGGAATACGAGTTCATATAGCAATAATATTTTTCAAAACAAACTATGTTATGTTTGCATCAATCAATTATTACCATGCAAAGAAGAAAAAAAACACGTGGAAAGCAAGAACATGTTACATGAGCAAAAATTACAGAACAAAAACGATTAATGAACGTGGACAGTGACACCAATTTGAATATCTACCGTTCAAACAAAAAACTGAAAACAAGGTCACACGAAGTATACGTGGGCAAAGAAAGAGCGCGCCAACCAATGTTTATTTTTTCCCATTTTTCTATTCTAAGTTCAATTTCTAATAGAGTTTTATATTGTGTGCAAATTTGTACATTTTAAAAAATTTATTATAGTAATTTTATATTGAAACTTATATATTTTATATTAAATACATAATTAATAAATAATGATTGTTTTTCAATAAAAAATTATTATTTTTTATTACTTTAACATATATTCCTTTTGTTTCTATCTACCTCCGTCCCATTTTATTAGAGCTATTTTGATTAAATGGTTTATTCACTTATCATATTTTGATCATACTTTCTTAATAATATATAAATATAAATATATAATATTTTGATTAAATGGTTTATTCACTTAACAAACTCTTTCTAGAACCTCTTTCCTTTCCTTTAAAACGGTTACAATTTTCTCTCACTCGTTCATTCCTCCAATTTTTTCTCCATCCCCTTCGTTTTTGTAAGACTCAAGATTCCACTGTACAGTTTTTCTAAGGAACTTTAGTGTCGGCTAAGTTTTTAGGGTTTTTGGTGGAGCGGTTTCGTGAGTATTGTCGCGTTAATAGAATTTTTACTGAAATGGAGCCTGTTTGGTGCTCGTGCGCTGGAAAGGCACAGACTTTTGTCTTGTAATCCTCTTTGGTTAATACGAAGGTTACTGTATATTCAGTTTAACGAATTTTGGTTTATTCTGGTTTTTGGAAAAACGAGTAGGAATTTTACCCGCTGTTGGAAATTTTTACGATGTCTGAATTCCGTAGAAATTTAGATGAGAGTTTTATATATCGGCGTGAGTTAGGATATATTGTCAGAATAATTTTCGAGGGTGAGGAAGAAAATTACAGTCGGGGAAAAAGATTTAGCGATAATATTTGGAAACGGTTTACGACGGACGTTTATTTGTTAGATTTTATATTTTTCTGATTTCCTTCCGTTAGCGAGGTGCGACTCGCCGAGAGCGGACGCGAGAGCTGAGTAGCGTAAAGTAAAAATATCTAGATATTTATTCCAAAAAGTCATCATGACTTATTTAGATCCAATGGCTAGGGTTTAACTAGAAAACTTTGCACTATTTGATCCAAGGGTCCACCTTAATCATGACCAAAATGAGAGGGGATTAATATACACTTGATCAAAGAGCAAAAATCACAAAACTCCACTCCATTCTTTCTCTCTTTGCCGTGGCTCTTCTTTCTCTCTTCCAACCTTGAGAAAATTCATTTTCCATCACCAAATCATCTCATTTTTGTCTTGTTGGATCAAGGGAAAATTGCAAGGAATCATCTCCTTTAAGGTAACTAAGCTTCCTTCCTTTCCTTAGCTAGACAAACTCATAAGATTTGATGAATTGTTAGATTGTGTTCTTGAGAGGAAAATTATTAGAATTTAGTTTAATTAGTTTTTGGTTCCATAGAAGTGTTCTTGAGAGTTATTAGTACACTTGAGTGGAGCATGAGAAGATTCCCATGGTTGATTTATGTTTTCACAAAATTTAAGTTAGGGTTTTGAAGAAAAATTTTGAAAAGATCATAAACTTGAATTTTGTTTTAAGATTTTGTTTTTGATGTTAGTTTTAAGCTTTGTGGCAAAATGGATGTTTGAATATAAACTTTGTTTTGAAAAATAAGAAAATAATTTATTTGGTGTTCTTGAGCGATTCGATGAACATATTTTAAGAAATTTCGTTTCGATTCTCAAAGTAGTTGATTGAGCAATTAGATGCCTTTGCAAACTAATAGATGATTGTTAGGGTTTTGAAATGGAAAAAAATTGGTGTTGGCCTTGTTTTTCTCTCTTTGGCCGTGGCACCATTTAGGGGAAAGGGAAGAGTTTACAAATTTTGTTAAGTCATTTTAGGAGGACTTAATCATGGTTTTAGAGAAATGATTTTTGTTCCATGAGAGTTGCTCATGAGTGTTTAACTAGTTTGTTTAGAACTAGATGGTTTGTATTCCATGAGTTTGATGAGAATCTCATGAAGAAATTGGATTAGGGTTTTGGAGAAAATTCTAATTGATCAAGAACATGGAAAATTGTTTTAGCTTTTGTGTTTAATGAATTGTTTCAAGACTTTTAGAGAAATGGATGTGTGAAAAATAGTTTTGTTTTGAAAAACAAGAAATTTGTTCTTGAGAGTTCAAGAGAAAACTTTTATGAATTTTTGATTGGTGTTGTGAAAAGGTTTTGATTGTTAAGTTTAATAATTTTAGGAACTAAATGAATTCTTCTATGCTTTTGAAATGAAAGAAAATTAGAACTAGCTATATTGTTGTTGTTTTGGCCGTGGCACATATGTTGGTGTGACCATGAGACTTCAAATTTTTGGGTCCTAAATGAGAAGGAAATGATCATTGAATTAAGTGAATGATCATGGCCTTTGAAAAGAATGTTTTGAGGTTTTATGTGAAAAGAAAAGATTTGCAAAGTTTTGAAGAAAAATGGTATTCTTGGACTCAAAATGATTTAGTGTGTGTACTTGATCATTTGAGGAAAACTAGTGATGGTTTAAGTGTTTTAAACTATGTTTGATCTTAAAAACAATGATTTTGAAACTATTTCAATTCTGGCCGAAATTTACAAGGGCATTTAGGTCATTCTAAAATTGTTTTTGTGACCTAGAAACTTGAACATTTAATCCTCCTTTTCGATACGAAGATTTCGGCGTATGGCACGTCTCGATTGGATAAAGAATGAGCGAGTTATGGCCATTTTATTTGAAAGGAAAAACTTGTAACTTGTGGCGCAAGTAAACTTTTATTTTTGTGAAAATTTTCAAAGAGTTTTTGGTTTGTTTTCAAATGGTTTTAGTATGTGGAATTGATTGTTTTGGTGTTGGAAACAAAAGTATTTCATAGTTGTTTTGAAACGAAAATATTTTCGTGTAGCGAAAAATAGTGTATTTAATTTCGGGAATTTTTAATCACTATAGGGAGAACTCGTAATCACTATCCGAGAGTTTTAGAATGTACCTAAAACCCCCCGAGACTTTTGAGAGCAAGTTTCGTTTCGATAGGATAAACGAGGAATATTTTATTGATGTTACGCTACATTTATTTTAGGTAGCGTGTGTTGTAGATTTTCGCGAAATTAAAGTAACGGAAGCTTGCTGAGGTAAGGGCATCACTTTATTTCTGTCTTTTCACTGAGTTATAACATGTTTGTTGGTTATTTTCGGTGATGCGTGTTTGTGTGTTTGGCATGTATGTGTTATGTATTCTCGTGATGAGAAAGTGTTTACAATACGTGCGTTGTTTTACATATGATTGGAGATGTATGTATGAACATGTGGGTGAATACATATGATTGGAAATGTATGTATGTTTGTTGTGGTTTGTTACATATGATTGGATATGTATGTATGTTGTTATGTTTGGTTTACATATGCTAGAGAGGTATGTATCTATTGCATTAGTATACATGGGGAATCGTATGCTCATGCATTGTTAGTGCGTAGTGGCGGGAGTGGACTACGAGGTGTGGTTGCGGGAGTGGACCCACCTGATTCTTATAGGGTTGTGTTGAGTTCAATACATGGTTGCGGGAGTGGACCATGGGGTGTGATTGCGGGAGTGGATCCACCTTAATCCTTTGTGATTTTGTTGAGTCGATACATGGTTGCGGGAGTGGACCATGGGGTGTGATTGCGGGAGTGGATCCACCTTAACCTTGTGATTTCGTTGGTGTTTGAGTAGGGGTTGGACCTACAGTTCCGGAACTTATGCATTGTGGTAGCTAGGGTTAGTACCACGCATTGTAGAAGTATGCATTAGGCTTGGTGTGCGTTATATATATAAACCCGTTGGTGGGAATTGCTTTTGTGTTAAAGAGTTTTTCTCGTGTATGTGGAAATTTGTTATGTGTACATCTTTCGCACCGGTTATATATATATATATACTTTTATTTTGTGGTGACCCTTTCAATATTCATTTGCGGGCTCCTCCCACCCTAGATGATGGTGATCTGTCAGATACCGTAGGTCGTGAGGACGACGGTGGATTCTTAGGCCCTCAGTGATCGAGTGAAGCATGTTGGTTTAGTTAGTCTATGCGCCGGTGTGGTTTGTACACCGTGCTTTTTGGTTAGGCATAGGATTCTAACTTGTGTTGTTGCACTTGTACTTTGAGTACTTAGACTTGTGGATTGTAAATTATTCAGGTGAATACTTTGCGTCTCGGATGCACTATATATTATATATGGGTTCGTTTGTAAATTTAATGCCGGCTCACTGTAAAATAATTTATGCGCAACTCTGTTGTTTGTTAAAAAAAAAAAAATAATGCCCCTTTTTAGGCTATGAAAAACGGGGTGTTACATTGTGGTATCAGAGCCCGGCTTTAAATCTTCAAAGGGAAAGTGTGCACTTGAGTTGTCAGTCCAGAGTCGGTTAGAACATAGCTAGAATTGTGTTAGTTCTAGCGGTTGTTTTTGTTGTGTTATGGGTTATGTGGTAGGTTATTTTGTGTTTAGCATGGGCTATGCCTAGACACTGGTTTGTGTCTTACTGAGGTAATGCAGGGAGTGAGGCTTCAGTAAGTGGAATTGTGAAACCCCAACGCCTTGGTCGAATTTAGTCGACAAGTGTCTCTAAATTCCTTAGATGCGGCAGTCCGAAGATGACGGACTTGAGCGAACAAGAACTACAAGTGATTCTTGAAAGTAATATAATGGATGGGAAGTGGCGTTAGATGTTGCCACTCGGAGGTGCTGGTTATGGACGAGTGAACGTCAATTGATAAAGGATTTTAAGTAAGGATCAGATTGGGACAACCTTCTGAGGATGATATTGGATGTCCGTCTGGTGAGTTCAGACGAGACTTGATGAAGTCGTTCAGTTGTCAAGAGGATGCAACCACTGTAGATATGGTGGAACATGCAGAGATGTCAGTTGGATTTAATTACAATGATTGGATAATAATTGAGGCAACTTGAATTGGAATTAAAGGACGTTGTACGTCCAGAGTGAGGAAACCTGGTGGTGTTATACGGCATTTATGCGAACGATGGGTACCATAAGTGTTTAATTCAAGTGTGTGAGATAATTAGATTCGAAACTAAGATTAGTAAGGATGAATCTTGTGATGATTGAAGGTAGGAGACCAAGTATCACGTTGATAAGTGACAATCTATACATAGTTCGGGAGATAGTAAGTATTGATGTCGGTGTGAGATACAACGATAGGTAATCGATTGTTAAATAAAGATGGATGTGGAGAGATATTTAGGTAAAGAACGAGGAGTTCAACCTTTGAAAGTGAGTTGCATATCACTGATAAGTGATAATAGAGGTGTTTATTATGGAAATGTCCAGATAATTGTAGCAGTGTAAGCTAGAATTGTTAACTATTGGCAAGTAAACCATAAGAGAAAGTAAACTGGTTTAGCAGTTTGAGGAGATTAGTCAAGATTGAGTAGAGATCCTGTGTGGATGCGCATATAAGTTAACGATTTTGATCGACCAGGATGGTTGAAGGACTAAGTAGCAGCTTCAATTTATGATACCATAAGAGTTGAGGTGGGCAAGTTTTGAATAAATTCAAGTTATGGACGAGAATTTTTGGATATTTCCTAAGAATGTCGTGTTTGAGTAGAAAAGGAGTCCGTTAGTAAGAATACTAAGACAATGAAAGTTGATAGTTGGAAGGACTTTTATTGTATATTAGGATTAAATGGATAGTACGACGAGTTTTTAGAGTTCTTGAGCAGTAAATTCAAGAGTTTGATTTGGGTATCGAACGTACTAAGGATAAAATCATAGCAAAGTGTTGTGCGTTGGTAGCTGTCTTGATAGGCCAAGCATTAAGATTTGAGATAAGTGTTTCATGGTTTGATGTATGAGTAAGATATGTGTTTAGAGGTAAAATATAGTGACGTGACGAAGATAAGATTAGAGATAGCTATGCATAGAGAGATACTTAATAGGAACTTGAGGAATTAATTAATTGGAGCGTTCGATTACGAAAAATACAATAGATGATCGTTAGTAAAAGTTAGAAGTGAATAAGAAAACGATGAGTGACTAGATGTAAGAGCAAGATTAGCTAGAACTTGAGATCTAGGAATTGATTCCCCGGAGAGAACAAACTTTATAACTTTAGAATATTCACGGTGATGAAGAACCAATCGAACAGAGAAGAATGTGCTTGATTGGAAACAAGTTGATGTGGAACGAGAGTAATTATTTTGTGTGCGGCAAATTAAAGATGTTGGTTGGAATCAACAAGTTGTGGGCCATGGTTTTGGGAACCAACCCTAGGCAGTTGTTGAACTGGAAAATTGCAAATTAGTAGATCGATGAGATTAGTCGCAAAGGATGTTAGCCATTGGAAAGTCGTGTTGAGAATGAGTAAGAGAGAAGCACATGAGAATGTGGCTTATGTCAATGGAGGATTGGCGAAAGGAAATTCCCTCCCACATAATTTCGAAAATTATGATTGTGCGTGTATATTAAGGATTCGAAAGCACCACCTGAATGGATGTCATTGCGGTGTATGTGTTGTATGCGGTAATAAGAAGGATAAGAAATTGTCAAATGGCAAGTTGATGGAAGCTGTAGAGCTTTGGTTCATTGTAGTAGTTACAATGAAGAGAGAGACGTGGTATGATGGAAATCGGTATTGAGTAAGTATAAGGGATTCGGATGTTGTCAACAAGGATAGTTAGACAATAGTAATGTGAGGAATACCCTAAGAGTTATTTTGAAGGTAGGTACCTCGACGAGAGTGGTGATATTCGGAGAGTTCAGGAATAGAATGAGAATATGTTGTGAAGAGGATGTGCGCCGACGATGGCCGTCGACGAGGACAAACGTTTGTTTAAGGCACACGAGATTCGTCTAAGTGCCATTTTGGAAGTAATGTTATCGTATAAGGAACCGATTCTGGGGAATTGGAGATTTGGATAAGGGAGTCCAAGAGAAGTAGATGGTTTAGTTTGGCAAGTGCCAAGACTATGAGGAGTGTAATTACCAACCGGAGGTTGGGGTGGTATTATTTAAGTCATGATTGGAAATAGATCCGTATGTGAGCAGACGGTTCGGCATATTTATTGAGTCGCGGACTGATGGATAGTGGTAAGGTGGGAAAATCTTCTAGAAGAGAAGACAACTTGTTTGGAATGAAATAGTTTTGGTGGTAATTGCCGTGGTGGCACTGTACTACTATTGGATGATACTCCACGGATACTTCAAGAGTGGAAGCATGAGAGCTTATGCGACATGTGTTGAGCGTTGTGTCTTACGACTTTAATCTTGTATTCGTAAGAGATCGAGGGAAACGTGTGGAAAAACCTCGAAGAAAGTGTTGGACCATTGTGCCTCGGAGGACCTTGAGCACAAGTGGAATGAAGTATCACTTAAGTTGGGTAAAGAGGGTCTAAACCACCATCATGATTGTCGACTATCTATTGACAAATTGAGGGACTGGCCGTCCTTAATTTATTGTTGATAGTAGACGGAATCATGTTGAATGGAATTGACTAGCTTTGCTAGCTTTGGTGGTGCGCAGAAAGTTTTGGTGTTTCTTTTGGAGGGTGGCCAGTCACTGCTTCTCGTGAACCTAGTGGTTTAGGCTATGTCGCGGAGGCAAAATAAGTGATTTTGGAAATTTTCTGTGTGGACCCAAGGAAATTTGAGGAACTCGAGGTTGTGAACCTCTGTTGTGAGGTTAATTTTTGAGTGGTGAACTCGTTGAGAGTTGCGGTTGGTGCACGGTTGTCCCAGTGTGTTGGTGAGAGTATGCGTGTGACTTTATCCGGTGTTAGCATCTGTGTGGCTACACCTAAACCTGAGGGATTTTGTTGTGTTGGGGATGGTAATAACTAGTTGAGTTGTTACTCTTACCTTTAGTTTCGAGGACGAAACTTCTTTTTGGAGGGTAGTAATGTAAGACCCAAGATTCCACTGTACAGTTTTTCTAAGGAACTTTAGTGTCGGCTAAGTTTTTAGGGTTTTTGGTGGAGCGGTTTCGTGAGTATTGTCGCGTTAATAGAATTTTTACTGAAATGGAGCCTGTTTGGTGCTCGTGCGCTGGAAAGGCACAGACTTTTGTCTTGTAATCCTCTTTGGTTAATACGAAGGTTACTGTATATTCAGTTTAACGAATTTTGGTTTATTCTGGTTTTTGGAAAAACGAGTAGGAATTTTACCCGCTGTTGGAAATTTTTACGATGTCTGAATTCCGTAGAAATTTAGATGAGAGTTTTATATATCGGCGTGAGTTAGGATATATTGTCAGAATAATTTTCGAGGGTGAGGAAGAAAATTACAGTCGGGGAAAAAGATTTAGCGATAATATTTGGAAACGGTTTACGACGGACGTTTATTTGTTAGATTTTATATTTTTCTGATTTCCTTCCGTTAGCGAGGTGCGACTCGCCGAGAGCGGACGCGAGAGCTGAGTAGCGTAAAGTAAAAATATCTAGATATTTATTCCAAAAAGTCATCATGACTTATTTAGATCCAATGGCTAGGGTTTAACTAGAAAACTTTGCACTATTTGATCCAAGGGTCCACCTTAATCATGACCAAAATGAGAGGGGATTAATATACACTTGATCAAAGAGCAAAAATCACAAAACTCCACTCCATTCTTTCTCTCTTTGCCGTGGCTCTTCTTTCTCTCTTCCAACCTTGAGAAAATTCATTTTCCATCACCAAATCATCTCATTTTTGTCTTGTTGGATCAAGGGAAAATTGCAAGGAATCATCTCCTTTAAGGTAACTAAGCTTCCTTCCTTTCCTTAGCTAGACAAACTCATAAGATTTGATGAATTGTTAGATTGTGTTCTTGAGAGGAAAATTATTAGAATTTAGTTTAATTAGTTTTTGGTCCCATAGAAGTGTTCTTGAGAGTTATTAGTACACTTGAGTGGAGCATGAGAAGATTCCCATGGTTGATTTATGTTTTCACAAAATTTAAGTTAGGGTTTTGAAGAAAAATTTTGAAAAGATCATAAACTTGAATTTTGTTTTAAGATTTTGTTTTTGATGTTAGTTTTAAGCTTTGTGGCAAAATGGATGTTTGAATATAAACTTTGTTTTGAAAAATAAGAAAAAAATTTATTTGGTGTTCTTGAGCGATTCGATGAACATATTTTAAGAAATTTCGTTTCGATTCTCAAAGTAGTTGATTGAGCAATTAGATGCCTTTGCAAACTAATAGATGATTGTTAGGGTTTTGAAATGGAAAAAAATTGGTGTTGGCCTTGTTTTTCTCTCTTTGGCCGTGGCACCATTTAGGGGAAAGGGAAGAGTTTACAAATTTTGTTAAGTCATTTTAGGAGGACTTAATCATGGTTTTAGAGAAATGATTTTTGTTCCATGAGAGTTGCTCATGAGTGTTTAACTAGTTTGTTTAGAACTAGATGGTTTGTATTCCATGAGTTTGATGAGAATCTCATGAAGAAATTGGATTAGGGTTTTGGAGAAAATTCTAATTGATCAAGAACATGGAAAATTGTTTTAGCTTTTGTGTTTAATGAATTGTTTCAAGACTTTTAGAGAAATGGATGTGTGAAAAATAGTTTTGTTTTGAAAAACAAGAAATTTGTTCTTGAGAGTTCAAGAGAAAACTTTTATGAATTTTTGATTGGTGTTGTGAAAAGGTTTTGATTGTTAAGTTTAATAATTTTAGGAACTAAATGAATTCTTCTATGCTTTTGAAATGAAAGAAAATTAGAACTAGCTATATTGTTGTTGTTTTGGCCGTGGCACATATGTTGGTGTGACCATGAGACTTCAAATTTTTGGGTCCTAAATGAGAAGGAAATGATCATTGAATTAAGTGAATGATCATGGCCTTTGAAAAGAATGTTTTGAGGTTTTATGTGAAAAGAAAAGATTTGCAAAGTTTTGAAGAAAAATGGTATTCTTGGACTCAAAATGATTTAGTGTGTGTACTTGATCATTTGAGGAAAACTAGTGATGGTTTAAGTGTTTTAAACTATGTTTGATCTTAAAAACAATGATTTTGAAACTATTTCAATTCTGGCCGAAATTTACAAGGGCATTTAGGTCATTCTAAAATTGTTTTTGTGACCTAGAAACATGAACATTTAATCCTCCTTTTCGATACGAAGATTTCGGCGTATGGCACGTCTCGATTGGATAAAGAATGAGCGAGTTATGGCCATTTTATTTGAAAGGAAAAACTTGTAACTTGTGGCGCAAGTAAACTTTTATTTTTGTGAAAATTTTCAAAGAGTTTTTGGTTTGTTTTCAAATGGTTTTAGTATGTGGAATTGATTGTTTTGGTGTTGGAAACAAAAGTATTTCATAGTTGTTTTGAAACGAAAATATTTTCGTGTAGCGAAAAATAGTGTATTTAATTTCGGGAATTTTTAATCACTATAGGGAGAACTCGTAATCACTATCCGAGAGTTTTAGAATGTACCTAAAACCCCCCGAGACTTTTGAGAGCAAGTTTCGTTTCGATAGGATAAACGAGGAATATTTTATTGATGTTACGCTACATTTATTTTAGGTAGCGTGTGTTGTAGATTTTCGCGAAATTAAAGTAACGGAAGCTTGCTGAGGTAAGGGCATCACTTTATTTCTGTCTTTTCACTGAGTTATAACATGTTTGTTGGTTATTTTCGGTGATGCGTGTTTGTGTGTTTGGCATGTATGTGTTATGTATTCTCGTGATGAGAAAGTGTTTACAATACGTGCGTTGTTTTACATATGATTGGAGATGTATGTATGAACATGTGGGTGAATACATATGATTGGAAATGTATGTATGTTTGTTGTGGTTTGTTACATATGATTGGATATGTATGTATGTTGTTATGTTTGGTTTACATATGCTAGAGAGGTATGTATCTATTGCATTAGTATACATGGGGAATCGTATGCTCATGCATTGTTAGTGCGTAGTGGCGGGAGTGGACTACGAGGTGTGGTTGCGGGAGTGGACCCACCTGATTCTTATAGGGTTGTGTTGAGTTCAATACATGGTTGCGGGAGTGGACCATGGGGTGTGATTGCGGGAGTGGATCCACCTTAATCCTTTGTGATTTTGTTGAGTCGATACATGGTTGCGGGAGTGGACCATGGGGTGTGATTGCGGGAGTGGATCCACCTTAACCTTGTGATTTCGTTGGTGTTTGAGTAGGGGTTGGACCTACAGTTCCGGAACTTATGCATTGTGGTAGCTAGGGTTAGTACCACGCATTGTAGAAGTCTGCATTAGGCTTGGTGTGCGTTATATATATAAACCCGTTGGTGGGAATTGCTTTTGTGTTAAAGAGTTTTTCTCGTGTATGTGGAAATTTGTTATGTGTACATCTTTCGCACCGGTTATATATATATACTTTTATTTTGTGGTGACCCTTTCAATATTCATTTGCGGGCTCCTCCCACCCTAGATGATGGTGATCTGTCAGATACCGTAGGTCGTGAGGACGACGGTGGATTCTTAGGCCCTCAGTGATCGAGTGAAGCATGTTGGTTTAGTTAGTCTATGCGCCGGTGTGGTTTGTACACCGTGCTTTTTGGTTAGGCATAGGATTCTAACTTGTGTTGTTGCACTTGTACTTTGAGTACTTAGACTTGTGGATTGTAAATTATTCAGGTGAATACTTTGCGTCTCGGATGCACTATATATTATATATGGGTTCGTTTGTAAATTTAATGCCGGCTCACTGTAAAATAATTTATGCGCAACTCTGTTGTTTGTTAAAAAAAAAAAATAATGCCCCTTTTTAGGCTATGAAAAACGGGGTGTTACAGTTTTCTAACAAACCAAACAAAAACATTGAAAATCCTTCTTTCCTTTTCCCTTTTCAATTTTAATTTCCCTTAAAACTCCCTCGTTTTCGCTCCAGGGTTTTGGTTTTATCCATTTTCCTTCGTTTTTTGTATCTGCATTTTCGTAGATAACAGAACTCGTCGGAAAATGGAAATTCGTCGGAGACAATCTTCACCGACGGCTATTCCTCCCGCCGAACATCTCAAAGCTCAGAAGCTTTCAACTACCGAATCACAGACCGTTTCTCTCTGCGTCGCGAACGCTGTTTTCTTCGGTTTATTCTTCTCCGTCGCGTATTTTCTTCTCCACCGTTGGTGTGAGAAGATAAGAACCTCCACACCTCTTCATGTCGTCACCGCATCAGAAACCGCCGCCATTGTTTCTCTTGTTGCCTCCGCTGTTTATCTTCTAGGTTTCTTCGGTATCGGATCTCGTACTTCCTTCCCCGATGATCTCTCCGACGAAGAGATCCTCTCGAAAGAAGACTCACGGAAGCCAGGACCGTGTCCCGCCGCACTTATCGACACCGACGTGAAACCGGCGCCAGCAATTGTGGCTTCACCGCTGAAGATCCAAAACGTTGCACCGGTGAATCTCTCAGAGGAAGACGAGGAAATAGTAAAATCGGTTGTTTCCGGTTCAATTCCATCGTATTCCTTAGAATCTAGACTCGCCGATTGCCGGAAAGCGGCTGCCATTCGACGTTCAGCGGTTCAGATGATAACTGGAAAATCGTTGGAAGGTTTACCGTTGGAAGGTTTTGATTACGATTCGATATTGGGACAATGTTGTGAGATGCCGATAGGGTTTGTTCAGATTCCGGTTGGTGTTGCGGGTCCATTGTTGTTAGATGGAGTTGAGTACACTGTACCAATGGCTACAACTGAGGGTTGTTTGGTTGCAAGTACCAATAGAGGGTGTTAAGCTATTTATTGTTGGCAAAATAAATTGAATTGCCTTGATGAAGTTAAAAATAAGAATTAATACTTTATGTAATTCACAAACTCGCTGGAGCTTTTCTTGTTATAAATTCTTTTATGTTCTGATGATTGATTTCATTACAAGTAATAATAACTATTTATAACAATAGAGATAATGCATATTTAGCATTTACTAAACAATTTAAGGCATTCCTTAAAACTAGCTAACCATTCATGGCTTTCTCTTATTGACTTTTCCAAATGCCAAATTTATACTATCTAACATCCTCCCTTAAATTTGGCTTCATCATTCCAAGCAAATTCTTCATCTTCAAAAACAAATTGGTTTTTAGTGGCTTCGTAAAAATATCAGCAATTTGATCTTCTGAAGTACAATACTCCACCACAATTTCCTTATCTCTTATCAAGTCTCGAATGTAGTGATGTTTGATGTCAATATGTTTGCTACGCCCATGAAACACTGGATTCTTTGTTAAAGCAATCGTTGATTTGTTGTCGCAAAATATCTTTGTCGGACCATCTTGTTGATACTGCAATTCACTTAACATTCTCCGCAACCAAACTGCTTGAGTAGCACAATTTGTTGCTGCTATGTACTCTGCCTCTGCTGTTGACAAAGCAACTACTTGTTGTTTCTTAGAGGACCAAGAAAACACGCCTGTATTGAGATGAAAAACATAACCCGAAGTGCTTTTCCGAGTTTCAGTTTCACCTGCCCAATCACTGTCTGTGTATCCAATCAACTCTAGCTTGGCAGAACTTGAATAAAAAATTCCTTCATCAATTGTTCCTTTGACATACCTCAAAATTCTCTTTGCAGCTTGCCAATGTGATTGTCTTGGCGAATCCATGAATCTACTTATAAGTCCAACTCCATAAACTATATCAGGTCTTGTTGCTGTCAAGTACCTGAGGCTTCCCACTAGCTTTCTAAAATTTGTTGAATTGACAAGATCACCGCCACTTTCTTTTTCTAATTTCAATCTTTCTTCCATGGGAGTCAGCATTGGTTTACATGATTCCATCTTAAATTTCTTCAGAATATCTGCTGCATATTTCTTCTGTGAAATAAAAATGCCCTCATTGGTCTGCTTCACTTCAATGCCTAGAAAATATGACATTAGGCCCATGTCTGTCATTTCAAACTGTGTGGACATATTCTCCTTGAATTCTGCTAACAATCTGGAATTGTTTCCAGTAAAGATTAGATCATCCACGTACAAGCAAACAATAATAACATCTCCATCCTTGTTTGCTTTGACGTATAAAGCATGCTCATATGGACTTCTACGAAAACCATTGTTTATGAAGTATGTGTCGATACGTGTGTACCAAGCTCTTGGCGCTTGCTTTAATCCATATAATGCTTTCTTCAACTTGTACACTTTACCTTCATTTCCTTGTTGTAAATAACCTAGTGGCTGTTCTACGTAAACTTCTTCTTCAAGCACACCATTCAAGAAGGCGGACTTGACATCCATCTGAAATATCTTCCATTGATTTTGAGTAGAAAGAGAAAGAATCATGTGTACCGTATCCATTCTAGCAACTGGAGCAAATACTTCAAAATAATCAATGTCGGGTTTTTGTTTGTACCCTTTTGCTACTAACCGTGCTTTGAAGCGGTCTACTTCTCCTTTTGGATTGTACTTTGTTTTGTACACCCACTTGACTCCAATTGGCTTCTTTCCTTCTGGAAGTGTAGTTAATTCCCATGTATTATTTTTCTCAATTGCATGAATTTCTTCATCCATTGCTTTCATCCAACAATCTTTATTGGCTGCTTCCTCATATGTCAAATTTATACTATCTAACATTTATGCTTCTGGTGGAGCTTCTTCGGTTTTGCTTAGAGATGGAATGACTAGAGCACCTGTTGTTAGGTTTTCGTCTGCGAAAAGAGCTGCTCAGTTGAAGTTTTTCTTGGAAGATCCGCTTAATTTTGATGCACTTGCTGTCACTTTCAACAAGTATGGGTTTTTCATTTCGTTTTAGTAGTTTTCCTTTTGGTTATGAATTATTGTTAGGTGAACAAATGGATATTAATTTGATTGCAATTGAGAATGAAATAATATAGGGACTCTTGGATCATCATCACATGTAGAAAATTAGGTTGAGGGATGTGTTGATTGAAAGGATTTGACTCTAGGTGAAAAAGTAGAATGAATCCCTTGCAGTGACTACATGACCGTTGGTTCAAATTTCCAAATTTAATTGTATTGGATCCAACGGTCCTATAGCGTTTGCAGGGGATCAAATCAAGGTCCTTAAAAAAGAAAGAAAGAAGGAATGAGCTAAAGAGGGGACGGAGAGGATCAATAATTAGGTGTTGACCCTCTTCGACACATGGTTTTGTTTCTCATGCAGTTTTGTTTTTCATGCAAAATCTAAGTTATTAGATTAATCTAACGATTGAGATATCAACATTTTTAGCCATTGGAGTTGGTGCAGATGGAGAGGTTAATAGGATGATCCAATTTATGGACGGAATGGGGAGGTCATAGAGGATCCAATTTATTGAATTATGATTACTTTCTGTTTTTGAGAATTACCGGGGGTGATTAATTAAAATGGGTAAGTGTTATTGTTGTCATTAATCGTTTAATGCATTTGTGCAGGTCAAGCAGATTCGCTAGACTGCAGAGCATTCAACCCAATATTGCTGGCAAGAATTTGTACATTAGATTTCGTTGCAGTACAGGTGATGCCATGGGGATGAACATGGTATCGAAAGGAGTTCAAAATGTCCTTGATTTTCTTCAGAGTGACTTCCCTGACATGGATGTCATTGGAATCTCTGGTAAAACATTAACTTATTTATATGATTTGTTTACCTTGCATGTAATCTTAAAATTGTTCTTTGTTATGGTTGAATTTAAAGTAGTTGCTAATGTTTTCATGCACACTGTTGGTTTGGTTGTGGCAGGAAATTTCTGTTCCGACAAGAAAGCGTCAGCTGTGAACTGGATTGAAGGGCATGGTAATTAAGGAAGAAGTGGTTAAGAAAGTGTTGAAGACTAATGTAGAGGCCTTGGTTGAGCTTAACATGCTTAAGAACCTAACTGGCTCAGCCATTGCTGGTGCTCTTGGTGGGTTCAATGCTCATGCCAGCAATATTGTCTCTGCTATCTACATAGCCACTGGTCAAGATCCTGCTCAGAATGTGGAAAGTTCTCACTGTATTACCATGATGGAACCTGTGAATGATGGCAAGGACCTTCACATTTCTGTCACCATGCCTTCCATTGAGGTACTTTTATACAAATGTCAATTGTTTTTCCATTTTTAGCCAAACATTGAAACATGCATATCGAAGCAAACTTGATTTTTAGCATACTACCACAACCAACTACCAAGCATGTTTTTATTTTATTTTTTATAGTAAAATAATTAATGCATATTTATAAGCAATTTCGAGAGCACTAAATTAAAATGGTCTTTTATTTTAAATTCTCTTCCATGTTATTGCATCATTAGCTGGATTTTTGTATAATGACGAGATCCTTCCTTGTTATGATTCAGGTTGGTACTGTGGGAGGGGGAACACAACTCGCATCACAGTCAGCTTGTCTAAATTTACTTGGTGTTAAAGGTGCCAGCAAAGATTCACCAGGTGCAAATTCTAGGCTACTAGCCACCATTGTTGCCGGTTCAGTCCTCGCCGGCGAGCTATCGCTCATGTCTGCAATTGCAGCTGGGCAACTAGTCAAGAGTCACATGAAATACAACAGATCTAGCAAGGATATCACCAAAATAGTCTCATGAGCTGGCCTCACACAACATAACAATAAACTTGTAGAGGGGACCAATGCCTCTAATAAGGACAAAAAAGACCAAAAAGAGAGTATATAGTTGGTTTTCAAAGGACTGGTGGTGGCCATGGGTGAATAAAAAAATTATGATTGGCATCTTTTCAAGAATATATCCAGCTAAACAAGAGCATGTGGTAAGAATCAAATAAGAAAAGCTTCAACACCTTAGTCCATGTGAGGCACTGTCTTTTATGAGATTGTACAGAAAGGTTGAATAAGAAGATGGAGAAAAACAAGTAGCTAATTAATTAATAAACCTTTGGCATTAGTTTTATTCTTTTTTTTTGCTTTTGTTTTAATTTATTTTGTATTGTGTCATAAGCTACTGGCATCAAAGATTTGGTAATTTTAGTGTGTGTGAGTATTTTGATTTGTTGTTGTAATCTCCAATTTGTGGTTAATTTGTAATTTTTAGCAAGAGCTGAGACATCAATGAGATGTAGAGTTGTTAATAATAGTTTAGTTTCTGTTGGTCATCACTCAACACTTGGAAGATTAATTGTTTAATTAAGACGGATTAAAATAGGATGAGATTTAGTAGATCTTAGTCTAAGTTATAAAACAAGATCACGAGATAAGCATTTATGAATAGTCCAAAAGAAAACATATCATATCATGTTATGTGTTATGAGTGACTAGGTGATGGTTTACCTTAAGAATTATATAATTACAAACAAAGTTTACTCATTCCAAAATTTCTAGTTAACTACTAATCGTTAATTGGTTCAGTGATGATTGACGCTGAACGGGAGGACTACGGTTTCATCCCCGCAATTGCGATCTGGAGGGGACTGAAACCACTTGATGACAAAACTGACCTCCGAATCAGATTAAATTGGTAGTCAAAGCAAAAAAAAAAAAAAAATCTAATTAGCTCAGCTTTTTGTCCACGTTGTATATTCTTTGGTGAAGAATGTGTAGTTACTATGATTCTAGTAAATAATGCCTCGATCTCACAGTAAGTGATAAACTTGTTTATTTTACATGTATTATATCGTTAATAATATAGACCAATTAGAGTTAGTTGATAAATTATCTAGTTGGTTAGAAGGTTAGAAAGTTAATTAGGGAGTTAGTCATTCCAAGTAGCTATATAAATAAGACACTTCATTGTATATTTTATCATTCTTTTATCAATCTATATTCATTTAATATAAATTTTTATGAATATTTTTCCTATAAATACTTCAATGTTCTTTACCTTGCTTACATCTATGATCTTTATCCCCATAATTCCATGATTTCTGACTCTGTATAAACAAGAAAAACTACTAATTATAACAAATGAATTTTATCAAGTTTGGATGTATCAAGAGGTATGCGAATATGGTCGGTCACTAAGTTAGCTAGACTAAAGGGTTATATTAGAGCATCTCCAATGGGAGAACCAATTTTGGTTGGTTGAAGCATTTTTTGTGGGTCCAAATTGCCACATTGCACTTAAGCAACCTTTAAACAATCTCAACCCATTTTACTCGAATGGTAATTATAATAAGCAACATATACTTGACCCACCATATTTCTTCTCTATGCCTCAGTGTATTCTGCTCTATTTCTCAGTGTATTCTGCTTCATATTGTTCATGAAATATGATCATTTTACCTAAAAAAAATAAAAAAAGTATTGATGTATTTAGGTAAAAAAAATTATTGATGTTTTCGCTATTAATATAAGCGCAAAGTATTGATGTATTTATAAATGACATAAATTAGAAAGAGTTGAATAACATGATGATTAAGTTGTATTTCATAATAAGGTTGAAACTTATATACAAGAGAGAATAATAAAATAAGGAAACTAAATCAATCGTAATAAGTAATAAATAATAATAATAATAATAATAATAATAATAATAATAAAACCAATCGTTAGTTGGTTCGGTGGTGATTGACGTTGAATTTGGTAGAGAAAACCACGGTTCAATCCCCCGCAACTACGATCGGGAGGAGGCTGAAACCACTTGATGTCAGAACTGACTCCGAACTAAATTAAACTGGTGGTGAAAGCCGAAAAAATAATAATAATCAACATTCCCATACATATAACATATGCATCCAGCTTTGTTACATATATATAATCAACTCGAGACACCCGCAGAGATTTAGTGAAAAGGTTTTAATGATGCCGGAAAGAATGTTTTTTCTAATAAAGTAATAGTCAATTAGTATGACCTCTGTTTGAATAAGCAAATACTTTTCCTGGTGACCCTTTAATGTACCTCAAGATTCGAACTACAACATTCCAATGGCTATCACAGTGAATTTTGAAATTGACTCACAACACTAACAACAAATGAAATATCTAGTCTTGTCATAGTGGGATAATTCAGTCTCCCAATTAACCTTCTATATCTGTTTGGGTCAGAATATGACTCACCCTGATTTTGTATAAGCTTCACATTGATATTCATATGAGTATCAACTGATTTATAATCAAGCATCCATGTTTTTTCCAAGATATCGAGAACATATTTTCTCAGCAATACCTGCCTGTGATTGAGCTACTTCAATACCAAGAATATAACGCAAACAACATAAATCTTTGGTACGAAAGTGGTTGAATAAATGGTGTTTTAGGTCTTTAATGCCTTCTTGAACGTCTAAAAAATACAGAATGATTTGCTTCACTGCGAATCATACCAAACTGTTTAATAACCTTGCTAAATTTTCCAAACCAAGCTCGAGGTGATTGCTTCAGACCATACAAGGATTTTTGTAACTTGCAAACAAGACCAGACTCCCCATAAGCAACAAAGCCAGATGGTTGCTCCATATAAATCTCTTCTTCTAAGTCCTTATGCAAGAAGGCATTTTTAATATCAAGTTGTTACAAAGGCCAATGTTTCATAGCAATCATTGAGAAGAAAAGACAAACAAATGTCATCTTTGCAACTAGAGAAAAGGTATCACTATAGTTAAGACCATAAATATGAATGTATCATTTTGCTAGTAGCAATGGAGCTTTCAACTGATCCACCTGTCTATCAAGGCCTACTTTAATAGCAAAAACCCACTGACAACCACCTGTTGAAATCTTAGGTGGACGTGGAACAAGCTTCAATGATGGCATAATGCTTCCTTGACAATTTTAGGAATAGTGGTAGCAGGCATAGCAGAAACAAAGGCATGGTGGGATGGTGACAAGCGTTTATAACTCAAACAATTACAAATAAGATGAGGATTAACAGTAGACCGTTTAACTGCAACAGTAGAAGGAATTAGAACATGATATGAATCACTTGAAAGAGGATGGGTTGTCTCTTCAACTGAATCATTAGAATAAGTAGGAACAATATCTTGAACTCAAACACGTTTACACTCGTTAGTAATACCATAACATTTAAACTTGGGACCTGTCTGTGATTGTGGAGGTTTATGAGTAATGGCAAATGTTTCAAATTCAAATAAAGGAGTAGGTAGAACCTGCAGAGTAGACTATGTTGGATCTTGTCTTTTAAAGAAAGGCGCGTCTTCAAAGAAAGTAACATCTGCAGGACAAAATCTTGAAAAAATTATAGAAAGTAGACTGAAAGCACATACAAGCAGTGGCGGAGACAGGGGCGGCCAGGATGGGCCATGGGCCAACCCAAAAGAAAAGGAAATTACTAATATACCCATGATAGCTTAATAAAATTACACATGTATATAGTAAATATTACTTTGCGCAAAATATATAATGTTTGGTCAAGTGGCCTTCTGGCAAATGTATTGCCCGTTACTTATAGGGCCATGGGTTCGATCCTTACCACCTTAAATTTTTGCATTATTTTCATTTTTATGCTTAAAAAAAATCAATTTAAGGATTTGAACATGTGACGAACAAAATAGCAAATCAAACAACTCAAGCAAATACCTATCCTTAAACAATAGTAATGCTCTAAATTACACATTTGAAAATTTGAATGTATCAACACACTTAATTTTTAAATTAATAAAAATAATTTAATAAGAAAAATTTCCTTGCCAACTATTTTATTTAAGAGAAAATAATTTAATAAGAAAAAATACAAATTCATTGTTTTTAAATATTATACTAATTTTTACATCAAAAAACTTCAATATTTACTATTATAAGTAAAAAAAAATTTAAAAAAAAAAAACAGATAATTTTTGTATGCCATAAAAATTTTCATATTTAATTTATTTATTATATTTTTTTAGTGGCCCATCCAATATTATTTTCTGGCTCCACCACTGCATACAAGATTGATTTAATTTTATTTTATGACAACTCGATCTCCAATGGATAACTGTACTTCCACTTTGACACTATTAATTTCACTGCCTCGATCACTAGATGTTATGTATCTTTTCTTTTTGTACTTGCTCCGATTGGAAGTCCAAGGTACTTAAATAGAGTAGATACAATCTTACAATTTAGGATATTAGCTGTCTTTTCCCAGCACCTCTAAGAGATACTCCATTGATCTCGACGGGCAAACTTTTATGGAAATTAAATTTTAGACCCGACATTACTTCTTTTTTTAATTTTTAATTTTTTTATCGTTGGCTAAGAATTCAAGTAGTGTAAAAGACCCAACATTATTCATTCAAATAATAACATATTTCCCTTAATGATTCGGATATCATTAAGTTTACTTCATTTTTCACAATGTGGTTTAGTTTAATTCACTCACAAAGATCTGTTTTTGGGAGGGATTTTGTGGAGTAAGAGTTTTGTTGTAATACAAAAGTAAGTTTAGTTTTTATCGTCTCCACAGGGATTAGTGCGATATCGATGCCGTTCAACAATTAATATAATTTTAAGTAAAGAGTTTTGTAATTGATTCACTAACTTAAAACTTGTGAAAATAAAGTAGTAAGTGCAATAAAAAGATTTGTTATCAGAGAGAAAAGCTTGTCGGGATTAGATTTCACCAAACCAATCGCATGTATCATTCGAATCAGTTATACAGGCTTTAGCTATCAATCAATTCTATCACATATCACTCACATACGTTGTTGGAACAAAAGAGGTTCTGACATGATCTAATTAAGTTTTGATGATAACAAGAGTATTAATATACAATAGGGTATACTGATTATTTTATCCAAGTGTGCAGATACACAAGTTAATTTTTAAATTCACCAGAAGCACATTGGAAGCTCTGATATGTCAAGCAAATTCTGACCATGTTTTTAAGTTATCAGAAGATGGAATTTTTATTCTCGTCAGAAGCTAGTTATCAGACTCTGATAAGAGCAGTGAGAGCCGTTTTGTCAGAAGAACATTCTCTGCAACAATGATTGGATATCATCATCATCCTCTGACATTCCAAAAGCTGAAAGAATCAATCTTATCCACAGAATAGTGACGTTAGTACTATTGTACGAACTCTTTACCGGATTTGGCTAAAACGTTATCCCCAAGATTGATCGTATTCAAGGTTACCTGATTTGGTTAAGAATGATACTATCTACAGCTGGCACAATCTCACCGCATCAAATTCAAATCAAATACGCTCCACCTTCGTCTATAAATAGGAGCAGATTTGAAGCTTTAGGATACGACACTTTGAACAATTTGAAAGAGCTGTTACTCTGCCAAAAACATCCTAAAGCACAAAAACTTCAAATACAACTTGAACTCATATTCAAATCCAAGACTCCAGCTTCAGCTTCTGTTAATTCATTAGTTGAACCTTAGAATTCTTGTATTAAGATTCTAAGTTAAGTCTTGTATCAAAAGTTGTATTTATTTGTAACTGAACATTGATTTGTATATCATTTGTTCAGACTCTGTTTTTCTTATACTTGTGTTTGGAAGTCTCTTGCCTGCGTGCTTGAGCATTAGGAAGTCTCTTGTTTGTATACTTGAGCATTGGAAGTCTCTTGCAAGTGTGCTTGAGCATTTGTAATCTTTTGTGATTATAGTGAACTCTCTTGGAAGTACAAGAGGACTGGACGTACTATCGGATTGTGAGGGGAACCAGGATAAAATCTCTGTCTCTATCTTTCTCTCTTTCTCTCTACCTTCAAAGTTCTGTTTGATTGTGTTTTGTTTTCTAAACCGCCGCAAACTCTAATAAGGTTTTATAACTTAGAAGAAATTTTCAAACTACCCAAAACACAATTCAACCCCCCCTTCTTGTGTTTTTCACACCTTCATACGTATCCGTGTTCAGAGTACGACGAGAATCCCATTATACCTATTAACACTCGATGTCTCGAGCGATCAATCAATACAACGGCTATATTGTATTGCTTAAACTTCGATGTCTCGGACAATTTAACCAACACAATAGCATTAAGTTTTGATATTTTGAGTGAATATTAAATCTAAATCTATGTCTAGAGTTTAATAGATGATTGCTCTAGTTCTTGGATTCAAAAGGTATATGTCTATAACATTCTAAACCCTAAAATTAAAACATACAATTCAAGAACAACATCAAAATTGATAAATAATCTAAAACCATATATAACATAAAATCAAAATAGATACATACTCATAGAGTTTATTACACCTAATCCTAACAAAGAGAAATTTAGATACCCATTAATATGATAAGCTTACAAAGATAAGGAGAAGATGAATGGATGAACGTCAAAGTTAGATGTCTCTAATTTTGTGTGATCCACCTTCAAACACCAATGAAACCCACTTCTATCAATTTCCCTTTTCCATTCTCTCTGTTTGTTCTATGCGTCTGTTGTTCCTGCGTGCGAGAGTTGGCCTTTTTTTATCCCTCTATTAAGCAATGGAATTCTTTTGTATTAAGCAAGACTAAAAACGGTGGTGTTACTTGCCACTTGATTTTCCTTTGTTACTTGACCGCCCTATAATCCTTCTTTGGTTACTTTCCTCATTTTTCCCTATTAATTTATAACATAAACATTAATACTTAATAATAATAATAATAATAATAATAATAGTAGTAGTAATATAATAGTTATTTATAATTTTGAGATTATATGAACATATCTACAATAAAATTAAGTTAATAAGTGTCTTTAATTTAAATCACTTATAAGTAAAATTTACACTTTCAATTAACTCATAAAAACCTACTAAAGTAAAGGGAAATAGATAAAAATAGCTAAAATACTAAATTGCTAGTAAGACTAATATTTACAAATAGTTGAGGTTTTTGCTTCAAATAACTTACAAAACAAGTCAATAAGTGCTTAAAATATATATGTGAAATCACTGTTTTTTAGCACTTATCAAGTTTTAGAGAGCTAAGTCTATATTTCTTCCTTCTTCTTTTTTTCAAATATTTTAGAATATATTTGATATTTTTTAAAAATAACATTATCAGAACTTTTTGTTCCTGGAGAATCATAAAAATAATGCAAGTCTATATAACTCTGTAATCAAATACTAATGAACAACAATGTACACACATTAAGATGTTGGCTAGGGTGCAGAAAGTGCTTTTTACTATCTAATCTAAATAGATTAAATCAAATGTTTTTTCTAATGAAGCATCTTCCGAATTCCGAGTATAACCTGGTGAGTCAATCACTCTTACCCTCCTTCAGACTAATCCCTTGCAAGTAATGTTCTGCATCCAAGGCTGCCATACACCCTGCACCAATAATTTGATTTCCATTATTCTTTGGAAGAATAAAGCTTTTGCTGCATAAATCTTATTATGATTACATTATGCATAGCTAATACAAAACACTTTTAAGTTTAATAGCCTATAAACACAGTCGTAAGAACAAATAGAGATATACATTCGCACAAACATTGTGCCCATTTACTTAATCATACTATAAGTTTTAGAATTCAGGATTATTAGGTTTTCAATATGCCCCATCACATGCAATACTATCACTAAACTTATTTGTAAGGTGAGAGGTCTTAGAGGTGCCACTCTTTATAAATTCTTTTCAAGACTTATCTCTTTTCAATATGGGAATTGGGGGTTTCCCATAAGTACGAGCTTCCTCAATAAACAACTTATGCTTTGAAAGAAGGGCCATTATATCTATATACTTTCACAATCACATAGGTTAGAAGAAACTACATAGCCAACCTAATTATAAATTAGTAGTGTACTTTCTCTAAGTTACTCCTATTAATATGCCTAATTTATTTCTGAAAAGCATAGAAATTTATGTAGAGGAACTATGATTTCTAAGTTCTAATATAACTAATCCTTGACAGAAATATCATTATCTTTGGCCGGCATTCTCTCTAACAATTTATTAAAGGTTAGAAAACTTGGATTATATTGGCGATCATTATTGTGGGTTTAACATCAAGAATTTTCATGTATTGGCAATAATGACACGACCGCAATTATGCCCGAATAAGCCATAATTACCTACAAATTTTCACAATATCAATGATCACGAGCAATCAGGATTTAAAACCTTGGTTGCAACACCGGGTATAAAAAAACTACTGTGAACAATATGCAGCATGTGGTTCTACCAATTGTCATTGACAAATAAAAATGGAATACATTGATAATAAGGATTGCAGAGAAAAGATGAATTTCAAAACACAATGTTTTAAAACCAGGTATGATGAAACACCGACACAGATATTAGACACTACATGGACACATAGACACTAGTAATAACTTGGGAAATTGTTAGCAACAAAGATCAAACTCTGAACTTCCTTCCTAAACTCATTATCCCAACCCGTCCCACAAGGCTATACATTTGGGGACCAAAGTGATTGTAAAATCACAAGGCTTATATCTTGCAAGTGTCGAACATATTTCAATTTGAAGTGTCGGAACTATATTACCCTATGGCCTATACTATAGTCACATTTAAAGTGAAGTATATAATGAAATACATTAGGAAACACACAGTTCAAAAACAAGGGATAACATCAATATATAACAATCACAAATGATAAAACCAATTAAGACCAACCTAATAATCGAAAATGAACGCAATCAAGAAACAAAAAAGAATACCAGTTCCAGCAGCAGTAATAGCTTGTCTATACTTCTTATCCTGAACATCACCAGCAGCAAAAACTCCTTCAACACTAGTGATTGTAGTACCTCCTTTTGTCACAATGTAACCATCACAATCCAATTCAACTTGACCATCCAAAAACTTAGTAGCAGGTTCATGTCCAATTGCAAAAAACAAACCAGAAACTTTCAAATCAAACACATCACCATTCACAACATTCTTCACCTTAACTCCCCCAAGAACCCTTCCCTTTTCATCACCAAATGTTCCAATCACAACTGAATTCCACAACACCTCAACCTTTGGATTCTTCATCACCTTACTTTGCATCATTTTACTAGCCTTGAATTCATCCCTCCTATGAATTATATACACTTTTGAACCAAATTTGCTTAGGAATGTAGCTTCTTCCATAGCCGTGTCGCCGCCGCCGACAACCACTAAGGGTTTATTACGGAATATCGGTGCTGCGCCGTCACAGACAGCGCAAGCCGATATTCCGTGGTTCCAGAATCCGCCAGGACGGTCACCAGAGCCGTCGAAAACTAACTTTTTAGCGACGGCTCCGGTGGCTATTACGACGGATTCTACCTCCACAGTGGTAGAATCAGTTATAACTTTTAACGGCCGTTTCGAGAAATCAACATTTGTAACCGTTTCGGTGATGATTTCGGCGCCAAAACGCTGCGACTGTTTACGACAGTTGTCCATGAGATCTGCACCGAGGATGCCGTCCGGAAATCCCGGAAAATTCTCGACGTCGGTTGTAGTAGTGAGCTGACCGCCTGGAGCAGTGTCATTGGCCATCCAGCCTTCGAATAGAATCGGCTTGAGCTCGGCTCGAGCGGCGTAAATGGCGGCTGTGTGAGCCGCTGGACCGCTTCCGATTATGCATAGCTTCGTTTTAAGCAACTTGCAGCCGTTTGTTTGGTCGGAAGAAGAAGAATAGTATGTAGATTCAATGTCGTCGGAAGAAGAGGTGGAAGTGGCGGCGGAAGAGGAAGATGCGGCGGCGAATGTGGCGGCGGAAGCGAGTCTTATGCCTATGAAGTTGCGATCTTTGCTAAAGAACTTGTTTGAGAAAATTCTCATTCCGATGTTCGCAGTTTCTTCTATTTTTTATTATTTTTTTAAATTCTATTATTACTGCTGAAAAAATGTGAGTTTCGATGGCGCACACCATGTTCTTTGCTTTGTCTTCCTGTACTGATTTGATTCTTAGACCATCTACAATAGTTGAAATATTCAACACTTACGGCATCTTCAATGGTGCACCCATCACAAAGTTATTTTGTGGCTCTAATAAGAGCCACATCATTTTAAAGCAACTCTATTATTTTTTATTTCAATAGTGCAACTCTAAAAAATTCAAATTAGGTCACACATCTTTCTCTCACATATTAATATTATATTCATATTAATCTATTGGGTAATAAATGTTTTGGTAACAAACAAAAAAAAGTAACAAATTTATTGTTATTTTAATTGAAGTTGAGCTCAAGTTGCGTTGCATTCTGACATCACGGTAGTTACATGTAACACTCCCTTTTCAGAGAAAAAGAAGAGTGTCACAGTTCTCTACCCCAAATTTAAATACAAGCAAAAACAAATATGTTGATTTATTTTTCTTGTAAAGTGAAAGTAATAAGTGAGAAATAATTTATTCAAATATATGCACTATATTTTGTGTCTATAAAATCTTTTCAAAATTCTCTTTTTATAAATTTAAAGTAAGTCCATGAATAATATGCATCACTTATAACTAAAAGATTTGCAAACATAAAATATATATATATATTTATTTCACATAAGTATCTTACAATTCTTCCAATTGAAAATAAATTAAAAAAATAATATCTACAAAAGACTCTAACCCACAAATGATCACGAGCTGGTCAAACACTAAAGATGTCATCGAGAGAGTACTCCAATGACGCCATCAATACCTTAATCTCTAAGAGATCTTTCTCTTTGGACTCCGAAAATAAAACTAGATCTATAATCAACACTAACGGTCTTGGTATTAATGTCTCTCACAATGCCGTTTTCCTCTTTCTAATGAACTTTAACTTGAGATCATGGTATCCTGCGTTAACTGTTGTAAGGGGTGAATTACTCGTACACAAGTTACCATCATGATGATGTCACAAGGCTACACATAATATTATACAAGTACATGCATTTTTATTTAAATAATATATATACATACCTGAATTCCTAATCATGTATTTAGATCAAATAGAATCAAATAATCAAATAGTCACATATAATCAAATAATCACAAAGAGATCAATTACACAAAACATTAATCAACGTCACAAATCAACAATTAGTCAAAAGCAAATATAATATACTTTATCAAATATATCAATCATCAAAATTTAGTCATTTAGGATAAATATAACATCCAAACCAAACTCTTCACTCAAAATTAGTCTTCTAACTTAGTTAGTAATATCTTTCTTCAACCTACTCCATGGAGACACTATTATGAGCGTAAGGCCGTTTCAACTGCCATAACATGGTCGTTTGCAACGAACATATATCAAATATGTCTCAACCATTCTGGCCCGAGCGCTGCACCTTATTATAGATAGTCCTGCACAGTCAGGTTTCACCACGTCGGATTTTATGATTTCCTCCAGTCAGAGTTGCTATCACTGACTATTGGTAGGAGTTCAAAACGTAGGTGATCCCCAGGAGGTCTGTAGGCGACTCAGCCGAACCTATCCTCAGTCTTACATACATTATAGTACTGTAAGAAACATCCTGTTTTGCTCCTCACCAACCCAAGGTGATTAGTTATATAATTCCTCAACTTAAATTATCTTTGTCAACATCCAGCTTGACATTTTAATCCGAAACTCACAATCCAACTCGAAACTCACAATTAAACTTATGAGAGATCACCTCAATCTTCCAACATAAACACCCAAGCACATAGATATCATTATCAATAAACACATTAAAGACATATAGATAATTTCAATTTCAATTGCCTAATCAATTAAGAACATTTTCAAATCAACAAAGGTTTATTCACACATAATCAAACTAAATCAATCACTTATCATTTTGTATATACCTTGACATATTTAAAATTAGAACACAACTCCCATAATAATAGCTAATAATATATATACAAGTAACACATTTCTTGTGCTCATCGAAACTTATTATTAGCAATTCCCCTTACCTTGGAGCCTTCCAAAATAACTTGAGCAGTCACCTTCTTCTACGAGACCTATATTAACTCATCAAAACAACTATCTCTTAACTAACTATCATTATAATTAAAATTCTAATATTATTAATGTATTAAAGGAATCATCCAAATACCAGAACCTAACATAATCAAGAAAATTGCATGACATTTTGCATCCAATTACATATATATTTTCCACGTGCATATTCTTGTTTATTAAGGGACAAAGTACTTGATATTTTAACTCATCATATTAATCCAAAATTTTCATTTTGTGAAGTATTGTCTTTTGGTACTATCTTTTTACATAACTACGGTTTACTTAGTTATCACCTAAAGAAACAATAAGGGTAGTAAACATTAGTTAAATGTTAAAAGTAAAATCAAAACAAATAGACAATCGGTGGCTAATATATTTGAGTAAGTAGTACCCTGTTTCTTTTTCTTTTTTGAAATTTTGGACATAAAGACTTTTAACTTTATTGAGTTGGTCTAAGCTAAAATTAGGAGAAGTAAAGGAATTAGTGACATACCAAACACTTGGGATAAATAACAGGGCTGTTTTGAAGCTTATAGTGAAGGACCAAAAATGAATGAAAGAGACAAGTTTTAAAGAATATAATAAAACAAAACTAGAAAACATTAGACTATGAAAAGAATGAAAAGAAAGTAAAGATTCGGACCTTTTAAATTCCTAGCATGTTGAGACTTGAGAGTGATTGTTGTGAGTAATTAGTGTAAACTAGAGTCCTATTTATAGATTTCAGATTTACTTCTACATGGTAAAATCCCAGCCCACGTTTTCTACTTCACTTGTGAAGAAAATCAAGCCACGTTGTTACATGCACCTCAGCAATTCTTATCTCTACAGTGCCTTCTTATCTTTTTTTTTTTTTTTGAATCGGCAAAATTTTATTAATAGACAATTCCTTAAACAAGAAGTAAAAGGAATTGTTGGATCAAACAACGAAAGGCAAAGTGAAAAACATTTTAACCAATTAAAAAGTACATAAAAACATCACCCAATCTGCTCCTTACAATACATCGATTGACACCAACCCAACCCGTAGAAATACCCCTAAACACTAACTTCCGAACTCGAATCAAAAGTGTTCGGCCCATCAGAATTCAAAAGCAGCTCCTTAAGTCGAAAGTTGGTGGACACCGATAGAAAAGACGTAGCAGTCAACGCTAATGCAGTAGAATCCAATCAGATACGAGACACCTGCAAATCTCAACAGATTTGTAAACCCCTCAGCGACTCTAAAAGAGTCCTGCAAATCTCAACAGATTTAAAAAACGGTCAGAGAATCAAGTATCAAAATTAAATCAACTATACACAGCATCAACTACCACCACCCCACCTCATCACCATCAAAACTTAACCCCACCTGTGCTGCCGTTGAAGCAGCGAGACTCCTCCATCACTAACCCACCAAGAGAACACAACAACACACCATAACCACCAACCCACCAAGAAAACACAACAACACCAAAATAATAGAGAAAAACACGATCTAATAGAAAACCAAAACAATAGCCACAACTCCTTGTCGCCTCCTCCTTGTCGCCTCATCCTGTCACCATCTCATCACCTCCGACAGCCACCACCATCCCAACACAACACCATACCCCACCAATCTGTCAACCACCGTGACCACCGCCACATCACCTCACCACCTCCACCATGAGCCACTGAAGATGTGGTCGGAACAACAACATCGGCACCTCACCACCACACCTAACTCGAATCTATCGCAGTCGCCACCACCCCAACTCAGATCCGACCACCACGACCACCCCCATCTTAACACCAATAAACAGAACATGTCACCCCATAAAACCACCAAGAAAACAGAACCTGTCACACCCCACCCCACGTGAAGCAAAACCAGTGAAACAAAATCCACCATAAAATCACCAAGAAACAAAAAACCCAACCATGAAACAAAGATCCAAACCCAGATCCACCACAAAACCCCAAGAAAAACGCTTACACCAACAGAGATGAAAAAAAAAAAAAAAAAAAACGCAAGGATAGAACCGGCGGCGCCGAGCTGTACCTAGTGGTGCTGAGGACCGCGCCGCTCAATACACCACCACGGACCACAACTACATGATGAAGGGAGGTTTTGGATGTTAGGGGTGGAGATTTGAAAAAAAGGGGGGAGGCTGTGATAACAGTAGAGAGAAGGCAGAGAAGTTATGTTCTAGAGAGAGAATGACTCTAGGCAGAATTTAAACCATACAGTGCCTTCTTATCTATTAATCTTCAATTTAATTTTAATTTTATTTATTTATAACATCTTAATATAATAAAACGAGAGTAACTAAAGGCACCCTAAACCTTAACCCTAATATGAATGGTCTAGATTTTGACACTTGAAAAAAAAAATATCAACGGCTATGATAAAAACTTAAATAATCAATTTTTAAACCAATATTATGTTGCCACATCAATTAATGAATGTGACACGTCATGTGTTTAAAACAAACAAAAAAATAAATAAATTTGAGATATGTCAAAAAAAGAGAAAATGGATAAACATTAATAAAACAAAAAAACTAATAATAAGTTACGAAAATTATGTATAGATTCGATCTGTACAAAAAAAGAGAAAAGAGATAAACATTAATAAAACAAAAAAAACTAATAATCAGTTACGAAAATTATGTATATATTCAACTTAATTGAGGGTTATAAATACAAGCACCCTCAAACTATTTTTCTCTCACTATATTTTTTTGTTATAATTTATATATTTGTCTTCATATAGTTTATTTTATTTCTATACTAGCCGCCAAACGGGCACGTTCCGTAATCGGTTTTTTTTTTCTTCGTGTGTGATTGATATTCTGAATTGTGCAAATATAAATAATTATTTAATCTTCTTTTTTATTGGACTTTGTTAAATTATAACTATGTAACCTCCTTTTTTTTGTTGTGGTTAGTTACTAAGAAGAAAAATATATATTTATTTTTTACTATAAAAAAACTAAAAACCTACTTTTATGTGGAAGTTGTGCTTAGTTATTAAAAAAAAAAAAAAAAAAAAGTATTTACTAAAAAAAATTGAAAATCTATTTTTATGTAGAAATTATTTTTTAAGGGTAAAATTGGAATAGCAAAAAAGTCATCCCAAAAATTTGTATCTTCTTTATATATTAGTATAGATTTATTTTGAATTTTGAATTTGTATGTGTCAAATCTAAAATCTTTTGTCTATGTTTGATTTGCACTTTTTTTTTGTTCGTTTTGTTATAGTATTATTGCTAATCTAGAGATTTTGTTACGGTTCTATCAACATGAAGTTATTATCGTTACACAACCTCTATTATCATGAAGTTGTTATTATGGAGTAAGTTTTAAACTTTATGCAATCTTATTTATTTATTTGTTTAATCATATATTTTTTGTTTCACTCCTCTACTTAATGATTTATTGTTCTCTTTTTTCTATGTTTTGATTTTTATTTCTCTTTTTGTTTATGTTTTTAGTATAATTATAGTATTTTTTCACTAACTATGTGTTTAATAATCATTCACCTTTTATGCTAATTCAATAGTGGTCAATGTATAGATTTATTTTAACAATTTTTTTTTCTCTCTCTTATTTTTATACATTTACAGGTAAAATTGTATTTAAGGGCAGAAGATTTGAAATATTATTAAAATAAATAAAGACAAATTAGATTTTTTAGTAGTAGTTTCTTTTTATACATTATTAGTAGATTAGTAGATTTATTTTATGTGTGTATTTATCTTTTTTGTAAAAAAATTTGTTGGTTTTCTTTTGTTTCTATATTTATGCATAGATTTGTATATAATATTTTTATTTTATTCTTTCTATACTTTTTTCTATATTTCTTTAGTGAAATTACAATGAAGGATACACAATTTAGAATATTATCCTATTTTTATGAATAAATTCAACTATAATCGTTATTTTTTTTTTGTTCTTATATGTTATACATAGATTCATGTATAATTGTTATATTGTATATATCTTATTTTTCCTATAATTCTTTTAGTGAAATTATAAAAATAAATATAAAATTTAGAATATTATCTTATTGACTTAAAAGTAGATCTAATTTTTTGTCGATTAAATTAATAATGATTTATTTTAATTAAAAATAAGTACAAATACGTAGTAATAGATATATACTCCCTCCGGCCTTATTTATAAGCAAAAATTTCTTTTCAGATTCATTGAACAATTGATGTATCTAGCTTAAATATAGGCTAGATACATTAGTGGTTGAATGTATCTAAAAAGCAACTTTTACTTATAAATAAGGCCGGAGGAAGTATTTCGTTACGAATATGGTTTGAAAATTAGCATTATAGATATACTTTTTTCATGTAAGCAATAAGGATATACTTGAAAAATACATAACAATTTTTTTACAAGATATGCGTCGAATAAAATATAATAAGTAAATATTGTCTAAAAAATAGGTATCATTTAAGTTCATATTATAATAATATAACTTTCGTTATGATTAATTTTTTTCGTAATTTAGAATAACTAATATTAACAAAATATATTTATATAATATTTATTGTTTGTATGTTATGTTTAATAAAATTAAAATTATTATCGGTACTAAAAATTTATTGTAATATTAAAATATCCGAACACAAAAAGCTTATTGAGTATAAGAGCTTATGATGTAAGTTCTCATACTATAAGCTTTAATTTTATAAGCACATGTATAAGCTATTTATCCAAACGGACCTAAATGCTTACTACTACACATTATCAACATTTTCATTGTATAATTGAATTGAATGATTGAACCCGTGCGAGCACGGATAAAAAGTCTAGTAAATGATAAAATTAGCGATACTATCTTTACCTACATATTTTTGTGATTTTAAAAATATTTTTATTTTCTATTTCTGTGACAAAAATTTATACTGTCAAATAAACCACTGTCCAAAATTCGGTAGAATTTTAAGCCCAGAATTTTACCACAACCTACTAAAATATTTCATAATTGATTTCTAAAATTACTTTTCATAAATCTACTTTCAAAATAATAAATTAGTTATCTGTCTATACAAAGTAAAAATACTACCGGAACACACAAAAAATTAAATTTTAAAATTTAACTATAGCTTAAGTTAATTCAATATACTAGATCTATAATTTTCTATATCTCAAGTTCATTTCCTAAAAAAATAATTATTTACAATATTTACATAATATTCTATACACGATGATAATATTATTTTCTCAAAAATATAACTAGATAATCAAATTCATTTTGTAAAAATACTTAAATTAATAATATAAGAATATACTAGTTTATAAAATTTGGGGCGTTACATTACACCTGGCACACTCTTGGAACTAAAATTGTCAAAATACAGTACTTGTATATGTTCCATGCTGGCGGAGCCATTCAAAATCACCCCCACTGGAGCTGCTCTTAGTTTTACACTCCACATCATTTTCTCTTTCTTCCACCTATTCATTGAACATTCATTCAACTTTTACCATCTCCCATGGTTTTTCATTCAACACTCTACCCCACCACTTTTTATTTCATATTCTTATTTAAATTTATATTTATATTTTTATGATTACATGAAATTACAATTATCAATTAAAATTATACGATACAAATCATCGATTAAAATTACAATTATCGATTAAAATTAAATTAAACTCCCGACTACAATTATAATAAAAACGAAATTTATTTAAATAATTGATACGATGCAATCATCTTAAACTTAATTTAAAATACAACACACAAGTAACGTAGTTAAAACGATACAAATAATTTAAAATACAATAATACACACAAGCAACGTAATTAATACGATACGAATAATTTAAAATGCAATACAACACACAAGGCAACGTAATAAATACGATACAAATAATCTTCAGCCACGTCACATTCCAAACTTTGTCCATATGTGCTTCACTAGATCTGCTTGCAATTCTTGATGACCTTTTGGATCGCTGAACACTGATCTAGCACGCACATGATTTGCAAAAGCGGGTAACACCTCGGTCTAGTATGGTTGCGGTGCACTAGATCCACTTTCCCCATATTGCTCAAAATCGGTCCAACGTTGAGAATATGAATCTCGTTCATCCTCAACAATCATATTATGTAATATGATGCCTGGCCTCATGATGATACTCAAATCGTCTATGTCCCACAAGCGAGCTGGTTCACAGATGATTTTAAATCGTGCTTGAAGCACTCCAAATGCACGTTCGATGTCCTTCCGACATCCCTCCTGATATTGAGCAAACAACTTATCCGGTTCACTTCGAGGAAGTCTAATTGATTTGACGAAAGTTGGATAAGAAGGGTAGATACCACCAGCTATATAGTATGTCATATCATAACAACGTTGATTCACAAAGAAAGTCACACTTGGAGCTTTTCCCTATTCCACGTCATCAAACACTGGTGACCGGTCTAGAACGTTTATATCGTTCAACGTTCCCGGACATCCTAAAAAGGCATGCCAGATCCATAGATCATGAGTCGCAACTGCTTCAAGAATAACTGTTGTGGTTCCCTTATGCCCCCTAGTAAATTGTTCTTCCCATGCTTTAGGACACTCCCAGTGCATGCAGTCAATACTCCCAATCATCCCTGGGAACCCCCGCATTTCACTAACATTCAGTATTTTTTGCAGGTCTTCTTCAGTTGGTGCTCTCATATACATTGGCTCATACAATCGTATGATTCCTTTACAGAATTTACGTAAGCACTCCAATGATGTAGTACCTCCTATTTACGTAAGCACTCCAATATTCTAGTACCTCTTTAACTTTTGATAATTGTTGGGATTTTGATAATTGTTTGGAGTATTAGAAGAATTTTGGGTGTTGAAATAATTATTGGGATCCATTTCGTTAAACAAAGACTAAAATTTAAAAATAAAGACTAATAGAAAGATAATAATAAGATTAAGAGAGTGAAAAATTTAGTTTTTTTTTTTCTGTGTCCAAATCAAATGAACCAAGTCTCTATTTATAGACAAAAAAAATCATGAATTTTGGTATAAAAATAAAAAAAAAAAAAAAATTAAATTGCAATGAAATAATTGAGTTTAAAGATAAAATAAATGAAAATCCGGACAACCAACACTACGTGGAAAAAGGAAAGCGGCGGCGGTTCAAAAAAGCATTTAGCGGCGGTTCAAACCGCCGCTAAATGCTATGTGCGGCGGTTGGCAAGCGTCCCTATATGCGGCGTCGCTAGGTCAATCAGCGGCGGTTCGAGTGAACCGTCGGAATAACCGCCGCTAGGTCGTTAGCGTCGGTTCTGTTGCTTTTTGCGGCGGTTCAAAACCGCCGGTATTTGTATATATTTTTCACATTTTTTTGAGCTTTTTAGCGTCGGTTAGAACCGTCGCTATTCGTTTTTTTTTAAAAAAAAAAAATTGTTTCCACAATCTTTTTAGTTTTTTTTGTTTCCCACAATTTTTTTTAGGTTTCCCACAATTTATATAAAAATATCAATTTAATAAATTTTAAAAAAAAGTAAACAAAACACAAGAATCAACAATGATCATGTACTTGATACATAACATTTGATTAACTTATCCTACAGAAAAACTGTAAAGGAGGAAAAGAAATAAAAATAAAATACAAATATTGATTTCCTCATAAATGAGTTCCAGAGATGCGTGAGCTGCTTTTCATCTTTGGAAACATCCGCAAAATCATCAAGCATCTGCAAAACATTAAAAGTTCAACATTAAACAATGGTGATTAATGTCAAATTTGCAGGACTTTAAATATCCAATAGTAAACTGCACAAGATCTTGAAAAGGATCAAAATGAACAGGGAATTTTACAAAGTTAATAGAAACAACATAATTTCAATAAATTGTAATTAAGAGTCGGAGAGCCATACTATATTTAAATTTCAATCTAAATGACTAAATGCATCAGTTTGAAATATTGAAAAGATGAAAAAACAAGCATTTGAAAGATATTTTAAGCTTACCCTTCTATCTTCCAGGTTAGCAACACCATCATCAACTTCATCTTCACTATCACAATCTGATAACACTTAATGCCATTGGCTTTAACTAACACACAACAAAATAAGAGATGAACTTTAAACAAATCAAATAAATTATATTATTAATCCATATAAAGTGGTAAAGCAAGACAATATATAAATTAAATGGATTTATTTCATACTAGCCGCCAAACGGGCACGGAAGAGAAAGACACTTCAAATTTGAGAGTCTATCCAAAATGCATGAATGACATCCCTGTAAATCTGATCATTGTTCAATAACAAAGAAATGTTAGAAAAAATTTTGTTCTCAAAATTGTATTTTTGGTATTTTAAAACAGAATTGAACTTAAAATACATCAAAAGAATATTGAACAATATAATAGGCAAAACAACTTGAGTTAGTGAGTAGTGCAGATTTTGGGTTTTTAAATTGAGAACAAAGCCATAGACAACAAAATGAACATTTACTGAAAAAAAATATTGGCATTACAAAAACAAAAAAAAGCAAAAAAGTGATTTTACAACACACCTATTTTGATTTAGGAGACATACATTTCAATCCTACCACAATGTCATGAAACTTGTGATTGATAAAAGAAATCACTTTACTGAAGAAAAAAAAGAATAAAATAGTTACTAGATTGAAATGAAAACAAAGGAAAGTTAGAAGATTGAAATGGAATAGAAAATATAGTTGAAACTTGTTACATATTTTGATATGTGATTGAATTGATTACTCCCATAATAAAATATATAAAAATATAAATAAAGTAGTTACTACATACCAGAAATTTATTGAATTTGAAGACATGAGAGCATGAAACCTTTGTTATCGTGTCTTGTAGAATAGAGAGGGATGTCACAAAATAGGAAAATTGTACATGTCAAGGGAATTGCATACATCTATGTTGTTATCCATCTACTATTATATATTATAAACATATGAGATGATTCTATAAGGTAGTATATTTTATCTTTACAACAGTCATACCAGTCATACCAGTAAGTGAGATTGAAAATCTTGTTACTCTTGTCATGGAATTGGTGGAGCCTAGGATATCTGCCAGAAGATGCGAACCGCTGCAGAGTTCGCGGATGTTCTTGCTTCAAACGTGTTTATTCGACAATCCCTGAAATGGCCTGATTCACATAACAAAAGTACTGAGTTAATCACAAAGAAGAAAATAGTTACCACAAGGAATATTGAATGAGGTAAGAGAATAAACAACTTCAACACCAAAAATCAGCAAATCAATCTAAGATGCTAACTCTATCTGTAGGGCTGACAAACCATTGGCCAGTATAGATTTTGAAGATGGAGCTACATTTTAAATTCAAATGGATGCAAAGCAAACTAGATTCAGAAAGCACGACACATTGGAGTGTATAAAGTATAGACTAATGTCCATTCATTATAAAACAGAAAATGTAAGGAAAAATAAATATATACAATCTTCTAATCAAAATAATAGAATAGACCTGGGAGAACTCTGGCGTCTATGAATGTTTGAGCCCTGCATCGTTCTTAGACTCCCAAGTGCCCTCTTCACAGCCTGAAAAACGAATGCATCTTAGTACTCCAACACCAATAAGTAAGAAAGTTAAGCAAATTCAAGACATACACATCAATACATATTGTTTCATCATTAAAGAAAACATCATACCAGCATTTTAGCCTCATCCCATGTTAATCCGATTCCTTTACCATAGACCTGGCCATCTATCTCGACCTAAAATAGAAAATTCTATTTAAATACCGCCAGAGCTTTGTTGACATTATTAAAAAAAAGACAAGAAAAATGCCAGAACCAATAACAAAGTGCCCGGTTAAAAAGGACAACACAATTGTATTAAGGCAGAGAAGGCTTCCATTCCATGTCATCCTATATAATCCCCACGGGCCACAAGTACACTACTAGCTCATACCCGAGACAAAATTTCATTTAGTAGATGAGAACTTCCATCCAACACTCACCCTTCAACTTCCCTCCTCAAAAAGAAGAATGGTAAACCACATAAGTAGAAGGGATAAATAACAATAGTTCTGATATTTTATCTTGGATACTGAACTGCCTAACAGACCAAAAATTTAAAGAAAATCCAAACATCAACAAAATGTCTCTCCTAATCCTTTTATTCTGCTCCTTATAGAATGAAGAACCAAACAAACAAAGGTATAGAAAGAAGACATAACCATTCTGCAATTCAATGGTATTGTCCTTTTTAAAAGAATTAGTTCAGACCATTGAAGCCTTTTTAAACAAAGGTATATAAGCTAAATATAAAAAGCTTGACTTTAAGATATCTTTTTTTAGGGAAAGAACTTATGCGACACCCTTTATATGATAAGTGCTTATGATATACACAGTTAATTATAAACAAGGTCTAAGTGTACAAGAATACAAACACACAAACAAGGACTCATTAAGTAAACACAGCATGTGATATGATATTTACCGAAATCTGGTTCAAGTTGAAAAACGGAGGTACACTCTTCTTTGTGGCTTCCTGCCCACTTTGTACTCTATCTTTGTGATCCAAGTCAAGCACCAGAGCAGCAGAACTATCAAAAGAAGCATCTTTTCTACTTAAACTCCTACTATTCTGGTTTAAATCAATCATCGCATGGCTAGTTTTCTGCATTGTGTCTTCAAACCCAATGAATTTGATAGGATATGCATATTATGTTCAAATTTACCCATAAATAATCACAATCAAAGAGATAAATCATATTACAATTAACCAAAATATACGTAATTTAACAAAACCCTAAAATTGACATAAACCACCCGAATCAAAAACTCTAAACAATCACAAATAAAGAAAAAAATTAAGGACAAATAAAGGTCATCCGAACTAACCTTTGTGTTGGTGATGTGGTCGTGTCGTGTTGATGGTGAAGAGAGCTTTTGCGTTTGTGAATAAGAGAGAACTTCTATGTGAGAGAAAGGGAGAATATTAGGTTATGGGAGAAATAACAATTTTCGATTGAATTGAAGGTGTAAAGAGGGAATCCAAGTCAATCAAGCGCCGCGAAATACAATAGAAACCGCAGGATTACAAACAGAGCGGCGGCGGTTGAAGGAACGCCACTGTAACCGCCGGGTAACACAAAGGCGACGACGGTTCACTACCAACCGCCACTGTTTGCCCGCCCCTATATGCTTTATTTCTTGTAGTGCAATCAGAGGCTGTCACGCGTTCCCTTTATCCAAAAACAAATTCTCTCTCTCCGTCTCAACTTTGCGCGAGCGCCTAGTCTGCGCGTGTTAAGCACGCGCCGGATTTCAGCAAAATAGCAACTTACGCGTGTCCCCCTTTGCAGAATTCAACCGTGTTGAATTGTTTCATCTTCTCTCTCTGCCAACTCAATTTCAACAGAACCATTGGAGTTGTTTCCTGTGTAGAGATCCACTATTGGAAGATTATGGGCCCGCTTGTTTTAACTTTTTTTTAAAATGGATTTTATAGTGTTATATAATTTTGTGTTAAAAAAAATTATAAAGAATTTTTTTATATGGTAAAGTTTGAACATTTACCTGAAATTGCGAGAAATTTGAGGAAGAGACACGACGTGAAGTAAATTGGAGGTTGGTTGATTGAGGCGAATGCGGAAAACGGTGGCAGGAGAAAGTGAGAGAGTTTTCTTCTTCTTTTTCTACTTCCGTTTCCATTGGAACTTGTTCTTTTTCTTGTTCTACAGGATCATCAGTTACTGTCACTGCTTCTTCATTGTTGTTGTTCTTCTCCTCAAATTCTAAAGCATTTGAATTTGGAAGGTCTTTGTTGTTCTGGCGATTCTGATTTGTGGCAGAATCAGGAATTTGATTCATAGCTTAAGAATGGAAGTTTGAGAGAAAAATGGCGGAGACAGAAGAAGAAAATGAAGAAGGTGACAATATATGGGTTTATATAGCACAGTTTTTATTAAGAAAAAATAAATAAATTATTTTTTGGTCAAGAAGAAAATTTTTAATATAGTTTCGTAAGCTTAATTCAATTGGGGCAGAAATATTGAATTTTATATGTAGGGTTAGGGATAGCAATGGGTAGGGTATGAGTAGGGTACTATAGTCCCCATCCCCATATCCGCAGTTTGAAAAAATACACGTACCCATCCCCATATCCGCGTGGGTGACAATTTTTGTCCCCGTACCCATGCCCTATGGGTACCTAAGTACCCATACCTGTATCCGTTACCCGCATTTTTATTAAAAATAAATTGATCAATTATAAAATATCATATCATTTTAATAGAATTTAAAAAAATTCAAAAATTTTAATGTTGATTCATGAAAATTATTAGTAAAATTATCCTAAAGTTCATTTATCAATTGACATATTTACATTATGTTATAAATAAACATTTTTTTATTCAAAATGTGTAATAATATAATAATTTTTTATTTTATAAAAATAATTATATGTATTATTATATAATAATATAATTAAAAAAATAAATATATACTATATAGGTATATGGGGTGGGTACCTAAGGTACCCGTACCCGCACCCATATCCGCTCAATTTTGTGGGTAATTACCCATACCCATGCTCATACCCAAAATACGGATTTTTACCCTACCAATTGTGGGTATTTTTTGTGGGTACCCAGTGGGTATGGGTAAATTGCCATCCCTGTGTAGGGTTTCGAACCCAAACATTTTATTTATTTTTTTTAATGATGAAATTTTTAGACATTAGACTAGTTGACAATAAAAAAACTTTTAATATAGTAATCATTAAATAAATACTAAAGTTTTGAAAGAAAAATATAGTACATGAATAAAAAAGCTGATTTTTTTTTATAAGAAATAAATTAATTATTTAGAAAAGTGAAAACTAATTTTGTATTATTTAAAAAATAAATTATTTCTAAAATTAATTCTTTTTTAAAAATTCAAAAATTTGATTTTTTTATTATTTTAAATTAAATCATTTCTTTTTAAAATGAAAAATTAGGTAAATACTATTATAATTTATCGATTATTAATTTGATAACAATATTGATGTGATGGTAACTCGTTATTATCTTTCGTTGAAACTCCGCTTTAGATTGTTGTAGCTTTGTCGTCATTGGTTGCCGTAAAGTCTCCATTGCGGATCACTTATGGTGGCAACCTATGAAGCCTCGATACGGGACACGATACCGATACATCAATACGTAAATTTTTTTAAAATTCCTAATTCGATACTGCCGCGATACATTATTTAAAAATTAAATTTAAAATTAAATATATAATTACACAATATATAAACATGACTAAAATCAACAATATTAATAATTAAAAGCAGAAAATATATAGTCTTATATCAGAATTTTGGAAAAAACTCAAATGTTTAACAATATGTTATATAGTAGGACACCATAGTTTTTCTTTAGAAAAGTAAAAAATTATATTGACAAAGGAAAACCATAAGAAGTGCTAAAGATACAAACAAACATCGGGTATCAGACGTGTATTGGGTATTACTTTTTTATTTAAAAATAATGATTTAATCGATACTTTACAACCGATACGAGTATCGGGACGTATCGGAAGAATATCGGTATCGAGTACGTATCGAACACGATACGTCACATTTTTTGAATATCGGGGCTTCAGAGGTGGCCACCATTTTTCTAGATGACTTTTGTATAATTATATATATATATATATATATATATATATATTTATTTATTTATTAAATTATTAATATAAAATAATTTAAAGAAGTTGTATTATTAAAAAAAAGTAAAACTAATTAAAAGTCAATTTTGGGCCTATTAAGAATCTGTTTGGGCCAAGTTGAAAAAACAGAATTGGGCTGATGCATCGATTCATTCACTAAACAATAAAAATTTGTTTTAAAAATATTAAAAAAATTGTCAAAAAATTGATGTACGAGTGTCTTCAGGTGTCGGACACCAATCTAAGGAGTGTTGGGGTAAAATAAATTTTTTTTTAGACACCTATCTGATAAGTGTCGTACGAGTATCGGACACCGCGACACGACTAATCTTAGAGGTGTCTGTGCTTCGTAGGTTTATAATTATCAACTGATTTATTTTATTGGAATCATTTCAAATCAATTGTTTTATAGAACCATATTATTTTTTATTTGAACCAAATTTATAAAATAATAAAGAATATGTAAAGACAAGTGTAAAATAATTTTAGACAATCCATCAATCACAACCATATTTTTCGTCATATCACCATACTTAACCTCACTTTTTAAATATGGCATGAAAAGTTGAAGCATTATTATTAGTTGTCTCCTTGTCGGTATAAACAGTGTATATTCTTTAAACTTAATTTATAATGGAAAGACGGATTAATAACATGATTGCAATTGTAGAGACATGCTAAGAAGCATGGGAGAGTCCAACAAAATAAATAGGAAAATAAACTAATGAGGGTAAGAATCACTTAAAACGGTGGTATCTAGTTGGGTCAATGGTGATTGTCATTTAATTTGGTACTAGTATGATAGCCCGTGCCGTGCACGAGATAATTTTCTTTTTTAATATTATTTATGTATTTGTTTTGAAATATTATTTGAGTAATTTGGTTTAAAATTCTATGATAAAATTGAGTTGGTTTTTAAATTATATAGGTTTAAGGATGTTACACCAAAGAGCGAGAAGAAGAGTATTCATTCGCTTCCCGTTCTACACTATTAGGAGGATTTTTTCTTTCATCTTCATCCCCGGGACTATATAGGGACTCTATAAATATAAAATAATTATAAACTTCATGGCTTTAAGACTTTTTGGCAGCATAGTTTTTTATAAAATTAAAATATACCAAGATTCTTTGATTGCGATAAATTCCTTCAAGGATGGTTGTGTGCTAAATCATCTCCAATCGACTCTTTCTTTCTTTTAAATGTTGCCTATGTCCTTTTTCCATTTTATATTATTTAGAAGGTTGTCTATATTTTTTTGCAAATGTCTATGAGATTAATTTTATTTAGGTTATTTGGGTATGAAAATACAATGTATGTTTCAGAATGTCAGATGAGCATAGTGGGATGTGAAGTACTCCACTACAAGAAATATATTTTTTCGCAGCGACTTTTTCGCAGCGAAATTTAAATTGATGAGAAAAACATACATATAGCAACAATTTATTTAAGTTGTTGTTATAAGTTAGTTTTTTTCTCAACAACTACGTTATTGTTGGGAAAAATTATTTTTCTTAACAATAATTATTGTTGCCGCTAATTGTGTGGTTTTTTTGCAACAAACCTTGTAAAGTCGCTGGGAAACCGACAATTACTATTTTTTTGATGTGTATCTTATACGTGCTTTTTGTTCCTATATTTATGCGTAAATTTGTTTTATCTTAAATTTTTTATCTTTTTTGTTTTTTATCCTATTTTTATGTTTTTGTATATTTTTTTTATATCTTTAGAAGTAAAATCTATAATATTAAGGATAGAAAATTTCCAATATTATTATTAATAACAAAAATAAAAAAGTTAACCGTTGTCAAAACAAAGAAGCTGAGAAGGAGAAATCAGCTTTGCGTTTCACCGTCTTCAAGCTTAGCATTTTCGACTTCAATCCTGACAAATTTCTCACCGTCTTCAACTCTATAATCGGTCTTCAAGCTTCCTCTCAATCTTCAAGATTTCTCACCATTTTAAGCTAAAGGGTTGACAAAGGGTTCTTCTTCGTGGGTCTGTTCTCTATTTTTCGTCGATTCTCTCGTGAAGCTTTCAGGTAAGCTATAGTACTTGTATTCCTCTCTGATTCTCTTTTGTTGTTTCACATTTGGTTTTCCCCCCCTTTGAACTATATTGAATAAATTAGGGTTCTTTGCTATGCATAAATTTCTTTTCTCTATTTTGCTGTTGTGGTTAAGTAAAACCCAAATAGTGCACTTTTGGAAAATTTACCATGATGATTCAATATGTCCAAATGCTGATATTTTTGTTTATTCATATTTTTTAGTAACAAAGTTTAAGCTAGAGTTTGTGAATAGTGAAGAAAAGAAGAAACAATTACAGTTTGTTAGTTTAAAAAACATGTTTAGAGTTTGAGAGAGTAAGTGAAGGCAAGTAAAATCACTCAATTTTAAACATAAATTATTGTTACATAGTACTGATACTTGATGGTGGCCAATTATAACAAACTCTAGCTTAAGTTGGTATAGAGCCTGGTTGTAGGTCTTGTGGATAGTTTATTTTGCGGATCGTTGTAGAATCTTATTTGTAATTTCGATAGTAGGTGCAATTTACAAGCAAGTAGCTGTTAATCCTTACTATCATGTTGAAGTCTAACATTTTAGTCTTTATACTAATGGGTTTTGCAAAAAGTTCAGTCTTACCTCAAGTAGGATTAAATGTATACAATAATCTAGTTGAGATTTACCTTAATAATTATATATCAAGAAGTTTTGTCAATGTTTATGACACTTATTAAGTATGAACTTAGAAATGATATGATACCACTATACCTTAAATGGTCTCATTATAGCTTAAGATTTTCATAGTCAATAACGTTAAGTGGAAAAATTATTTTGTGTGGATTAAACTGGTTAAAGGGTTATATATAGTATTGAGAAGATATTAACATTACTTGGTATATATGTTATATTTGGTTCAATTGATATTATTAAGAATTGTTATGCTTCTTGGGTCTGATTGTGGATTATGAAAAATTATGTAGAATTGTGTCTCTAGATGAGTGTGATTGTTTTTGAAGATATAAGATCAAATAGAGTGCGGAGGTATTATGGGAAGTCATTAAAATATGCCAGGAGCATGAAGCATAGGAACAGTTAATGATGAAGTAAGTTATAATGTTGAGGTTGCATATTGTAGAAAGTTAATTTACTGGTTTATAGAATTGTGAAAGTATTAGAGAATGAATTGGAAGAAATCGTTATGAAGTGAAAAATGCGTTGGATTGTGTTGAGGATATTAAGGTCCTAACGTGGAAATGGAGTGCTCACAAATTGAAGATTTCTCCGTGTTTATTTTATGAGTGGTGTTGGGATCCGGGGAGTTGTTTTGTGGGTTAATTTTTTCTGTTCTAGCTTTTATTCATGGCTGCAGGTGCTGTTTTTCTGGTTTTTTTGGCTTAGGAGTAGCTGGTTTTTGCCTTCTGTTTTAGTTATAGCAGGGGGTGTTTTTGTTGCCTCTTTTGTTGTTTCCTAGTTTGGTTCTCATGTTTGTTTTGGGCCTTGCCCTTTGTTTCCCTGTATCACTGCCTGGTACTGCTTGTACTTGGTATGTTTTAATAAAATTTTTGCCGATTCAAAAAAAAAAAAGGCACAAAATTAGCTTTTCAAAGTGGTTAACATTGAAGTTTATATTAAGAGAAGAAAAATAGATTACATATTGCAGTGAATCTCAAGTATTTCATGTGGAGTGGTAAGCTTTGAAATATGTTATAGTGCTTGCATCTTTAAAGTTGTAGATTTTTTTTTCATTTTTTTTAAAAGTTAATAAATATTTTAAGAGTATGAAATTAAGTGATACCAGGATGTATATCAATATATTGAGGCTACCTACATACATTTTCAAAATACTAGGAATTGTTGGAGTTGGATTGGTAGATGACTCTTTCCTCCTCTTAAGAGTTGACGAAAAAGTCTTTGCGGTGAGTGCATGTGTTAAAAGTCTTTGTCTATCTGCCTGCATACCATAATGTTATGATTTAGATTCAGATTGATTAGTGGCTTGTTCCTTTCTTGCTGCTGACAACTTACATGAGAGAGATGTTTTGTTTGTATCTTTGATCATTGCATATATTAAAGAAGAAGCGTAGTTTCTGAATATGATTAGGATTTGAGATTGTACTGGTGGACAATTGATAGTTTAATTCGGTCGCGGATGAGGTTTTGATTTGTTGTAAAGCAAAAATTGGTTAGATGATGAATTATTAAAAGCTTTTCTTAAAGAAAATTGATATATCTATTGGATTTTGTCTTGTAGAAAGTATTTTGTTATTTATTAGCATATAAATATTATATTAGCAATTCTTTTTCATGAAAATTCCAATTGGATTTAAATATAATTTTAATTATAATGCATTAATGTCTCATTTGCCACTTATTTATAATGTTGTGCATATTTCATTTTAGAATCGCAGGAACGTGTGATAATGACTAAACACAATAAAAGATGGATTAAACTCAAAGATAGAAGTTTACCGGAGTATTTAAAAGGAATGAAGGACTTTTTAGATTTTGCTTTTTCTAGGCCTGAGCGGCCTCCAATAACAATTAGGTGCCCGTGTTGCAGATGCAATAATGTTAAATTTAAGACAAGGGCTGAGGTGGATCATCATTTATATCAGTGGGGATTTGAACCAAGTTATGAGAATTGGGAGTATCATGGAGAATCCTCAAGTGATTCATCAGATGACGGTGATTTCATGGATACTGATGATGATATTGGCAACGGTGATGATGATATTGGCAACGGTGCTGATCATGAAATGCGTGATGATCCTCAGATCTTCGACATGCTTTATCAAATCCATCGATCAGTTAATGCAAATAGTGAAGAGGTCTTTGAGGATCCTATGTCTAGTAATATTAATGAAGAGCCAAATAAGGAAGCTAAAAGATTTTATGGATTGGTGAAAGATGCTAAACAAGAATTATATCCAGGGTGTAAAAAATTCTCCAAATTATCTTTTATTATTCGCCTTTTCCAGATGAAATGTCTTTATGGATGGAGCAATACCTCACTTGACTCACTGCTAAAGCTGTTGATTGAAGCTTTTCCTGAAGGTAATGTGGTTCCTGGCTCAATGTATGAGGTTAAAAAGATCATAAAGGATATTGGACTTGATTATGTCAAGATAGATGCCTGCGCTAATGATTGTATTTTGTATAGAGGAAAAGACTACGAAAATCTTAACGAGTGTCCTATTTGTGGGAAAAGTAGATGGCAAGAAAATATGAAGAAGAATGCTGTCCCTGATAAGATAGTTTAATACTTTCCCATAAAACCAAGACTACAAAGATTGTTTATGTCAAAACCAATTGCAGAAGACATGACATGGCATAAGAATAAAAGAATTAATGATGGAGTGTTGAGGCACCCAGCCGACTCTTTGACATGGAAAAGGTTTGATGAACAACACAAGTTTTTCTCTGCAGATCCACGTAATGTAAGACTTGGCCTAGCATCGGATGGTTTTAACCCTTTTGGTATGATGAGCACCAGTTATAGTATGTGGCCTGTGGTTTTAGTTCCTTACAATTTACCTCCCTGGGTATGTATGAAACAACCCAATTTTATGTTGTCATTGCTTATTCCTGGTCCAAACAGTCTTGGAAATGATATTGATGTTTACCTTCAACCATTAATTGATGACTTAAAAGAATTATGGGATGTGGGTATTGAAACCTATGATGCTTCTTCAAGCCGTAATTTTCAGTTACATGCAGCCTTGTTGTGGACAATTAACGATTTTCCAGCTTATGGGATGTTATCTGGATGGAGTACTAAAGGAGCATTAGCTTGTCCTTGTTGCAATAAAAAAACTAGTTCATGTCGTTTAAAATATGGTAAAAAGCAATGCTACATGGGCCACCGTAGATTTTTACCTATTGACCACCCTTGGCGTAATAATAAGAGCTCATTTGATAATACAAGGGAGGTCAGACATGCACCACAACCACTGACCGGAGATGACGTGATAGCACAACATGAAAATATACAACCGGTGATCTTTGGTAAAACTATAAAAAAACCAAAGCAAAAGGAAGGGGAAAAGCATAACTGGAAGAAAAAAAGTATTTTTTTTGAATTACCTTATTGGAGGACGGTATTATTAAGGCATAATCTAGATGTGATGCATATAGAGAAAAATATTTGTCAAAGTGTTATTGGGACATTGTTGAATATTGAAGGCAAAACAAAAGACACCTTAAAGTCTAGACTAGATTTGAGGCGCATGGGATTGAAAAAGCCACTTCATCCTATTAAGAATGGAGATAAGTATACAATTCCCCCGGCACGTTACACAATGTCATCGCCAGAGAAAGCTAAATTTTGTCAAGTATTGAAAGATGTAAGGTTTCCCGACGCTTATGCCTCAAATATAGGTCGTTGTATAAATGTAAAGGAATGCAAGATTTCAGGACTTAAAAGTCATGATTACCATGTCCTTCTTGAGAGGATTGTTCCCCTTGCCATAAGGGGGTTACTTCCAAAAGATGCTTGTCAGCCATTAATTGAATTATCTTTGTTCTTTGGTGACTTGTGCTCTAGAGAGTTAAAAGTGGATGAATTAGATTGCTTAGAAAAGAATATTGCAATAACTCTTTGTAAACTAGAGCGCATTTTTCCACCATCTTTTTTTGATGTTATGGTTCATCTACCGATTCATTTGGCAAATGAAGCAAAACTCGGAGGTCCGGTTCAATATAGATGGATGTATCCTATTGAAAGGTTAGTTTTCATAATATTTTGATGTCTGCATTTTAAATATTTTACTTTTCAATCAACACACACACACACTTGCAGATTTAATTATATAATTATGTTTTTACTTGCAGATTTTTACGAGTACTAAAAAATTATGTGCGTAACAAAGCACGGCCAGAAGGTTCCATTGCGGAAGGTTATCTAGCTGAAGAGTGTATGACATTTTGTGCCAGATATTTGGTTGATATGGATTCTAGACTAAATCGACCAGATAGATATATGGATTATGTAAGTGATGACCGCACAGGTTTATCAGTGTTTAAAAGTAATGGTCGGTCTGTTGGAGGAGATTCTTGGGAAAATATGAGCCTTTCTGAAATTCAACAAGCTCATTTTTACATATTACAAAATTGTGAAGAAGTCAGACCTTGGATCGAGTAAGTATGATTACTCTAATTTTCATTTATTTAATTTAAAACTGACTATATTAATTTCTAACAAAGATGTATTTTTTAATAATACAAGGGAGCACATGACAAAGATAAGAAATGAAGATAATAGAAATGTAGAAAAGAGGCACATGGAGCAGTTTCCCAAGTGGTTTGAAAATGAGGTAAGATTCATCTATTATAAAAATTGATGGTACTCAAGTCATGTTACTAACTTATAAAACATGTTTATAAATTGATTTTTCCAACAACATTATTATTATGTAGGTAATTCGTTTAAAACAATTACAAGATGAAAGGATTAGTGACCAACTTGTTGCATTATCAAGAGGGCCAGATTCGCGGGTACTCAATCATAAAGGGTACATCCTTAATGGTTTCAAATTTCGTACAAAGAGTTCTGAACAACACTTAAAAACCCTGAATAGTGGTGTGGTAGTGAAAGGAGACGAGCTGACAGGACACACCGACTATTATGGGATGATTCAAAAAATCATTGAAATAAGGTATTTGGAAAATAACTTTGTCATATTATTTAAATGTGATTGGTTTGAGGCTCCTTCTCAAGTTCGAAATCATGGTAAAGGATATAAAAAGGACGAGTATGGATTTATTAGTCTAGATATCACAAAGTTGTATTACAAAAATGATCCATTTGTCCTTGGTTCTCAAGCTGGGCTAGTTTATTATGTCAAGAGGAATGACAGTGAAAATTGGTATACTGTGGTAAAAGTCAAACCAAGAAATGTTTTTGATGTTCCACACGATGAAGATGACTCAGAGCCGTATCAATTGAGTGAGTTCAAAAATACAAATATAGCAGGTGAAGCTTCAGCAATGGACCAAGCTGAGATTCTAAATAGAGTTGATATTGATGGAACATACTTAGATGATCATATTGTTATTCAAGAAGAAGAGCTCAGAGAATCAGACGATGCAGGTGACTCTGATACTGATGCTGACTACGAAGATGAATCTTCTATAAACGAGGATGATTATGTAGAGAATTTAGACTCTGATTCCGAATAAAAACATTTTTTTAGTACTATTGCTTATGTAATATATTTTGCTTACTTTTATCCAATTACATAATTGAATTTTACCTTAGAATCAAAGAAATGGATGATTATATTCCTAGCTTTGTGAAAGGGAGTATGAATTAATTCTTTATAGTGGCATAAGCTGTTTGCATATTGTGGCATTGTGGTTGTATCTCATAATCCCTATCCTGTTGAGTGCGGATCTGCAGAAATTGTTATCAATTTCTACTTGCAGTCAACTTAGCCATATGTTTTTTTGGACCAGTGATGATTGATTAATTTGATTTGGCTTGGTTATGGTTCAGGAGTATATGATAAAAACTGCTCAAGCACTTTTTCTTTTTGAGTACAATTTTTCCTTTAGGGGATAGTTATGCCTGAAATTGTGTTTCTTTTTTGTGAAGCAATTGGACAAGTTGCAGGTCATTAGGGGATTCATTAGGGGATTCCTTTAGGGGATAGTTATGCTTGTTTTGCTGTTAGTTTTTTGCAGCTGCTGCTTGTATTGGTGCCGGACTGCACAACGAAGGAAGAATTATTAGTAGAGGGTGGTGCATTCGTAATGACATAGGGCAATTCATAAGGGAAGCAACGAATTGGGTAAGAGGTACTTATTCAATCATAGATGCATAAGCATTACTAATAGATTAAGTGGAGGCAAAACAGTAATTTAGCGGAGGGTGCTTGCATGTTTTGATTTTCACTTCTGAATCTTTGATAGATACATTAGCCTTTTAGCTCTTGTTCAAGAAAGTTGCGCACTAAGTGTCTGCCTTTTTTTTACATCATCACCTAAGCTATATAATTGTAATTTGGATGAGATCCCTTTTCACTTTATTGATTGCATACATAACCACCTCTGCACCAAAGTGAAGGTACACAATTTGTGTTTTATCAGACTATTTTCTGTTATATTACTGTATGATGATAATTGATGGCAGTGGAAACTTCATATACTTTCAGGAATTTTATAAATTTAGAATTGTTTATAACTCATTTATAAGATCAGTGGAAGTATTGACCATTGCATGTTTGATGTGTTCAATTATTGTGTCTTGCTTAAGTTGTCAAACATGATAATTTAATGTAATGCCTTGCTTTTGTTTTTTGGATCCCTTCTACATTTACTCCATCAAACTCGTCTATGAACACTCCTGTCAAAAGTGCATTGAATGGATCTCAGGCACCACTGTCAAATCCGGTATGATATTTGATTTAAGTTGTTGTTTTCTTAGTTTGATTGGATAGATGATATAGTTGAGGATCATGCTAGAATTAGGACAAGAACCGCTGATGATATTTTTGTTGGTCTGTTTTGGTTCATAGATATCTGATGTAGATAATTTGTGGATCAATTAATCTAGTAGTATATGCTAAAATACCGTATGAATCATGTTTGTCGACTAAATTACTGTAGTACACTTTAAATGGTCTAAAGTCTTAATCATTTGTGTGTTTTAAAGTGTTATTGGAGGCAATGAAATCTGCTTGTTACATGAACCTGCAGCAAGTAACTTTTGAAAGTGATGCACATGTTGTGGTTGAAGCTATACACACTAGCCATGTAGGTGTCTCTGTTTTTAGTACATTAATATCTAGTATTAAGAGGTTTTATTAAATTCCAACTTTGAGGTAAAGTTTGTAAAACGGCACCATTTTTCACTGTTGCAACATGAGACTGAGAAGCTTAGGAATGAGATAGAGAAGATGCGCAGTGAACTGAGGTATATTTTTATCAGTTTTAGCAATTGGGTTTTGATTGTATGGCACTGTAGCTTAGTTTTCAGTTCTTTTGATAAAATTCTCAGTGTTCTTGTCCATCTTTTACCTGGAAGATAAACTAGACCTTCCTTTTTACAGTTTCGTTTTTTAATCCTGCAAGGAAATGAACTTTTGTGGAAAACTTTAGAGTATAGACTTCTTTTAATGTGCATATAATGTGCTTTGTTATAAACATTCACTTGTCAAAGATATGCTGCAGCAATTGGAATTAACTTGTTATAGATATGCCAACTTTGTGTTCATCATTGCATCCATCTTGGTTTTTTTTAAGGCTATTGAAAATAATGTGTTCAAGTTCAAAGTCTTTGAACTATCATCAATGTGTGAAAAGATAAAGGTAATCGATGAGGAGGAAGAGAATAATATGATGGAGGATAAGGAGAAGGTGGATGACGATGACAGCAACAAAGAAGATGATGTTGATGATCATGATGATGACGCTGTTAATATGATGGCAGAGGAAGAAGACGACAATGATGAACATCAACATTGTAGAACCTGCAAAGACTGTAAGTTTTGACAGCATACTCAAGGTATTTGTGCGTGCATGATCGGTATTTACCTGATGATTTAATTTGGTTTAGGGAGCATTGGGAGCAGTTCTGCAGCTCCAAAACTCGAAGACGGTGAAATCGATGCTGAAATGTATATCCAGGAGGGAAATCCATTCTTCGTTGCAAAACATATGCATAACAGATCCAATCAATTAGTACAATTCAAATTCAAATTCTTTGTCATTTTTTTATAATCTATATACACATTGTTCTTTTTAATCTAGGAGCATTGTTGGATGAGTAATTAATCCATTGCTTAAGCCTAGTTGGATAAATTATTCTTATTTCTTGGTTTTCTGCTTTTGCTTTTCAAAGCATAGCAACCTTGTATGTTGCCATTGCAAGGTATAATTTTAATCTGCACCTTACATTTTTCAGTTTTATTGATATGTGCTTACATTGTTTTCATTATCGTAGGATGTTCAAACAAATGAAATAGCAGCCTATCATCATGTGTTGCCACAAATGAGCACAAAACATATCGGAAAGAGAGGAGAAATATGTAATTGGAGGGACGGTCGAGTATTTGTGAAAGGGTGGGCAGATTTTTGTACAATGAGCAATATCACCGAAAATGATCGATGTTTATGTGAAATTGTGTTGCGTGAAGACAGAACAATCGAAATGTTAATGGTACACATTGTTAATCTTGAGCAGGAACGAACCAAGGGGGAAACAACACTAATAGTGATTCTTAATTATGTATTCTGCATTTTATATGTATTATTAATTATGGTAGATCATGGTTTGAGTTTGTCAAGTTGATTATATGTATTTATATGTATTCTTACAAAGTTGTGCATTAGCAGAACTTTGGTTTGATTTCTATAAATGATTCATATACATAAATTCATAATATGCAATCTGAAAGTTCTGTTTGTTGCCTAATTAACAAGTAACCTTGAAATCAATCTCCTAGGTAATGGATCATACAAAAATGTAATCATTTAAGGATTTTGGTAATGAAGAAACTATAGTTATCTTCATTTCTTTGCTTCATACACAATTTCCATATCTCTTACTTCTTGGTGACAATTTAGGAGGAAATTTACTTTTGAAATTTGAAATGTCTCTTATCTTATCTTATTATTTAATTATATTAGATTAAGTTTCAATCTTGATTTTAGAGCTAAATTTATATGAGAATATTTTCATTTGAATAACTATTTGTATTGAAATTGAATTTGATTTTTGCTATCATAAAATTACAATTTTCAAATAGTTCATATTTATAAGAAAGCATAAAATAAAATCAATAATCAACGAAGGACAAATGAAATCCGCATCAAATAATACACTGAGAATCTAATATATATGTCATATTTTTGGCAAAAACTATACTTTTCACACATCAAAATACTACACAAGAAGATGATCAATTCTGCTCTAACATATTGCTAAGTCAAAAATATTTGGCGATATAACCACCAACCAACAAAAAATTATAAACTAAATCACGGAGAAATTAAAATGTCGGATATATTGATCCCAATGTAAGCCAATTTTATCTCCTTTCTTTAGATTCCTTCTAAGAACAAAATCTTTGACCCATCCCTCATTAACAATAATGATTGATAGACAGTATACTTTCCCCTTTGCTCCCTATTAGTGATATGTGTATGTTTCATGAACAATTATTTCTATAGAAGGAATCACATTAGAGTTACTTATGTGGCATTAATTTCAAATCTCTGGATTCTCATATATGTAAGGTGATTGTTGTGATATCATGACTCTCTTAATTTTACGGCTAAATTATTCTTTTGGATTCTCAATTGGACCATTGCTAACTTTTGTTTCTATTTATCCGAGGAAAAAATTATATATAAAAGAAGAAACAAGCTGAAGTAAAACTATACATAAAATAAGCCAAAATAAACTAACAAAATATTTTAAATCGTTGATTGATTTTCTTTACTTTAAATCCAAAATAGAAAGTAAAAAAACATTTAATAAAATTTAGGAAGAATAATTTTTAACATCATTCTAATCACTCGTCGAATCTCAATATGGTAGTGGGAAGTTTCTTCTCCTTCATCTTCTTCATCTACTTCTGGATATTTGTTCAAATCAAAATTCCTTGGTACTTTTGATGAAACTTCTACTTCTTCAATGTCGTCTTGTTCTTGTATATTTTCAAATGAGTCTTCAACAATTTCTTCCATCAGTCTTCCACTATTTCTTCCTTTTGAATATTCATGGAGTCTTATATTTTTTTTTTCCTCTCTAAGATCTATTCTTTTACTCTCACTATGAAATTTTTAACAATTACCCCCACATCTTATTTATAGAATTTTAACAAGAAAACAAACTTTTTTTTAAGAAAAAAATTTAACTCTCAAATAGATAAAGGTCGAATCCTCAAATAGATTAATCTTTTAACTTTCGAATAGATAAGAAACAAAACTCTAGATTTTTTTTTTGGACAAAAAAAAAACAAAAACTCTAGTTAAAATAGAAAATCAAGTAGATTCTATAAAGAAAGAAAAAAAAAAGTGATAAGTTAGAAATAACTCAACAAACAAACTGATAAGATTAAACCTAAAAAAAAAAAAAAACTGTTTTTCATCTCTCCAACTATAAATCTTTAACTCATCTCTCTCACTTTAAATTTTTAACTCTCTTGTAAATCACCTGTGATCAAAGACTACAGGATAAATCACAAATTGTTCTATAATACTTCATTGAACAAGTAAGTGGATTTTTATATTTTCTAAATAAATTCTATGTTATGGAATAAAAAAAAATTGCTATCCTTTATCAATCTCCAATTTTGTAATCATCCCTATTTGTTTAATTGTTTTTGATTTCACGCACCCAAAGAGTCATAGAGTAACTGGTACACTGACAAATTTTTCAAATCAAAGACTTGGGAGGCTTAAATACTTCCTTGGTATTTAGGTAGAGTAGTAAAAGAATGACAGTATAATGTTTTGCAAATAATGTATGCCAATAATGCAAGAAATCGATATGATCCATCGTGAGGCTATTGACAGACTAATTCTGAACAGTAAACCATAACCGATTAGGGGGAGCCTTATTTAGATCTAGATATATGCATGGAAATTTAACTAACTAACAATAACTAGACCTGATAATTCCTTTACAAGATCCATTGTAATCCTACTGACACTCTTTTAGATCTGAACAGTAAACTTTGACCAGATTAGGGAGAGACTTATTTAAACCAGTCGATACAAGTCAGATACAAATCAGGTTGATTCACTTTTTTTTTTTTTTGACACAATCAGGTTGATTCACTTATTAATAGGAGATTTTGTTTTCTAACATACTTCTATATTTGTTTTCTTTTAATAGTTATGGCATCCTCAAATCATGGTTCAGGTTTACAACTTTCAAATTCTTTAAATACCACTATAAATCAACAACAAGAAGGTACTATTTATCTGTGTTGTTTAACTTTAAATTTTTTTATTCATATACTATTTATTCTTATATTTTCATCTTAAAATTTCACTTTATATATACTTTTCATAAATTTCTCATTTAGGTCAAAATGCAATAGAATGTACAAATACAACGAAAAAGGGAAGAGGAAGAACTACTGGCTTAGGTGTCGCAAAAAGGAAAAGGAAGAGTGCTACCGGAAAATTACATGTTGATATTCCAATCGATAAAATGGTAGCTGTTGGACCAGGAGCTGCAAATTTTGTGACTGAGATGTCAATCATTGTCCTAAAGAATGCTCCTTTTAATGTCGAAAAGTGGAAAAACATACCAGAAGATATATTAAACAAGATAGTTTCTAAAGTTTTGGTAAATTTTAATCTTCTACAATTTTATTTTATTTCTTTTATGGAGAACTTACAATAGTTTCATTTTAATTGTTGAGTGCAGGATGCTGTTGACATTGATAATACAACACATAATAGAGAAGTTATTCTTTATACTGCTAAAAGACTATATCGAAATCATAGATGTAGATTTCATCGACATTTTAGCCAATACAAGACAAATGCGATAGCTTTGGAACATATACCAGATGATGTACGTGAAGATGACTGGAAGTTTTTGGTAGATTATTTTTCAAGTCCTAACTATAAGGTATAATTGTATTTAATCTACTATAAATATAGATGATTTATGTAAACAATTACTGTATTTTATATTTGTACTATTTTTAGGTAATCAGTGAGAGGAACAAATTAAATAAAGCAAAACAAGTTATTAATCATAGATGTGGAAGAAAGTCATTTCAAGCCGTGAGCTATGATGCGGTAATAATAACATTATGAACTATAGTTTTTTTATTTTTTACGTATATTGTTCATTGAATTGACAACTTAATGATGTAAATTTGTCTATAGAGAGACCTTGAAACTCAAAAAGAACCCAACTATCAAGACTTGTGGCGAATGACTCACACAAATAGCAATGGAGAATGGATAAATGATGCTTCTAAGGAAGTTCACGTAAGTCATATTTAAGTGCGAAGTAATTTCTAAAATATATATAATTGTGATTAATTTGTTATTTCTAATTATAAAATATTTTTAATAGACAAAGGTTCAAGAACGTTGTTCAGAGCTTCTAGAACTCGGATATATGGACGAAGATAAAGACAAACTTACAAATACTGCTTTTGAAGCAGTTGTAGGAGTGAGATCAGGATATAGTCGTGGGTTAGGAGCTGGAATTAAACCACTAAAGGGAAAAAATATTGCAGGTTTACATGAAGAATTGAAAAAGGAGCGTGAAAAGAGACAGGACATCGAAAAGAAACTAAAAGATGTAGAGACTCAACGCCAACAAGACCTAAAAAGGATGGAAGAGAGTCAAAGACAACTTGAAGAGAGTCAAAGACAACTTGGAGAAAAAGTGGACAAACAAGTTGAAGCAAAAGTGGCAACTATGCTTCGTCAAATGCTGAATATTCCGGTAAGTATATAAATAGTTCTTTTTGGTACAAAATATAATAAATTAGTTGTTCAGATTATAAAATTCTATTAGTTTATTATATTGAATTAATATATCTTATGGGTGTTATTTGAAATATTTATATAGGGTGGAGAATCTTCTAGTGCACTGGATAGAGTCAGCTGAATCTAATCACAAAGTTAATGAAGAAGAATTGATGTTGTCGCCTCTGGGGCCTTTGGTTTGTCTGTATGCAATGGTGTTTTGTGTTTCACTACCTTTTATTTGGGTGTTAATTTTTAGTTGTTTTTATTAGAACAAGATAACTTAGAATATTTTTTCATTTTTGATGTTGACGTACAAAAATAATTTACGACATTTTATATTTTAAAGTTACAATAATTTGTGTTTATGTTTCTTGATTAAAAACATTACAATGTAAAAGAATTTATTTATGCATAGTTATGACAATTGAAATTCAGTGGTTGATGCTAATTTCTGATAAAAAAATAATAAAACTATATAATGACATTTATAGTTGGAAAATTTAATTTATTCCAACAATTTTTTTTGTTGAGATATAAAAGATATAACAACAATTTATATCGTTGACAAAAATAATTTTTTCGCTGCGAAAAACACTATTTATGCCAGCGACATTAATTGTTGCTGCAAAAGACTAATTATGGCAGCGACATTAATTGTCCTCGTAAAATTTTTCGCAACGGCACTTATGCCAACGGTATGCAGCAAAACAAAAATTTGCTGCGAAAAACACATTTTTTGCCAGCGACAATAATTGTTGTTGCAAAAAACATTAGTAATGACAACGACAATAAATGTTGTTGCAAAAAACCACTAGTTATGCCAGCGACATTAATTGTTGCTAAAAACACTAGTTTTGTCAGCGGCATTAATTGTTGCTGCAAAACACTAGTTATGGCAGCGACATTGATTGTCCTTGCAAAACTTTTCGCAACGGCACTTATGGCAGCGACATGCAGCAACTTTTTTTTTGCTGCGAAAAATACTTTTTGCAGCAACTTTGCGTTTTTGGCAGCGACATTTGTCGCTGCCAAAAACGATATTTCTTGTAGTGCTCCCTCGTTCCCCGTTCGACAATGTTGATAGATTCTCTCTCCATCTCTCAAGACTCTGTAGGGACTCCATCAACATAAAATAATTGTAAATTATATATTATTTTTCAAATCAATAATAACATACTTTGACCTTGATCTTATTCTTACACTTTTCATGTCAACGTAACACAAATAAACAATCTTCAAGCGTGATCGTCAAATGAGAAAAATCTATGTGTAAATCTCCACTCACATTGATAAATTAACATCCTCAAAAGACTTGAACGAAAGTTTATGGAAAGTTTAAAATTGTAATTATAAAAAAATTCCAAAGATTATAAAAACTAAAATTATATTAAATTATTTTAGGTTTTCATAGATTCAGCAACTCATGGTAATTCTAATGAAAGTGTGACAGACATAAAATATGGATAACTCTCGCAATCAGAATTCAAATTTAATTATTCAAGGTGAATTATTTTTAATAGTGGGGTGAAAAGTGTTATGTGCTGTCCATTCTACACCATTGATAAATTTCTCTCTCTCTCTCTCTCTCTCTCTCTCTCTCTCTCTCTCCCTATTTCTATATCTCTCCCACATGATAATTTTCATTTTGTAATGATATTTATTTGCTTATGTTTCTTTTTATTTTGAAGGTTGTCTATGTCATTATACTATTTTGAATGTTGTCTATGTTTTTCTTGCAATTGTTAATGAGATTGATTTTATTTAATTTACTTGAATATGAAAATATGATATATGTTTAAGGATGTTACAGGAACATAGTGGAGTGGGAAGTACGCCCCCATTCCCTGTTTCTCGTTCAAAAACACTAAGAGATTATCTCTCTCTCTCTCTCTCTCCCCGTCTCCCAAGACTCTGTAGCGACTCCATCAATAAAAAATAATTGTAAATTCGATACTATTTTTCAAATGAATATTAACAAACTTTGAACGAAAGTTTATAGAAAGTTTAAAGCTTAAATTATTCAAAAATTCGATAGATTATATAAAATAAAAAATTATAGTAATTTATTTTAGGGTTTCCATAGATTTCATCAATTGGAGGTAATTACAATAATGAAAGCATGATGAAGTGATGAACACAAAATATGACTACTTTCACTGTCAAAATTTAAATTTTAATTAGTCCAAATATATTTCATATTATCAATTTATATGAAATTAGAGAAGTGTTTTCCATATTCCGTGTCTACACCATTGAAAATTTTATATTATCAATTTATATAATATTAGAGTTTCTAAGAAAAAACAATATAATATTAAAGAAACTCTAATTCAGTGCTTCTTCAAAAAAAAAAATTACATAAAAAAAAACTCTTTAGGTTGATAAAAGTAGTATAAACTTTTGATTGTTGATTGAAGTAATAATAAAGTAGTTTTATTATAAAAAAAATACGGTTGTTTTATAACGCCCCAACTAAAATATCTAGAATATTTAGTTAAGACATAAATAAATGGTACTGAGTACATAATATTAACGAGTTTAAACAACTGAATTACAAGAATTCTTACATCAAAAGAAGAACTTAAACAAATACAGCGGAAACAAATAAGATTCTGAAATAACAGAATAAACTAAAGCAAGGGAAGACTAAGTCGTCTAATGCGATGATCCAAGCTCAGCTCCAATCATCAGCTCCATCCTGGTCCTTGCTCCAGAAAACTTGTCTACCTAAAAAAAAAATTGGTTTGGAGTGGGGTGAGACTACTAAGTCTCAGTGAGTCCTACTACCCTCCTAGAGGTGACTACACCGGGGCACCTAAAATCAGTTGTTTCAATACTAACATAATCATAACATAATAGCATAAATATAGGTGTAACACAGAAATTAACTCTTATTCATTTTAACCGCAAGGATTCTCCGAGGTGAGCATATCTCGGAGGCCTGCCTTGTCCGTCGATCGGACCGATCACGGCATACAGCTCACAATACATAACCTGATGGGTATTCCCATTGGGAAATCCATATGCGACAATTTAGAATCGCTCCTAAGTGACTGATACTAATTTAGTTATTACTACCATAATTTCCCAAGACCCGGGGGAGCATACAAACCTAATAATAGTCTAAGTTATGCCCTAACAATTATCTGTGATTAACATTCTGTTCGACATTATATTAATTATATTACTGCAAACTATCTGGCTCTGATGAGGATATAAAACGAGTGCGTGGAGTTTCGCTAGAAAATAGAAAATGGAGGCAGAACCTGTATCAACTCGTTGTGGCGTGTCACCAGCTCGCCATGGTGAGATTATAGGTCCTGACCTAAATCAACTCGCTGTGGCGAACAGAAGCTCGCTACGGCGAGTATCATCAGCCCAGAACCCAGCTCGCTATGAATGCTCGCTGACTACTCGCTACGGCGAGTTCATGCAGACATTACCCTGTTTTGTCAGAAATCATTGTTTTCAAAGAAACACCTACAATCCTCATTTAACCAGTGCATCAACATAATTTACATAATGTAAAACATAATGGAGGGAAATTTGGGATTAATTCCCCTCACACAACATTTCCTAAAACCTAAGTTAACATGCAAATAATCATAATTGGGAGACTAACTACACTATCCTAAGAACCCACCTGTTTTGAGATTAACTCAGAAGCTTTATAATGATCATACCAAAGCTTAGCAACAACCACGAACTTGTACCAAAACTCACTTGAACCCCAATTGAGTGCTTGAACAAAGGAATGGAAAATAAGAGAATCACATTGGTAAGTTCTACAGAAATCAGGGTGACTAAAAAAATAGTAATCAGTGGTTCAGATTATCTCACCTTAGGTAATGGAATTTAGCACGAACAGGATGAAACTCATGCAGCAGTTTGTGCTGCTCTGCAGCACTCGCTGCGGCGAGTGAGTTGACTCGTTGAGCGAGTCTATCAGTGTGATGAAAAACAGTTCTGTTTGTTACAACTGCAATACCCACTTCGCTTGTTGGTTCCTAAACGTCCTTACAGCTCCCCACGACGGTTAATTTCATACATGCAGAACCAACACAATAGAGGTTAGAATTTGGGGTTTTAGGTCAAGATAGTATCAAAAGGAAGAGAATGATGGAATTCTTACATTACCTTGGTTTCCATCTTTCACAAGCATGAGCCCAAGAACTGAAACAGCCATGCATGCCCTTGGTTTGGAGTATTTGAGAAATGATGAGGATTTGAGGTTAAGAAATTTGCGTGAGAGAGAGGGAGGCAAGAATGGAGAATCGATTTCCTAAATTTATTGTTCTTGGCTCTAGCAATTAGTTTGAGGTAAAAGGGTTTATCTTGCATGGTTCCTGGTGGGTGGTTGTTGTTTGCTCGAAGAAGGAGGGAGAGAGAGCTTAGGGAAGGTTTGTTTTCTTTTACTGAGTTTGCTAACAATCAGTAATGAGAGAAATGAAGTGAAGTTGGTTGTCTTGGTATTTATACCACAATTACAATTTGCCCCATGCTTAATTTCTCTTTGGCCCTTCCACTTAATAATTAATTTGCTTGCATAAATTAATTATTTCTCCGCACTAATTCACATATTCTCAAATTTGTCTCCAATAATTACCTCTAATTAATATTCCCTTGTTAATTAGAGTTGGGTTGTTACATGTTTTTTCTATAAAAAAAAGATAGTAGCTTTCTATAAAATTAAAATACTATAAAAATTAGATTATTGTTGTCAATGAGATTCGAACAACAAAGCTTATGCTAATAATAAACTAATTTTCTCTAAAAAAAAACAAACAAAAAAAGGTAGAATTCCATATAATATTATAAAAATTGAATTTTTGTTGTCAATGGGATTCGAACCAAAGACCTCGTGCTAAAAGCTCCGCATAAGTAGAAGCTCTATAATAATGACACGTATGATTATTTTTTTGAGAATGCACGAGAGAGCTCCGTGGGAATCTTGTAATGTATACAATAGAGATTATAAAAATTGATTTTTTGTTGTCAATGAGATTCGAACCAAAGACCTCGTGGTAAAAGCTCCGCATAAGTAGAAGTTCTATAATAATGACACGTAGGATTGTTTTATTGAGAATGCACAAGAGAGTTCCGTGGGAATCTCATAATGTATATAATAAAGATAATGAATCATGGATCAATTTTTGGTAACTACGATTGGAAGGGACTGAAATTACTTGATGTCAAAACTGAACCCTGAACCAGATTAAGATTGTAGTGAAAGACAAAAAAATTATAATAAAATAGTGATCCAAATTAAATTGTAACTATATATATATTTAACAAACTGCTACAATATCTAAAAAAGACGCTAACATCATCCCTCAATAATCTCATCTTAAATTCCTTCAAAAGCACATGGAGTAGGCTAGTGGCCATGGACCCCCCACATTTTATATTTTTCTTTTTATATGTATAAAAATATGTAACCTATCATTTTGGTTTAAAAATGTGTGCAACAATATTATTATAATTTTTAAATATATCAATATTTCAAATATATTCTCAAATATTTCTTTTGTTAATAATTGGGTTAAATATTTCCGAAGAGTTTATTCACTTATTGGGTTGTTATGTTAACAGATTCAATGTTTGAGAACTAGTTTCAAGATTAAAAATGCTATTTTTTGTGAAGGCCCATTAAAATGGGAATTTGGTGGAGGTAGCCATATTTATGAAGGACAATTTAAGAATAAAAATGTGATGGAATGGATAGATAGGGACCAATATGAAAAAACATCTTGAGTAGGAGTCGGAGGCTTGATAGTTGGTATTAGTCAATTTTGCACAAAGGTGGATGTGTATGCAAAATTCTAAACTTTCATCAAATTTCATCATTGATCATTATTAGCATATATGAAAATACTAGAATTTCTTCCTCCCCTTTAAAGATGAAAAGTACTAATTAGATCCTAAAAAAATTTTAATTAATGTTGGGCAAATATATTGATCTTAAAAAGTATCCTAGAAATACTTATTTATGAGTGATATTTGATACTACTTTTCAATACCAATTTTGTATTTTTCATTTTTCTAAAGACTAAATATGTCTCAATGTATTTTCGTTTGATGTTTTTATTTGTTAAATATATTACTGATCCAAGGATATTGGGTTCGCAATTAAATAGAGAGAACTATTGGAGGAAAAAAAATAGAGAAAATTGTGTGATATAATGTGATATGCTACTATTAGTAATGTGACAAAAAAATGCAATATATCAAATGAGTATTTTAAAGTGGGTTTGATCTAATAAAGAATCAGCGATTTGAGGAACAATGGTTTTGACAAAAACTAAATTTTTGTTTTTTTTTGTTTTTAATCGGCAAAATTTTATTAAAAGACAACTCCTTCACAAGAAGTGAAAGGAATTGTCGTGAAAACATACAAACAAAAGGTAACGTGATATAACACAATTACCAACACCAAATCACACACCCCAAACCACCCATACACCAATACACCAAAATTGATTCGCTAAACCCCAGAGAAAACCCCTACCCGACCCTAGGAGGCACCACTTGGCTCTAACTTCCGAACTCGAATTAAAATTACTCGGCCCATCAGATCCACAGAGTAGCCCCAGAAGTCAGAGGTTGAGGGACTCCGGTAGTCAGAGAATCGACAGTCAACACCTGATGCAGAAGAATTCGACCAGATACCAGAGACTTGCAAGTCTCAACAGACTTGAACACCCCTCAGCGACTCCATGAGTCCTGCAAATCTCACCAGATTTAAAAATGGTCAGAGACTCTTGTATCAGATAGAATCCACTCACACTCGGCCTTAACCATCCAACACCACTCTCACACCAATACGTCCTGGAGGTACGATAAAGCAACATCAACCGTCAACAAGGAGAGTCAACGTACCTCGCCTTTTCAGACATGACAGGACAAGAAACCAAGGCCAAAATCCCTCAGTCCAACACCACAGCCTCAGCCAAACCACCACCTCAGCCCAGCACCGCCACTACCAAACACCACCTCTGCCAAGACGCAACACCAAACTCCCAACCTCCGCCTGAAGGAAAATAGTAATAGATAAAGCAGCGGAATATAAAATTTTCCTTTAGAGATCCTTTCGAATGCGCATGAGTTTGTGTTTAGTATTTTACCTCTTGTAGAAAATCCTTTTCTTTTCTTTCACGAACGGTGGTTGATCAACACTTTAATCACGAACCGGATTGATCACGAGCGTTGATGACGAAGAACAACGCCTCTAGTAGTCCACACGAACAGCAACCTTCAAAAGAGTGCTAGCTCAAAAGGATGAAGGCCTTTTGTGAGTAGAGGCAAGAAATAAGGATTAGGGTTTTTCTTTTCTTTTTCAAGATTCTCTTCAGTGTATTTTCTCAATCACAAGGGTTCTATTTATAGAACCAATTGTCTTGTGCACCAAGACAATTACTTGTCATTGGGCTACAATCACACTAAAGCCTTTTTAATTAAATAAGCTTTTAAGGAGCGCACCCCCCATTGTGTCATGTACACATGAGTGTTTTCTCATCATAACAAATTATGAACCGCTTATTTAATTACCATGATACCCTTATCATATTTCCATATTTCTCTGAGGTGCACCATACCTTACGGTGCTCCAATCTCACACTAGACTGTTCTTATGTGTGTGACCCTTGTAGGTTTCCATAACGTTGGCAATTATATTAAATCCTTTATTTAATATAATAAACAATGAGCGGTATCTAGCAACACATCATTGCTACCCAAGTTATGAGAAATTAACATGTGATCATAACATAACCTTAGTGATAATATATTCGTGTATAATTACCCCTTTGCCCTTTATGTCTATATTGAACACAAAGCATACTTGGTGTCATCTTTGTCCAGTTCAATATTGGGCCCATGACATTTATCCTGTTATGCAGGATTGGCAAATTCCATTTAGGTCACTACTGTCCCTCAGCATGCTTTGTGAAGTACCCATCAACTGCCTTTATGGTCATCCTGTTACGGACAACGTTAGATCAGCAACAAAGTACTTGACTCCACATCTAGGGTACAAAGTGGTTTCAGGTCTAAGGGCGGTTTACACCATTATCACCATGAGAGTAACTTATGACACTTTGCATAACTTTGCATGTAGTACTCTCATAGCGGGTCAATCCGGTATAAATATTACTCCTAATATTTCTTATACCTATGTCAAGACTTGATAACTCCTTATCCCATGATCCATGGGATGCGATCATCAGTCTATCTTCATAATAGTCTTTATGCTTTAAGGTTATCCCTTTTCACCTTAAAGCTCGACTATGGATACTTTAAGAATAGCGTCCTTTTGTTTAATGTAATCTCATGATTAAGTCACACTTAATATTAAACGGACTTTCTATTCTAGGGACTTCATTATTTTGAACGTTACAAACATAATAAAGAAATGCCTATTATTATTAATAAATAAAGCACTAAAGTATTGGCCTCTAGGGCTTACTCCAACAATCTCCCACTAGCACTAGAGCCAATCAAGCATTACCTTAATACCCATAGACCTAGTATGCCCATCACGCTTCAACTGCGCAAGAGCCTTTGTTAGTGGATTAGGAACTGTTTCCTACGTTGGTACCTTACGTATCTATCCAACTTTCTTTTTCGATCTTTATCGAAATATAGAAGTGTCTAAGTATATATATATATATATATATATATATATATATATATATATATATATATATAAATCGTCGGTGAGATCTATTCTCCGTTATTGTTTGCAAGATCAAACCATTACCATCACTATGTGATTTAATGTAATCTGCAACACCGGAAATATAGCTTTAGCTCAATCATGAGCTAAATGATCCAAAATACTCCACCTCTGTAACTGAAATAAACATATTACTAAGCTATATAGCTTACAATGTATGTATTCAGGCATGATATACAATATATCAGTATGGAAACTACCATCAATATAACTTCCTTATAATGATATTTCCCACACCTACATATTTCAAGAAATGGTCATTAGTTCCTTTTAAGGTCCTTAGGGTGATTCTTGAAGATCAGTTAGTGTCCAACACTAGTCTCAATTTTGGTACTTATTGAATATGCTACAAGCATATGGTGTATCTGATTAAGTACATATTATGATGTGTATGATTAATCCATCTTCCAAAGTATATGGATTATTTTCACGTGTCTCTCTCTCATCCAATGAGATATGCTATTGTCCTTTAGACAAAGACCAATCTTCTGACACATGCGATGATTTTACACATCAAGTATCTGAACACTTCATCAATATATGTACATAGGCTATTCCAAACTCTTTAGGAATCCTTGCCCAAATACATAGGATATTCCTAACTCTTTAGGAATTCTTGCCTAAGTATTTCATCAAGAGTTATTTCCTTAACCATGTCTCACATGTAAAAGGAAAAGGTTTTTGATGATTAATATGTCAGCCACATATAACACCAGATTAATATTATTACTCCCACTAACCTCCGCTTGTGTGCACAAGATTTATATTTGTCCTTCATTAATTTGTTTTCCATAAAACTTTCAAAAGGAACAAATATTCAAATTTATTCGATCTAATCAAAATTAGATAGGTTTGTCCTTGTTAATTTGTTTTCATAAAACTTCATAAAAGGAACAAATAATAATTTAAATTTCCGAGAACTCTATCTAATCAAAATTAGATAGTTACAAGTTATATACATTTCTAGCATCCTTTGGATCAACAAAACCCTTATGTATATGTCTAGTACATATATATGAGGTCATTCCAATTAAGGAATGCAACCTTGTTATCCATCTACCAAAACATGTAGTACAACATTTAGTAAAAACAATTAAACAGATTTTAAGCTCTATGATTATATTTAGGGTTTCATCATAATTTTCATTATGATTTTGCGTGAAACCTTTAATGATCAATCAAATATTAAAAGGTATTCTTAATACCATCCATATTAGTGTTCAACAAGAATACTTACTTTCATCGTATGAGTCTTACTCATCTTGATGACATAACCATTATCTACATAAGGTCAGTGTATATGGATTCTGCATAAGATTTCATGGCATTTAGCCACTTCTCAGAATTCAAACCTAGCAACAAAACAACTGTTGTCCTTAAGAGTGATATAAGACCAATATCCCTTTCTTTAGGATACTACCACTTATTTATTCATTCATTCGGAATTAAATTTATCTAATAAATTTTAATCCAAAATTCGCATAAAGACAAACTTGGTGCTCTTGCCTCCATATCGCATATAGTGTCTTTATGATCGTTTTAAAAAGGGAAACTATTTGTGGGTGAAGATTAATTATAAGCAAATAAATTTCTAAGAGTCAATGACATAATTAAACCATCTTATATCATGTCAAACATGATGTGATAAAATTAGTTTATTATACTCCTTTAATTAAGTATTTATTACTATGACTTATTCATATGACTTAAATACTTTTGTCGAGTCATATTCTTTTACTCCATTTATTGAACTCCTTGACAAATTCAAAGATTTTCTAATTTGTGTCACACACATATCCCCATCTAATGATTTTAATCATCAATGTAAATGAAGTAAAATATACTCAATATATCAAATACATATGTTTAGTACTCGACATACATCTCATGTATATTGTTCAAATAGATCATGTGTCAATTTACTTTCAACAAGTAATTAACACATCAAATGTTTGTACTAAATAACAATGCTCTTGATATATACATATAAGGTCCAAATCTTATTTGGCTCTTATTACAACTGTTATAGATGTTCTTATCAAGATCATGGAGCCCTAGTCCATTACTTGATTTGGAGCACTAGTATAGAAGACTTTGCTCAAATGATGGGACCACTACTTGTCTTATCATTCAAAGCTACTTTTCATATCTTGTCAATACAAGGTATTTAATTAATACTTCTATTACCAAATAGAACTCAATAACAATTATTGCATTCTATTTCAAATTTGATTTTAAGTCATAGCATAGCTTTTATTGTCATTGAAACAACTTGTTTCATACTAGACATAGCTTGACTTAAACTTATAGTCAATGTTCTAATTCTTTAAGCACCTCTTTAGAGATTCAACATCGTGTATCATATACCCTTGATGTAGAAATAGAAACTTTGACTTTCTATAACTAGGTGTACAAAATTGAAGTCTCACTTCATTCTTTTATTTTGACTCTTTCATGAACTATCTACAGCACTCCCATTTCAACCAATTTGAAACATCTGTTCTCCTTTGCCAACCTTTATTGTTCTATTCAAATAAGAGGAGTATAAATCTCATTTATATCATATCTCTATTCTTTGACAGTGCAAATTATTTCTCATTCAATTCAACAATTTTCCGATAGATATAATAATTTTGACCATATCTATCCACTAAAATTGATTTGATTGAACCTATGACCAACTCTTTGGTTTATTGAGAAATTCTATCATACTTTGTCGTTCTTTCAAAAGAACTCGTTTTAAATGATCTCATCATTTCTTTTAAAAGTATGAAATATTCTATATCTAGATGTCAACTTGATGCTTCTGACAAGCATCTTTTTCCAATCTAGTTTATAGTAGGTACTTTTATAGAGTATAGTTCAATAGCTTATAGTTCTTGCGTTTGAGAACAATTCTCAATTTGTGTACCAATTCAGAAACCCTTTTCTGAGATTCTTGTCCTTCATAAGGACAATATAATTTATATTGTATAAAGTTTTAATTACAAAGATATGTAAGATATTTGTATAATTTTTAATAAGGACTTTTATTAAAAAGCTTCCACTATTTTATTCAAAACAAATGACCCTCACCATTTGATTCGGAAAATCCCGTTGGAAGATTTTCTAGTGGGTCAAGATCCATATTTTACTTTGTCTTAAGTCCGCGGTGGGCGGATTACACAAGACTTAGTTATTTAGGTAGGAACTCCTTCCAATTGTATCTCATACAATTCTTGAATATATCAATTGGGTGAATAACTTCTTATTCTAATTCATCTTATGAATTATTCCCAACCATTGCTTCTTAAACTCATATAATCTCATTATATTTGTTAAGTTAAGTTTGACCCTTACTTTAGAAGTTGGATATTACAATTATCCCATCGCACCTTACCAATATAGAGTATGCACTTCGCGGTGGGCGAACCTACATAGTTCGATACTAGTCTTGATGAGTTCTAAAGCTTGGAAAGCGTAAACTTAATATTCACATATTTTATTATTAAAGAGAATGCACTCCGCGGTGGGCGAACCTACATTTTCTTTATTAATCTCTTATGTGTCTCTTGAGGGATATTTAATTAGTTTGATCTCACCGGCTTGTTTAACATATTAAACGCTCTCACATGCATCAACTTACATACAATAATATAAGATGATATGATTATGGCCTCCTAACGCAAGTGTTCTCTCAAGCCAATTAGAGAACCCTAAACTAGCCTAACGATGATCTACTTCTCCAAGCATCATCTTCATGGTTGTCCTCCTTTGTTCCTCTAATAATTCTATTATAATATTACATCAAAGAATACTCGTTTTACATACGAGGGAGTGAGGTAAGAAGAGAAGTTACATCAAGAAATTTAGAGAGAGGCACGACACGTAGGCCGTATTTAAAATCCCAAATTAAAACAAAAGGAGTAAACTAAGGCCATAATCAATCATCACAAAAACATAACAATAAACAAATAATTATTGTCATTATTATTCACCCAATTAATAAAATATCATGATTGATCACTTTACGCAGAATTAGCCGGGGGTTCCTATTATTATTTAATTGATTCTGATATGTTTAAACAATTTAAACATAAGTGAATTGTTTAAACGGAAACAGTACCGAAACAATTTCGACTATGTTTTAAACGACTTTAAAACGAATTGTTTAAACAGAAACAAATTTTCAATATGTTCAAACGATTTGAACAGAAACCCGATTTTAACAGAATGTTTAAACGATTTAAACATAAACGCGGTTTAAACAATTTAAACGATTTGCGATTTAAACAATTTTAAACAGATCGCAATTTAAACAGAATGTTTAAACGATTTAAACATAAACGCGGTTTAAACGATTTAAACAGATCGCGATTTAAACAATTTTAAACAGATCGCGATTCAAACAGAAACATGTTTAAACGATTTAAACTGATCGGATATGAACCCTAGCCGTATTCTGTTTCCATAACAATACAACACTTGTATTGTTATGAATCCTAATACAACGATCATACATCAAAACGTTTTAAGATTTGTTTGTTCATCATGGAAGATCGGATATATGATGCTTCACCAGTAACGGTTCCGAAGCTCACGCTCACAATCATACACGTTCACGCCAATCACTTAAACATTCGAATGAATGACACGATCGGTATATCACATACACCGACGTTGTATTAGAATCGCATATCCCATATATTTTAAAATTGATCAATCAAATTTTATTAATTCTTGTTATTATTATTATTAATACCGATTCATAATCATATTAATAAAACAGTAATAAACATCAAACCATGGATTCATAAGTGGCTCTGATACCACTGAAGGAAAATAGTAATAGATAAAGCAGCGGAATATAAAATTTTCCTTTAGAGATCCTTACGAATGCGCATGAGTTTGTGTTTAGTATTTTACCTCTTGTAGAAAATCCTTTTCTTTTCTTTCACGAACGGTGGTTGATCAACACTTTAATCACGAACCGGATTGATCACGAGCGTTGATGACGAAGAACAACGCCTCTAGTAGTCCACACGAACAACAACCTTCAAAAGAGTGCTAGCTCAAAAGGATGAAGGCCTTTTGTGAGTGGAGGCAAGAAATAAGGATTAGGGTTTTTCTTTTCTTTTTCAAGATTCTCTTCAGTGTATTTTCTCAATCACAAGGGTTCTATTTATAGAACCAATTGTCTTGTGCACCAAGACAATTACTTGTCATTGGGCTACAATCACACTAAAGCCTTTTTAATTAAATAAGCTTTTAAGGAGCGCACCCCCCATTGTGTCATGTACACATGAGTGCTTTCTCATCATAACAAATTATGAACCGCTTATTTAATTACCATGATACCCCTATCATATTTCCATATTTCTCTGAGGTGCACCGTACCTTACGGTGCTCCAATCTCACACTAGACTGTTCTTATGTGTGTGACCCTTGTAGGTTTCCATAACGTTGGCAATTATATTAAATCCTTTATTTAATATAATAAACAATGAGCGGTATCTAGCAACACATCATTGCTACCCAAGTTATGAGAAATTAACATGTGATCATAACATAACCTTAGTGATAATATATTCGTGTATAATTACCCCTTTGCCCTTTATGTCTATATTGAACACAAAGCATACTTGGTGTCATCTTTGTCCAGTTCAATATTGGGCCCATGACATTTATCCTGTTATGCAGGATTGGCAAATTCCATCTAGGTCACTACTGTCCCTCAGCATGCTTTGTGAAGTACCCATCAACTGCCTTTATGGTCATCCTGTTACGGACAACGTTAGATCAACAACAAAGTACTTGACTCCACATCTAGGGTACAAAGTGGTTTCAGGTCTAAGGGCGGTTTACACCATTATCACCATGAGAGTAACTTATGACACTTTGCATAACTTTGCATGTAGTACTCTCATAGCGGGTCAATCCGGTATAAATATTACTCCTAATATTTCTTATACCTATGTCAAGACTTGATAACTCCTTATCCCATGATCCATGAGATGCGATCATCAATCTATCTTCATAATAGTCTTTATGCTTTAAGGTTATCCCTTTTCACCTTAAAGCTCGACTATGGATACTTTAAGAATAGCGTCCTTTTGTTTAATGTAATCTCATGATTAAGTCACACTTAATATTAAACGGACTTTCTATTCTAGGGACTTCATTATTTTGAACGTTACAAACATAATAAAGAAATGCCTATTATTATTAATAAATAAAGCACTAAAGTATTGGCATCTAGGGCTTACTACAACACCGCCATTCCTGCAAACCAGCACCCACCGAACCACCTCAGAACAACCCCCAACCTCATCACCTTGTCACCTTCTCCTTGTGAAAACGCCGCCGGAGTCAGAACTCAAACCCCACTCCGACCAACCATCCAAACTCCACAGCACAGGATCAAAAACTCCAGATCCAACTCCGATGACCCCCCACCCGCAGCACCTCCCCCGACACTGAGAAACACGGCCCGGCTCCGAAACAACACCGGTAGCCAAAGCCACCGTCCAACACCTTGCAAAACCCCAGCAAAACACCAACCAACACCCAAAACCCATCAAATCGAACCTGTGACAGCATAGATCTGGACGGCCGAAAACAGAACAGGAGATCGAAGTAACAGAAGCTTCAAAAGGGACCACTGAAACCCACGCCGGAAAAGGAAACACCGGCGACCACTGGCAGTGCGCGACCTCACGCGCCGTCAAAACGCATCCCCTGCCCCATCAGACGTTCCCCACGCGCGAGACAACCAAACCCCCAACTTACTGCAACCGCGACGGTCACCGGCAAGGTCTGGAGAAGCGGTGGTGCGGAGGACCACCGTCGCTCATCGCACCACCAACAGCCTGGATCTACATCGTGAAGCTTTGATTTGGATTAAGGGCGGAGGAAGCGGTTGAGAAAAAAGCTGTTTGCAAAGAGAGAGAAGAGAGCGTTTCACGTGTTTTTTCTGATGACTAAATTTTTGTATTTTACTAAATTAACATAAATTATTTATTTTGCTATATATGACTTATTGACTTGCCTGGCGAAGATGGCCAGTGGTATTGGTAGCTACATCTTCCTCCAAGCAACGTTTGTATCGATTGTGATAAGCACGTTTCACAAAGAAAAGCTCATCAGGTGAAGAAACACATGAAATTTCCACAATCACATGATAGTTCATGTTAGCATTTTTTAGTGCTATATTGGCCAACAATGCCTCACGTTCTGCAGGTTCCAATATCCATCTATACATTGCTCTCTGTCAACAAGTCAAATTCATCATTAGTTCATTTGTAATAAAATCAATCCAAATGTTTTCATAACAAAAGTCTTTTCCACCCGATGTTAAAAGTGTTTTCAAGCGACGTGTAAAACAAATTCAATTTAATTGATCCCCAAGACCATTATATGCATAATACAATTTTGACAAAAATTCTATTTTAGTGTATTTAATTGACAATTACTTTTTTTATTATGCATATACCTCAAAATTACCGGAGAGCTCAGACTCGAGGCGTTTGATGAGATCCTCTTGATAGAGGTCATAGTATGCTTGTCTGATTTGAGTCCTTTGGGTGGCATTTCTATGACTTAATATGACTATAATGGCTTTTTCATCAGCTCCCCAACCTTCAAAATTTTGAAACAATATAAAATAACATAATAACCAAACATCATATAATAGATAATTATCATAGTTCATAATTATCATAGTTCATCAAACAATATAAAATAACTCGATTTACGGTTTCCCGTGCTATCACACGAGTTTGGGTGGCCAATCATGGATGTTGCCAAACATGGAAGTCGCCAATCATAAAGGTTTGTACAAAGTAACCATAACATAAATGATTGATGTTGAACAAAATTGCAATTACTAAGATGAGAGAGATTAATTAAATTGCTAAACATTGTTGGCAAAAAGTCTAAGCATGTTAAGAGCAACATGACAATTCCTATATCATCCAATAGGTAAGTAATAGTTCATAAAATTAGCAAGATATGCAATATAAGAGATATGTAACACTAATAGTTCATATAATTTTGCGCGATACTTCAACCTCTAAGTAAGTAAGTATTGATAGAGAGATTCATAGTTTTTACACGCTATTCGTAAAGAGGTTTATAATTTATGCACAACAGTTATAGAGAAATTTTGAATTTTTACGCGCTAGGTCAACATCTAAATATCGATAGAGAGTTTTATATTTTTCACACACTTCATATAGAAAAGATCTACAATTTTTATAATTTATTCATTCTACTTCAACCTATACTATATAAAGGTTTGTAATTTGAAATGCCAAAGATAAGCCCATACTGAGTATTTGGGACAATCACAATGCAAGCATGAATATCATCCCACAAAACCAACAAACAGTAAGAAATAATAGCAGACTTGAAATGTATAAAAAGACTCTCCTCCTTCTTCTCTATAAAATCCACGAAAAATAATCATAATCAATATACATTTGCCGGTAATCATCACATCGGATTAATAATTTAGTTTTTTTTTTTTTTTTAAATTTTTGGGTGCTAGGTCAACCTCAAAATATCGATCGAAATGTTTAGAATTTTTACGCAATACTTATAAAAAGGTTTATAATTTTTGCGCGATACTTTGACCTCAAAGTATTGATAGAGAGATTCCTAGTTTTCACGTGCTACTTTTTTTTTTTTTGACAAAAGTTTTTACGTGTTACTTATAAAGAGGTTTATAATTTATGCGTGCCACTCACAAAGAGTTTATTTTTGAGCAATGTGTCAACCTCTAAGTATCGATAAAGAAGTTTATAATTATTTCATAAATATTATCTGTAACGGGCAAATGAGTCATGGCCCAAATAAACATAGGCCCAACCCAAACTTCACAATCTGGTCGCGCCCTACCCAGTCCACGACCCGAAAAGCCATGGGTTACTCGTCCACTCGCCCACGATTCACATACTCTGACCAGTCAAGTGAACACGTGGCGCTCTTTTCCCACTAAGAGAACGTGGGAGGACAATAACCGCCCTGAAGCGGGAAAAATAAGGACCACGATCATCAATGGGATAACCGCCCCATCACCTCCCTATATATACATGGGGAATAACAGAAAAGACCAAGCATCCATACACACAAGAGATTAGGCATAGTATCACTATCGATATTCTCTCTAAGTTCCACACAGGAACATCTGGCGCCCACCGTGGGGTCCTGGTAATATCATTCCCAGGCCTCAAGGAAAGCAAAAACAAAAACAACCATAGCCATGGCCGGAGATACTCCCAATAATGACCACACCTCAACGTAACAACAAGCATTGGGCGAAATACGCCGCCTACAGTCGAAGGTTGCTGAAATACAAAAGGAACGGGAAGAAGAAAAAGAAGCAGAGGCGAACCAAGACTCTGAAGAAGAGGAGTTAAAAGACTCACAACCCCTGGTACAAGCGCTTTGGGACGCCCAAGTACCCGCGAACTTCAAAATTCCTCAACTGCCAAGCTTCGACGGTAAAACCGACCCACTGGAACACTTGATGGCGGTAGGAACGCAGACCTCGATTATAGGCGCCGAGGAACATTTAAAATGCAAACTCCTCGCCAGTACGTTCAAGGACGCGGCGTTGCGTTGGTATATGAACCTGCCCGAGAATTCCATTGCCAGTTAAGCAGACTTTCACCGCAAATTCATACACCAGTTTGCTGGAAGCAAACACGTGCAAGTCACAGCGACTAACATGTTCATCATTCGCCAGGGGGGCTCCGAGACCCTCAGAGAATACCTCGCCCGGTTCAGCGAGGCAACAATTAAAGTCTCAAACCCCAACCAGGAGATGTTCGTAGCAGCATTTCACAACGGCCTCAAGGCGGGACACTTCAACGAGTCCCTAGCGCAAAAACCGGCGGAGACGATGCAAGAAGTGATGAAAAGAGCAGAGTGCTATATCAAAGGGGAGGAGAGCAACGCAGAAAAGAGATCGAGGGACTCTAGGGAGAGAGTCACAGACTATCGTGGCAGCAGAACGCCAGAGCGAAATCAACGGCGTTGGTCAAACCGTGACTCCAGATGGCCAAACAGGCAAGAAAGACCACAGTACGCCCCCAGGCGCAGTGATAGGCCATCTCGGCTATATGAGGAGTACTTGCCCCTCAATGATACTCGAGTACACATATTAGAAGAAATCCTGCACACCAACCTCGCCACTAGGCCACAAGAACCAGAGTGCCACATAACTTTGGGGCCCAATGTTAACGAGTGGTGTCGCTATCACCGGTGTAAGGGACATGACACCGAGAGATGTTACAAGTTACGTGATTTGATCGAGGAGTTGATCCGCAGCGGCCATCTAAGGAAATTCATTGAAAAAGCAGCACAGAGAAATGAAGAAAGATCCGAACACGCGAAAGCACCGTGAAGCCCAAACGCTGAGGGGGATAAAGGAAAAGTGGAAGTAAGAATCGCAGTCAACACCATAGCAGGAGGATTCGCTGGGGGAGGCGAGTCTAGCTCAGCAAGGAAGCGATACCTTCGTAGGACAAGCAGAGAAGCACATTTGATCAACCACGTGGCTTTTCCCCCCGCACCAGACCTATCATTTTCACCAAACGATGCACAAGGAGTAGTACCCCATGACGACGACCCCCTCGTCATACAGGTACATATACTAAACTGCGATGTTAAAAGAGTATTGATAGACTCGGGAAGCTCGGCGGATATCATGTATTGGGACGCCTTCAAGGCCATGCAACTCGCCGGAGAACAGTTGCAGCCCTACCCCGGAACACTAGTAGGATTTGCAGGAGAACAAGCTGAAGTCATGGGACATATCACACTGTTAACAACCTTCGGTGATAAGGAAAATGCTAAAACAGTCAAGGTACGGTACCTAGTCGTCAGAACATTATGCGCATCGTATAACATCATAATTGGCAGACCTGCGATCAATACGTTGGGAGCGGCCATGTCAACACTATACCTGGCGATCAAGTACCCCCTGGATAACGGAGGAGTAGGAATGGTCAGAGGAGATCAAGTTCTAGCTCGCCAGTGCTACGAGTCCAGCCTCAAAATTAAAAAACACCAAGTCACGGATGATCCCCCCCAAGGCGAATACTCCACCAATATGACTGAGGCTGCAGACTTGGATCCAAGGGAAGAGTACAAAGACGACAGAGTCAGCCCCATGGGCGAGTTAGAAGAGATACAGATTGGAAAGGAGAGTCATCAAACAACCAGTTTGGGAACGGACATGCCGCCAGAAGAAAGAGGAAGGATCCTGGATATCCTGAAGCGGAACGTGGACCTGTTCGCTTGGCACCCAAAGGATATGCCAGGAATAGATGAAAGCATAATCACCCACAAGCTAGCCATCTTCCCAAAGGCCAAACCCATCTCGCAGCGAAAGAGGAAGCAGGGCGAGGAAAGAAGGATAGCGATGGAAGAGGAGGTCGCCAAACTTAAAAAAGCACAATTCATAGATGAAATCAAATACCCCGAATGGCTGGCCAACGTGGTAATCGTAAAGAAAAACAACGGGAAATGGAGAATGTGCGTAGACTTCACTGACCTCAACAAGTCTTGTCCAAAAGACCCATATCCCCTACCCAGCATTGACAGACTGATAGACGGCGCATCAGGGTACAGAATGCTCAGCTTCATGGACGCCTACTCCGGTTACAACCAGATCAAGATGAACGCACTCGATGCCCCTCATACCGCCTTCATGACAAGCACATGCAATTATTTCTATAAGGTGATGCCTTTCGGCCTCAAGAACGCGGGAGCTACATATCAGCGCCTCATGGATAGAGTGTTCGCCAATCAGATAGGGCGAAACCTGGAGGTCTACATTGACGAGATGGTAATAAAGAGCACCGACGAAACCAAGCACCACGAAGACCTAGAGGAAATACTAGCGTCAGTGAGGAAATACAACATGAGGCTGAACCCGGCGAAATGCTCATTTGGCGTACAGGCGGGAAAATTCCTGGGATTCATGTTAACCAGCAGAGGAATCGAGGCCAATTCGGAAAAATGTCAAGCGATAATAGAAATGAGGAGCCCAGTATCAGCAAAGGAGGTACAATAACTAACAGGTAGGATAGCTGCCTTGTCACGTTTTCTGTCTTGCGCAGGTGAAAGATCAGTTCACTTCTTCGCTACCCTGAGGAAAGGCGAAAGGTTTGCATGGACTCCCCAATGCGAGGAGGCATTCCAGAAACTAAAAGAGTTCTTAGCGTCACCGCCCATCCTGACTCGCCCAAAGCCAGGAAGCCCCATGTTACTCTATCTCGCAGTATCGGAGAACGCCCTGAGCTCAGCACTGGTACAGGAGATAGAAGGAGAGGAGAGGCCAGTATACTTCGTAAGCAAGATTTTCAAAGGAGCAGAAACGAGGTATCAGAAAATTGAGAAGCTGTCCTTGGCCATCATATGTACGGCGCGCAGGCTACGTCAATATTTTCAGAGCCATCAGATAGTAGTAAAGACGGACTACCCCATCAAGCAAGTCCTCAAGAAACCAGACCTAGCAGGAAGAATGGTAGCATGGTCAGTGGAGCTATCTGAGTACGACCTAACCTTCACACCAAGGGGAAGCATAAAGTCCCAGGTATTGGCAGACTTCGTCCTGGAAATGACGATGCCGCCTCAGGAGACGAGCATGAAACCATGGACACTACCAGTGGATGGAGCCTCCAACCTCAGAGGCAGCGGAGCCAGAGTGGTGTTGGAAGGGCCCGATGGCATGATGATAGAGCAATCGTTGCGATTCGCCTTCAAGGCGAGTAACAACCAAGCGGAATATGAAGCCCTGATAGCATGAATGAAGCTCGCCAGGGAGACGGACGTGACAGACCTCCGAGCAAAGAGTGACTCTCAGTTGGTGACGAACCAAGTATCGGGCGAGTATCAAACAAAAGATCCCCAACTCATGAAATATCTAGAGAAGGTAAGAACCCTAAAAGAACAATTTAACACCTTTGAACTGATCTACGTACCAAGAGAGCAGAACTCCAGAGCAGATTTACTATCAAAACTGGCAAGCACGAAGAAGCCAGGTAACAACAGAACAGTAATTCAGGAAACCATACCAAAACCCAGCACGGAGATCCCAGATGTAGTGATGGTAGTCGAAGAAGAGGATTGGAGAACACCTATCATTCAATACCTCCGCAGTGAAACATTGCCTCCAGAAAGGGATGAGGGCAACAGGCTGAAGAAGGCAGCGGTACACTACACTTTAGTGGGAGACAAGCTGTACAAAAGAGGCTTCTCAACACCACTTCTACTGTGTGTAAGTGAGATGGAGTCACAGCGCATTGTGAAAGAAATACACGACGGATCCTGTGGCAACCACATAGGAGGGCGATCTTTAGCAGGAAAGGTGATAAGGGCCGGTTTTTTCTGGCCCACTATCCTGAGAGACGCATCCAGTTATGTACGCAGCTGTGACGCCTGTCAAAGGCACGCTAACTTGCATCACGCCCCAGGCGAACCCTTAAAGACAGTCATGTCTCTGTGGCCTTTCTACATGTGGGGCGTAGACATACTAGGTCCATTTCCAGCAACGCAAAGCCAGGTGAAATTCCTCCTAGTAGCGGTAGATTACTTCACCAAGTGGGTAGAGGCAGAACCAGTGGCAACCATCTCTGCAGAAAAGGTAAAAAAGTTCTACTGGCAAAGAATCATATGCAGGTTCGGCTTACCCAGGTACATAGTATCAGATAATGGAACCCAGTTTACCAGTGAAGCCGTCATCCAATTCTGTGAAGAAAAAGGAATCCGCAACACCTTTGTGTCAGTGGAGCACCCACAAGCGAACAGACAAGCAGAGTCAGCAAACAAAGTGATCCTGAAAGCCATCAAGAGGAAGCTAACAAAGAAGGACAGAAACTGGGCGGAACCCCTGCCAGAAATCCTTTGGGCATATCACACCACCGTACAAACCTCCACAGGGGAAACGCCCTTCAAAATGGTATACGGAACTGATGCAATGATACCGGTCGAGATCAATCCCCCAAGCTGGAGACGAGAGACCCTCACCACGGAGGCGAACAAAGAGGCACTACAGGAGAACTTAGACTTGCTGGAGGAGATTCGGGAAAAGGCACATTTCAGAGAATTCGCCATGAAACAGAGGGTATCCCACAAGTACAACACAAAGGTAATCCCAAGAAATTTTAAAGAGGGAGACTTAGTCCTCAAGAGACCAATGGGAAAAGACAAAGGAGGGAAACTGGCCCCCAATTGGGAAGGTCCATTCAGGATACAAGAGGCATATGGAAACGGAGCATACAGGCTGGAAACTCTCCAAGGCGAGACACTCCCAAGGACTTGGAACGTGATGAATCTCAAATTTTATTACAGTTAGATTAGAGCACTTTATATCTCGCCTTTTTTATCTTTCTGCTATTTCAACATTAATTATGTAAGACATCTTTTATGGTTATCGTAAAAGGGTGGTGGGACGCTCTTTTCTCCTGTAAGGGCAGGAGTTTTTATCGAGGCCCACCACTCAGTTTTTTATTCATCTCCATCTGTTAAACATATCACCAAGGCCTAAGAGACGAAGGCACGATGTTTAAAAGCACAATGCTTAAAGGTCCCAACCTTAGCGCCAGGGCGCGATAACATAAAAGCGCAATGCTTAAAGGTCCCAACCTTAACGCCAAGGCGCGATAACATAAAAGCGCAATGCTTAAAGGCCCCAACCTTAACGCCAGGGTGCGACAATAGAAGCATAATGCTTAAATGACGCCATAAAGAAAGCGTAATGCTCAAAGACGGAACAACATACTAGTGCCACGATGTAATCAAAAGCGCAATGCTTAGAACGGAAAACCAAAACCAAGAAAGAGCAATAGCAAAAACATAACACTTTTATTCCACACAACGACGCCATTATAGGATGTAACACAAAACGCAAATCAGACGATAGTAAAGCATAAACAAAGACATGCATATGGAAAATCTCATTACATGATTAAAAGGAAATACAACCAACGCTAGACAGGACACCAACTAAGATAGTCACTTAAAATCAGCCGCCGTCTTCGAAGGCGCCGACACCTTTTTCTCCTGCAACACCCCTTCACACTGAACTTGCACCTCGTCAGAATAAGACTCCTCGGGAACATAAGTCTTCAAAAACTCAGCATAGTCTTCGTCAATTTCGTCGGAACCAGAAGAATAACCATCATGAGACTTATACGTTTTCAGGAATTCAACGTAATCCTCGTCAGGACTATAAGAATCTGACGAAATCGAAGGCGCAGGGACACTCTTCGCCTTACTCTTCCTAGGTTTGGAAACACGCCTGGGCTTTGACACTGATGACTCTGAGATCTTTTTTCCCCGTTGGGACTTAAATTTGGTAGCTATACTAGCGCTTGCACCCTTTTTCTCCATCGTGGATTGATAACATAAAGAAAGGAAAACGCACCAATACTTATAGGCAAGTAAAATCAGGCATTAAAGGGGACAGTTACAACAACCCTAGTTTGACTACCTTGGAAGTAGCGTTAAAACACAATCTCCATAAAAATTAGATAAGTATTGAACATAAAAACAAGGCAAATATCCAATAAAGATAAGGATTCATTAAACGGAAAGAGTTTGTTACAAAAGTTGATACAAAAATAAACATTACAACATAAAGCGCCATAGGCAGCAGAAATCACTACAACACAAAATTCCAGTTGGATAGCAGCACTTTCAGCTTGACCCAGAATCCAGTGAATCGCTCATCACCGCTTCCTTGGGTGTACCTTCAGGTGGAGGGAGACGAGATACCAACTTACCATTGTCCACAAATTTCGTGAAATCAGCCTCAGAAAGGGTCGCCTCATCCAAGTCAGGGAACAAGACCTTGACCTGCTCCAAGGCCGCCGCAAACCCCTCCGCGTACTTCTCGCCCATGGAATCCTTGAGGGCGCCATTACTTTCCTCCAGCTCGACTATCTCTTCTTCAAACCCAGTCACATCATCCTCAGCCATCACCAGCGCAACGATCAGGTCGTTGCGAATCCTGGTCAAATTCCTGCCATTCTTCTCAGAGGCGCGCAGCTTCCCCTCCAGTGAAGCGCGGCCCTCAGCGTATACCTTCTTAACCGCCTCGATCCTACTTTCGCAGGTGGCCTTGACCTGCTCAAGAGCCTCGTGGTGGCTGTCCACCAGCTCATGAATGGAAATGGCGTGAGTCCGTTCCATACTCTCCCTCACCTTCTTAACCTCTTCAGCCAACTTGTCATCAAACTTTTTCTTCGCCGCATCAGCCTCCTTCTCCTGGCGAGCGTTCACAAAATGATTCAACATCATCCCTTTGAACTCGTACCCCAGGGCCACCATACGGATCTCCGACGCGTCCATCGCCTCAAAACGATCCAAATTTCCCTCCAGCACGAAGTGGGTCCTGATGAATTCCTCCGGATCAAAGGTATCGCCCAGATGAGAGGGTTCCTTCGCCCCTCCGCCAAAATTGGTCTCGCCCGGGGTGTTAACAATGGGAGGAGACGGCGGATCCTTGTGGGTAACCTCCACAACCGTATCGCCCTTCGCCACACCGTCGTCCTTGTCTTGCCTGGAAGGCGAGACTTTAGATACAGACTCCGCCTTCAGAATTTTGGCGGGCCTATTAGTCGCCGCCTTCCCGCGCCTCTTCGTCCCTTGAGAGGACGCCGCCTCCTTGACAATTAATGCGGCGGTGGGATCAATGTTCCCCTCTTGCGCCTTTTTCTGTTTTGCCTTAGCCAATATGGCAGCCCACTCCTCTGGAGTAATAGTCCTCATCCTCTCTGAAGTAAAAAGGAACACACGTCAGACAAAGGCGAGAAACGCCTAAAACAAATGGAACATTACACTCTTGTTTCAAACAGAAAATACTTACGTAAATAAAGCACCAGACTGGGACGGTCCGACTCTAAGGCAAGCAACTCCTTTATTTCAAACAACTGAAACGTATCTATAAAGGAGATGATCTCAGACTCGTAAGGAGTCAACAGAGTGGCGTCAACACCTTTTATCAAGCGGGGGCTCTGAGTCCAATAGAAGGGAAACAGGTGACCCCCCTCAGAGTCAAACATAAGATGGCGAAGACGCGGACCACAACGGACACGAAAGAACGTGTTCTTGTAATTTTTAAAGTTTGATGCATAAAGGGTAAACAGACCCATGTTTGGTTGGCTACTAATAGAAACTGGCTTTCCGGGGGTTAAGCTCTTAACATAATAAAAGTGGAAAAAGACGCCCAACCTAGGCTCTAGGTCTAGCCCCAAACAGACAAGTTCAAAAGCCCTTACAAACGCCCAACCGTTGGGGTGAAGTTGGGTAGGGGCGACGTTCAACACGTTCAACACTTCAAGTTCGAAGTCAGTAAAGGGAAGGGTAAAACTAAGGTTCTCCATCACTTTGCTAAACATATAAAAATAGTGGGGCTCCTGAGTACTAACGGTGGTGACCAACTCCTGATCAGCCACGGGATCAGTAATGACGTCCTCCTCCCTACCAGAATCCGACATTGCTACGTCATCCCTAAAATCCTGAACCGATTCCACGGAGGTATACTTGGACAAAGTCTCCATACTCGTTTTCTTTTTCCTGTTGAAAAAGAAACGAAGTCGTTACTACCCATATGCGGGGAAACTCGAACCTATCTAAAGGCCGAGCGAATGGCCGGAACAAAGTGCCGGCCACAACAGAAACCACCCCTAGCAGAGACCGTCGCGAACAAACAACAAGGGTGAAAGGAAAAGGAAGACGAACCATACCTGTAAAAACTTGAAAGTCGACGGAACAAATGAAGCGGTATGACAAAAGGTAGTCGCCGGAGTAAGAGAAGCCGTGGACAAGATGAATGAATGTAAGAAATGAATAACGAGGCGACGATATATATAAGCAAAGTCATGAAAAACCCAACAGACAAAAATAAAGGGAAACTGAATCGTTTCATTAACCAACGAACAAAACACGTGTCCGCCAGCCCGCGGTCGTCCTGACACGCGCCAGAAAACGGCGAGACGCTAAAGGGCGAGGACGATAGCCCTCGTTCACAGATCGCCATACAGAGATACAACACGGAACAAAAGAGGCGAAATTTTAAAAAGGGACGGTGTGTCCTTTATTAACATTGAGAAAAAGAAACAAATCCATATTACAACTTCAAAATTACAAATTCTGAAACATTATTCAACAAATAAGGAAAAGCATAAACCTAGAAGTACTAAGCAAGATTCCCCATCTCCTTCACCTTCTTCCACCTCTCCTCTAGAGCGTCTTTGCAATCCATGGCCACCTCCAATTCCGCGAAGCTACGATCGTGTAGCCGGCCCAATTTTCTCTGATCCTTTTTCAAATCCAGCAAAGTCCGCCTCCTCTCCAACAGGTTGGCGATGTCCTGCCTAATATCTTCTCGCAACCGCTCCTTCATCTCTTTCAGCTGATCAATCTCTGCTTGTAATTTGTCGGTGACTCGATCATACTCCTCCTCCATGACAAAGGAAGCACTCAAAGTCCTTTCATACATGCACATAGCCTCTTTCACATCCCAGGACTTATCTAAAATGGCAGAAAGCTCATCTTGACTCTGAGCCTCGGCACACTCTACGGAGGCTATGACGGGAGCATCCCTCACCAACTTATCTCGAAAAGGAATGAGATACTCTAAGAACCGGCGCTCAGATGGTGTCAGCTCGGCTTCTTCATCCTGTAAATCATTCACAAGAATACAAAAGGGTTCAGTATCATCTATGAGGTCATTCACTCCCCTACGGAGTACATTTTTTATCTCCATAACAAGAGGGTTAATGGTAGACATGACAGAAGGAAAGCGTAATAATATGGTGAGAAGGGAAGAGGGCGTGACCCGAATAGGGTTCAGCGCTCGCTCTTATATACAGCAATTAGAAGATCTTTGGGGCCGTTATAGGCAACCTAATCTGAAGGAGGAAGCTTCGGAATTCGGTTGCGGTATGCCAAAGAAAATGGGCATGTGATAGGAAAGGATAACGACAAATACATAAAAAGATCACTACGAAAGGCATGTCAGCATCTCGCCTCCTTCGGAGCCTCATGCTTGGGGGGCTGTGTAACGGGCAAATGAGTCATGGCCCAAATAAACATAGGTCCAACCCAAACTTCACAATCGGGTCGCGCCCTACCCAGTCCACGACCCGGAAAGCCATGGGTTACTCGCCCACGATTCACATACTCTGACCAGTCAAGTGAACACGTGGCGCTCTTTTCCCACTAAGAGAACGTGGGAGGACAATAACCGCCCTGAAGCGGGAAAAATAAGGACCACGATCATCAATGGGATAACCGCCCCATCACCTCCCTATATATACATGGGGGAATAACAGAAAAGACCAAGCATCCATACACACAAGAGATTAGGCATATTATCACTATCGATATTCTCTCTAAGTTCCACACAGGAACATTATCAATCTCTAAGTACGTAAAGAGAGTGTTATAATTTTTGCGCGATACTTCAACCTCCCATAACTTTTACGCGCAACTCATAGAGAGGTTTATAATTTTTGCGGGGCAGTTATAGAGAGTTTTTAAATTTTTTTGCGTTAGGTCAACCTCTAAATATCGATAGAGAGGTTTATAATTTTGATGTGCTTCTTATAGAGAGATTCAAAGCCACATCAAATTTTTAGTGATATCGAATTTTATAATGGAGTCTTCAAAGACCCGTGACATGTATAAAATTTAATTTTTGCCTAAGAGCACACTTATTTAATTTTTTGATGTTTAGGTGAGGATCTCAATATGTACTTAGAGGTCAATTTTCTGATGAGTAGTATTGTAGGATGATGAAATTAAAAATCATTTATATAATCATTGACAATAGGATCATAATGAGTACAATACAAAAGTGATAGAGATATTTATCATTTTTATGCGCTACTATAGAGTTTTTAAATTTTTAATAGCCATGTCAACTTCTAAATATTGATAGAGAGCTTTATACTCCGTAATTTATGTGTGCTACTTATAAAGAGTTTTTTAATTTTTGTGCGCCATGTCAACTTCTAAATAACGATAGATAGTTTTATAATTATGCGCACTACTTATAAAAGTTTTTTTTTTTTGCGCGCTACTTATTGTTGGATGACTCAGTCAGATCGAATTTATAGTGAAGCCTTTAAAGACCCTTAAATTATAAATTTTTAGCAGTAATAATTTATAGTAGTTATTTTATTTTAAAACTTTTATCAGCGATAACATTGTCATCTCCTTTTGAACTATAAATTTTCATCAGCAATAACCTGGTCATTTGAAAACTTCCGTCAACGATCAAAATTGTCATCTCCAAGTGAATTATAAATTTTTATTCGTAATAGATTATAATAATGACTTTAAAACATTTAGCAGCGATAAAATTGTCAATCTCCATGAATTATGAAGATATGATTATAAAAAAAAAATTGTGTCTCACCATAATCAAAAAATTTAGTTGATATAATAATTGTTTTTTGGTACAAAAAGAGGATAATATTTTTTATTTAGTTTGATAAAAAAAAAAGGAAAATGTTTTTTGGTAAGAAAATTTAAGGAGAAGAATTACATGAATAAATCTCCACCCTTGATTAGATCCATAACCATCCATGTTTTCCACCAAACAAGGAGATTAAATGACATAATCCTTTAAAATTTTGACGTGTTAATTCTTGCATTTCTTGTGTAAAAATTTTATACAAAAACAGAGGATAGGGTTAGTAAAAGAAAAAACAGGAAAGGGCAAACATTTGACCCCTCTCTCTCTTCTCACCTCTCGCATCCACACACACCACACCACACCACACCACCGCCACCGCCACCGCCACCGCTCGCCTTCACCGGGAAAAATTCGACCACCACCACCACCACCACCTTTCTGTCTCTCTCTCTGCTCGACCACACCACCTCTCTCTCTCTGCTCGAGTTTTCAAATTTTAAATCAACATCACCATCACCGGAAAAGCCAGTCGCCGCCACCACCACCACCACCACCACAAAAGGTTTCGCTATCTCCTCCTCCCTTTTGTCCCTCACTCTCTCTTCTCTATGCGACAGATAGGTACACATTTTCTAAATCTATAATTTTTCTAGGTTTTAGGTTTTAGGGAAATTTTTATCTGGGAAATTTTGATTTGTTTCTTTGAATGATTGATTCAATAAATATAGATAATAGAGCTGTAAGTGAACAATTTCATATAAAAGTTTGGTTTTTTATGATGCTTGATCTTTTAATTATCTTTAATTTGGGGGTTACTTAGTTTTGATTAAAATTGGTTTGTGGTGAAAAATAAAATTGGTTTGCATGTTGTGTTGAGTTGTTTTTCTTCTTTTAGGATAGAATAATGGATTGATAATGGGTGTCATGTGTTCGGGTATGATGTTGAGGGTGATCTACTGGTGTCTTGCTTCCTGCGTTTTGAATGTTTTTGGGTCTGTCTTAGCTGATACTGTAGGGGTGGATCAATATGTTGCATAACATAAAGTAACTTTCATTTTATGCTATTCATGAAAATTGTATTAACAGAGAGTCAGAGACTTATTCATTTTGTGCTTCACTTCTACTCTCATCATGTAAAGTATTGTACCTCAGACTTGTTGTCAATTTGTTTTACTAAAATATATAGTATGAAGTCACAAAATGAATATTCATTACTAAAATATTGTTTTACTAAAACTGCAATGCAGTTTGTTGCAATGAAACTTAAACTCCCAAACTTAAACTTACATAAGATGCAGTTAATTCTACTAAAATAGGATGTAATGAATTCTACTAAATTTTGATTATTAATTTTGAATTCTATTGATAGGTTTTCTGAATTTGAATGTGTAGATGGTTACTGACATTGCATTTGGTAAGAACACAAGAGTTGCTTCAGATATCCGCTGTGGAGTTTGGTGAATCTTGTTGCAAGGTAATGTGTCCACTCTCTCACTCAACCAATTTCCTCTGTGGAGTGGCTGACTTGTGATTAAGTAATATGGTTTAGTAAGTTAACCAATACATCTCAATTTCTAGATTATTCATATCAACCTTAGCAGCTCTGTCTTTTAATAAAAATGAATTGATAATTAGACTAAAGTCTTACATAGTTTAGAGGAATGCATGTCTTAGTAAGAATATATTAGTGTAGCTATGTTATTGCAGTATATAGGTAGCTATCCAATGTATATTTCAAATGAATAAAGTCTTTTCTTTACCATTTATCTGTTGGTCTACAGAGACACCAGATCCTGTTAAAAAAAAAAAGCCAAAGGAGGATCCATTAGTAAGAATATGTTAGTGTTGACCTAATGAAGGAGATGTTTGCAAGATTGTTGTTTGGTGAAATATGCTAGGTTCCTGAAAAGGGGTTTGTACTACTTCAACCATCTTAAATGTGACTTATCTTTTTTTGTAGCTAACAAATTAGGTGACATAGCATGCCTCTATCCTTCAGTTTTGTTAATTTATACATTGATGTTTGTCATTCTCTCTTTTTTCCATTTGGAGATTTGTGGAATTTTTCTAACTTGAGGTGGATAAAGCAAACATAATTTCACTCTGATTAATATGTACATATTTCTAACTTTTTCTAACCTGCTCTATCTTTCTCTGACCTTCACTCACAAATCTCAATAACCTTTTTCTCATAACCAAAAATCAAAATTTTAAAAATTATCACTCAAAGAACACAAAAACATTGTTTCAAAAAGGGAATGAAAATGTTCACCTTGTTGAGTGAGAAAAGAGCAGAAAGAAAAGAGCATAGTTTTTTGAAAAGAGTAGAGAAAAAAAAGCAAAACTTTGAAAAGGGCAGAAAGGGAATGAAAATGTTCACAAATTTGCTTTTACCTCCATCGATGATTGCTGATTTTTTGTTATAAGGGGAAAATTTTGGATATGTAGTATTTCATTGCATAATGCTGGGTAATTTTTTTCTACTCTTGTTTATGGTATGCTGTACTTGTGATTCATTTGATTTTGGTATGATATACTTGTGCTTCACTTGATTTAGGTATGTTATACTTGTGCTTTACTTGATTTTGTTTGAGCTTACCTAGATACCAATTTGTATGAAATTAATAATAGCTAGCTTAGATTATGAATATGATCAATCTGGTGAAATATAAATTGTTTAAAAGCGACTTTCTTTTCTTATATCTGATTTTCAGGCGAGGTCCTCTTGCATGGGTCTTACTATATACTATAATAGGAACTCAAAATCACAAACCTAACAAGTTGTTTTCTCTTCCTTCCTCATTCTCTGCTTTCAACTTCCGTAACCACTTTCTCTCTCTTCGATTCTAACCAACTATGGCGGAATCAAAAGTTGGTATAGGAAAAGCATCATGATTGCAACACTCCTCGGTTCCTACGTTAATGGCAGACTGGTCTCAACTCCCCAAAGATATCCTCCAACCTATATACCAAAAACTCGACAGTGACTTCTATCAGCTCCGCTTTCGATCAGTATGTTCATCATGGCGCTCTTCTTCCATTCCCAAAAATCATCTTCTCAACTTTCCTTCCAAATGCCCATTACCTTTACAATGCAAACAAAACATCATCGGCACTTCGACTTACCCTCTCTCCAAACGAACAATATTTCTCATTAACCCACCCCCAAATCAACAACAAACCCTAACCCCTTGGCTCATCAAAATCGGTCCTGATGATCAAGGCCGTACTCGCCTCTGGAACCCTCTCTCGCGTTACAATGAACTCCCTCTTCATTTCCCTCAACACATCGATTTCAACCATCTCTCTGTCTTCCAACTTGGCCACGAGTATGTCATTTGTAACTTCGTTTCCAATTCTAACATGCCTATGGATAACTTAGTCTACATAAAAAAGGTAGTTGCATTGCATAACGGAAATGGAAACAATCGTTGTTCTTTTCTTCTCGCCATTCATATGTCCGGGAAACTTGCCGTTTTTAGTAGTGATGAACAATGGATGATGATGCCTGAAAAACCGCCCAAGCCTTACACTGACGTTTGTGTTTTCAATGGGCGGTCTATTGCTGAGATCAGCGTATTTTGCTTGGATAAACAACAGATTTTGCCTTTGTCTGATCTTCCTTGTTCTAATTTGTTTTGGCCACCTCCTCAATGGACCGGGTTGTTTTGACAACAACAAAGTATGTATCTTGGATTGAAGGTTTGTAAATAATCAACACTTATTGGTTAGTTTAGTACTACTGAATATTGCTAGAAACAATCAACCACTTATGTTAATGTACACATCAGCTTTGTTTCTATTGCTAGATTGGATAAATATTTCAACTTGAACTTGTAGAAAAACAAATGTTGAAATGTTCTTACAATGTCTTTTGGTCTTTTAACTAATTACTTTTTGTATAAATTGAAAGTGTCTTATCTAACTTGTTCATCAGCAGCTTTAAACTTATGATAAGAGCTTTTTCATTGAGAAGTTCCTATAAGATAGTAACTGACCCAAACTGAACCATACTACTTATAAGTAAGGGATATTCTTTGTTTTTAGAAAGACTAATGTTAGTAAATTGTGGAGAGAGGGATTTGAACACTGTTCTTTTATCTCACTCTCCCAACCACCAGGTCATTTTTATGGGATTGACAAGTATTGCGGAAGATTTATTGTAATGACCGTAGGTCTTTGTCCTAGTTCATGCATTAAAACTCCGAAGGGATTTACAGGCATCAGGCTAATTTTACATCTTATCCCAAGTGATAGATTTTGTACCAAGCAGACCCTTAATTAGTTTTGTGTCATTTGTTTAGAGGTCATGCAACTTTATATATTTACTCCGAGTCTCGTGTTCATGCAAAGTGAACTTCACAAAATTTATGAATGTGCAAAAAAGTGAGCACATATGGTAGCTTTTCTACAGTCATTTGAAATGTTCCATTTATTCAAACCTACATTCAGTCATTACATTCTTTATATGAGTTGTGTTGTTATTGATAATTTTTTCTAATAAGTTGGACGTTGACCAGGGCCGTCCCTGACTATTTGGAGGTCCGGTTTAAATATTAAAAATCGGCCTTAATAAAAAAATACAAAATTATTAAAAATTATTCTAGCGTGTGGCTGTTAACCACAAGGTCGGAGGTTCAACCCCTCCTTCTAGCGAATTTTTTTTTTCTCCATATTGTTTTTTCCATTTTACCAAAAACACGATTAAAACGACAGGCCCTAACTTTTGAGCGGGAAAGTCGCCATAACTTTGGCTTAATCCAGTCTGTTGGATCAATCTAGTACACCGGATCTTGCCACGTGTTTAATTTATTTTATTTCTTAAAAAAAAAATCAATAAGCAAAAGCATCTCACGACCCATTTATTTTCCTTCCCACAATTGCCGGTTGATGAAACTTGATGCGCGCCGCCGTCTTCCGCCGTTCACCGCTCTTGTGTAACCCTTCGTCGCTTTGCTGCTCCATCAAGGTAAAAAACACTTGATTGCGCGCTTCTTTCACTTGCTCTCTGCGATTGTGCGACCTTTCTCTCTTCTCTGTTGAGACGAGTAGACGACCACCACACACTCACCGCCGGCCGCCGCTGTTCTCCCACCTTCTCTCTCTGTTCGTCGACCTCTCTCTTCTCTGTTCAACTCTTGTTTCAGTTTCAGGTGATGAAACTCTCCTTGTTTTCAATTTCAGGTGATGAAATTTTGATATGAATCCCTGAGATTAAGATAAATTTTTAGGAAAAAGTTTTAGGTTTTTGGGAAATTTTAATTTGTTTATTTGATTGAATTTTGGAAAGGAGTATTTTGGGTTAGCTCCTGTTGTTTGGAAGGGGTATTTTGGCGTGTAACAGATGCTCTTTTATGCTGGCCTTGGTTTGTAACTTTGATTGTAAAATATAGGATGTTTGGGAAGGGTGTAGCTTTTTGGTCTTTGTGTATATGCGTGTGTGTCTTGACTCTAGTGCTTCACTGTTGTATTCTGTCTTTTGATGGTGTCTTCTGTCTTTTGATTTCTGATTTTGTCTTCTGTTATTTTCTGATTCTCCATTGTTCTATATCTGTTCATTTGTATCAAGTATCTGGTAATTTGTATAAGATTTATTAATTTATTAATTGTTTGTTTTGTTCTTATTCTATAGATTGTTCAAGCTTAGGCAAGCTTAGATTTTGAGTGTTCTTGGGATTGATTGAATGAGTTGATTATTTTCTTGCTCTAATTGTTTTGATTTTGAATTGTTTTCCAATCTTAGATTTTGAGTGTTTTTGTTGTTTTGATCGAAAGTTGTTGGAGTATTGGTCCTTAATAGGTTGTTGAAGATTTTGAGTGTTTTTGTTGCTTTTGTGTGAATCAATAGCTTGGTTTTTCGGACAGTCTTGTTTTCTTATCTCTGCTGGCAGTATTGTAGGACTGTATTGGACTGGTGTAGCATTGCATTGGACTGTTGTAGCTTCTGGTTGTAGTGGATGCCTTATGTGTAATGTTCTTTCTCTTCTTTAAATTGTGTTTGTCTCTTGGTTATATTGTATATTTGTATAGGTTGTTTGATAGTTTAGTTTTGATTAAGATCATTGTGGTAAGGGAGGTCTATAGCTCTATTTGGTGAATTCTTTGTATCAGACTTTATTTTTGTGTTGTGAATTGGCACACCTTGTGCCCAATTCACTCATTAATAAATCTTTGCTTCTTTAAAATAAAAATATTGCGATTTTGAGTGTTTTTGGTGTTTCGATTCATTAACACATGTTAATTTTGCTTTACATGTAAATGTGCGGTTAAAATTTTGCCCAGGCTCTCTAATATTCCTGGCTCCGCCACTGTGAACAAGCAAAATTGTTGTTATTAATTAATTGCTTAGGATTATTATTAGTTGGAATATGCTTATTTAGTTATTTATTGTTTTTTCTTCTTTCTAATTGCATGTGAAGCTTTTGAATTTTCTTATTCCCTTTGGGGTTTATATATGGCTAATAAAAACCCTGAGATAAGACACAATCTAGGTTTTGCTTAGTTTGTTTTGAATCTAATTGAAAGTTTATTGGCGACGTGGTTTGAAATTTGATTGATTTTCTTCATTGGAGTGGATGGTTTTTATAGTGTGAATGAAGTTAAAAATGGTGTATCAAGTTTGATACTGATGTGATACGTTTGACCATTTAAATGAGAGGCTAAACATGCATGCTCTTTGTTGAAGTTCCTCTAAAAATTGTTCTGTTTGCATTGCAATTCTATGTATTATTCCATTACATTTTAAATTGCTAATTCTAATGATGGCTAATTATCTTCAATTTTATTCATGGGTTCAATTTCAATACTGCAGAATTGATCAAGAATATTGACTCTAATTCTATCTTTTTTAAAAATTTAGCTTTTTTTTATTAGTGACCCATTTTAATATATTAGGACATGCCCTAATTATCTATATATGCTTTGGGGTGAGTTAGTTAGGTGAGTTTAGGTGGTTAGATTGAAAAGTGTAATGGTTGGTTTTTTACTAGGTTAAATATGTTTTTAGTCCCTACAAAATCACGTTCTTTCAAGTTAGTCCCTATTAAATTTTAATGGTAATTTTTGTTGGGTTATCCCTCTTATTTGGAGTGGCCCAAATTAATTAAAAAGGAAAAATGGGGTGTTTAAAGTAAATGGCCTTGGCCCATGGTGTGCCATGTGACAAGGTCACGTGAGAAGAAGAAAGGGATTTCTTAATCCCTAAATTGAAAAACACATGTGTGATGTGTGTGAGAAACTAGCAGTAACAGTGGCACTACTGTGAGAGAAAAACAACAAACAGTAGCCGCGTCAGTAAAAACAAGAACAGTGGCGCAGCTGTAACCTTGGAGAAGAAGAGATTTATTGGTTTCAAGTGATAATGAGTGTGTAGCAAAGTTGCTTGTTTTGAGCTACAACTTGAGCATGTATTTTCTATCACTTAGCTAGTTTTTTACTAGTTGTTTAAATCTCTCTCTAGATTGTGTTAGTTTACCCATTTATGCGGAAGTTGATAGTTGTTGTTAGATTCCACCATTGGTGATGATTATTGTTGTTCCTAGTGTTTACTAGAAGACCGATTGTGTACCCATTATTTATTCATAGTGGAAGATTTATCTGGCTTTGTCCCATGGTTTTTTATTCTCTCACATTGAGAGGATTTTCCACGTTAAATATTGGTGTCTGATATTTTTTACTGTTATTATTATTCTGCTTGGTGTTAGATTTTCTGGTTGTCCATTTAATTGCACAGGTGATTGGGAGAAATAGTTCCGTATTTTAAAGAGAGTATTAAGTCTAGTTTTCCCCAACAATTTTAGTCCTCCATATATTTCCCACTTTTAACCCTGCTCTAAAGGTCACTTTTTTGTGCAGCATAAGGCAAATATATTAGAATCAGAAGAACTTGTATCTCACTTTGACATTGAAGTCCTATCGGTCAAAGCAACAATTACTCTCTGTTGCAGTTGTATTTCTCTGGGTATTCTTAGCTCTCTGTAACAGGGTTTAGACTCAATGTTCTATCTCAGTAAGATTGAGCATAAATTGACCTTGCCACCTTATCTTCTCGCCCTTCCCATTCAAGACGCAATACGCTCGGAGCTTGAAAGGCTTTTCTTGGATAAGGTTTTCTGCTACTAACATTTTCAATATCCTTCACAACCCATTATATGTAATTTATTTGATTTATTTCAGCTGGCTTCATTTTGTGTTTCTTTAATCATGTTAGGTTATTGCAAAATTGGGCCTTTGCACATCTGTTTATGATATCATATCCATTAAAGGAGGGTCTGTCTTCCCTGGTGATGGTGCTCCGACCTTCCTGGTATGAGTTTATGGGTTGATTTTGAACTTTTTGTCATATGATTGGACTTGAACTCTCTATAACGGGAATATGAATGTTGGCTTTTAGGTCTAATGAACTATTTTTCTATTCTTAAGTGAATTGTTTAGCATTATTTTTAACTTTGCTAGAAGGAAAATCTCCCTACTTGAAATTTAGTCCTTAAATTTCAATTTATGAACACAAATTTGATTCCATTATAATAACAATAACAAGTTATTTACCGGAAGTTTTGGACCTACAAAAATCAATTTCTTTCTTTTCTTTCCTCATTTTCAATTTTCTGATGTACTAGGCAATGTTTTGTAGTTTGATGGCAGAAGGTTCTGTGATTGTTTTGAGTATGCAGTAACTGAATTCTGGAATTTCTTGCAGGTGGTATTCAATTTGATTATGTTTCGTCCATTTACGGGGGAAATTATTACTGCAAAACTAATTGGATCTGATGCTGATGGCTTACGCTGTATGTATTTAGTTTTCAGCTGGTTCCTCGATTTAATTATCTCGACATATATATGTAATTTTGCTCCATATATAAAGATTGTTAAAAGAAATTGTTCATGTTGTGACACTGACAATAGCGTACTATTTGCATCATGTTACAGTGCTATTCAATATTTGCATCATCCAAAAATATCACTGATTATCAAATTTTGTTGTATTTAAAGATATTCGCTGCTTAGTAATTATGAATTTGTGATTGACAGTATCCCTTGGATTCTTTGATGACATTTATATTCCTAAACATCACATGCCCAACCCAAGCCACTATGAACCAACAAATAAAAGGTAACGCTACCTCTATCCAATTTTACTTTTGGGTGAACTATAAACATAATACAAAGTATATCCACATAAGATATTTTTCTCTCCGTACAAAATTCCCTCTCATCATGTATCCTAACATCATGATTATATGTCGGTCAAATTTACAGCAACAAAGGCATCTGGTATTGGGATTACAGTGAACAATCCTTTGCTATTGATGATTCTGACGAGGTTAGAGTCATTTTTCTTTTATCTCAACTGTATGCTTGGACAATCAAGCTGAAATGAAGTTTTTGTTACCAATGTGGCAGATAAAATTCGCAGTTCAAAGTGTGAGTTACCCACCTATTCCAGTTGAGCAACCAAAAGACTCAAAGCCATTTGCCCCAATGGTGGTTAATGTAAGTAGTTCTTGTTCCTCATTTGTGGCCTCTACTTTCTTCATTACCTTGGTTCATGCATTTAGATGATTATTTTAAACTACATGATATATATGGCTTTTTGAAATTGTACATACTGAACATATTTTTATGTGCCATGAATTATGATGTTCATGTTATGAAAATAAATACGATTTGTAATCATTTTGAAATCGGGTGCTAAGAGTGTATTGTTTATTTTTCTATCAATTAATCATTATGGTTTTCCGGGTCGCAAATTTACTATAATTATAATTTTGGTTTAATCAAAATTCTTTTTTGGGACTTAAAAGTTTAATCAAAGTTTTAACTTTTTTATTTTGATGTTATATTTATGATGGTTTATTTCATTTGTGATCTCAATAATTTGATTCAGATGTTATGTTAGCGTCAATTAATTACTGACCGATGATTTGTTGACTTGGATGATTCAAAATTTCAAACCCTGATATTGATATCACACCTAAGTCGTAAATATTTCCCCTTCTTCTATGTTTTTATGTATGCCATGCAGTTGTAATATGATCACATATCTTGATTGTGTACCAAAATCTCATTGATTGCATCATAAACAAACTAAAGAAACTGCGTTGGAACTACTTGCCATATCAATATGTTTTGTATAGAAGATAGATTAAAATCCTAATAAACAAGCATTTTATTAAAATTGCATATTGATGGAGGATTGATTAAATGTCTACTTTACAGGGATCATTAGATCAGGATGGTCTTGGGCCTGTTTCTTGGTGGTGATGAATTCCTTCCCAGGTTTTATTCATTTTCAAGATTACAATTAGAAGAAATTGGTCCTTATTTAATGGTTTGCTCGTGTGTCCCTGTGGACAACCATGTAATGCGATTAGATGAATTTCATATTTCCATTGCTTTGTAAAGTTTTTAATTTAATTGGATTTCCATACATCTTGAATAGCCACCATGCTGTAAGAAAGATATTTGGTACCCATACTTCTGTTTTTTATTGGAAGGAACCCATGCTTTTGTTATTCGTGGAATTGTTATACTTTATTAGTTACCAGTGATACGGGCTTCAAAAATCTATTGTGTAGGGTTGGGAATAGGCGAGGCCAGACTTTGACAGGTCTGAGCCTGGCCTACAAATTTTTTTCAAGCCTAAGTCTGGCTTACGGCCTATTAAATACAATTTTTTTTGGCCTGGCCTGAGTCTGCTTAAAATCTGGCCTGGCCTTGTAGTATGTTAAACACTAATGCTAATTGGTGTAGTTACTAGTTAGCAACAACTAAAATATACACACTATAATTTGTCTTTGTAAAAAAACAAATATATTTTGTCTGATAAATATTTTGTATTTCAGTAAATAATATTTATTTTTTTATACAAATAAGATGATATAAATAATAATAATAATAATATATAAATAATAATTATTAAATATAAACAGGTCGGCTTATCAGGTTTTACAGATTTTTTTTTTTAATAAACAGGCCAGACTTAAGACAGGAGAGGCCGAAGGCCCCTAGAGTAGAGGTGGGAATAGGCCAGGCTAGGTCAGGCTTTAGAAGGCCTGAGACTGGCCTATGATAAAAAAGTGTAGCCTGAGCCTGGCCTATGGCCTATTATAGGCTGCTTTTCTTTGACTGGCCTGACCTTTTTTATAGCTTGGCCTGGCCTGAAAGCCTATTTAAAAGCCTATTTCATATAAGGCCTTTAAATAATTATTTGACCTGTTTTTAATTAGACTAAGCGGCCTGATATACATATATGGCCTATTTGTGAAACTTTTTTCTTTTAAGAAAAGACAAATCAAAAGTAGTAATAAAATTCAGCTAACTAAACATTGTAACAAACAACCCAATATATATGATCTTTACTAATAATTGACATGATAAGCAAACAACCCAAATTATAAAAATGTAGTAGACTGTCATGACATTATAACAAGTTTATGTCGTACTTCAAAATTACATTATTACTAAGAACATTAAAACAGAAATCCAAAACTCCAAAAAGCTAATCTCTTCAATTCTAGAACCAAATATGAATAGCTCATCAATTCTAATCTCTTCAATTCTAGAACCAAATATGAATAACAGCTCCTTAAACACAGACTAACAAAAAAGTTTCAGAATATAAGAGCCACAAAAGAGATATCAAATCTTCAAGGTGATATGTGTCTCATCTTTTTCAACCTACAAAACAAGTAGTCAAACTCAAAATTTAGAACAAAGCCATGACAGAAGGCTACACATCAACTTCCAAAAAATAAAACAACGAATGATCTTAAATTAGTTGCTGCAAGTATGCTTGAAATAATGATGCTAATAAAATAAATAAATAAAGAAGATAAAAATGATTAAATATTAATTGATAAAATATCCAAATAAGAAAGAATAACCTTTGATTTTTTCTTCACATTATACTTGTGACGGAACCAATCCCCACCACAAATCAGAGCTTCAACGGAACCTTCACTTAGTTTAGTGCGACGTTCATCAATAACTCTACCTCCAGCACTAAATGTGGACTCATATGCCACAGTTGAAATTGGAATAGCTAGTATATCGGCAGCCATCTTAGACAATATCCTATATTTCGTACTGTTGTTCCTCCACCAGTCCAAAGCACAAAAGGGGGCACCGCCAGGATTGTAACGACCTTCAGCAAGATACTCTTGCAATTCTGATTTTTTTTCAGGAATGGCTTCATTTTCTTGAATAATGCTCATAATTTCATCAAACCCGGTTCTGACAACTGCAACATTAGTTTGGGAAGATGATGGATTATTACCATCCAAATTAACAGCACCTGAAGACTCTGCCAAAGATAGATCCACATATTCATCATATAACTCTTCCAATGAACACTCGACCTTCTTTATATTATCATCAGCAACTTCTTTGGATTTATATAACTTCGGAAAACATATACACACCATCTGAAATTTGCACCTAGGATCCAAAACACTAGCAATAGACATCAACAAATTACACTCCCCCCAATATTTGTCGAACTTTCTTTTCATTGGATGTGCCATTTCTCTCATAAATAGATCTTCATCTTCATCCGCATTATCAAGCACTTGTTTGACCTTCCAAACTTCTGACAGATACAAATTTACAGTCGGATACTCACTACCTACATTTAAAATAGTAGTTATATTAAACAATTATAAGAATAATAAAGTACAAAAAATAAATAGTTGATAAATTACCTGAGATCACATGAGTAGCACGATTAAATATTTCTAAAAGTTTACAAACTTTCTCAACTTTGTTCCATTCTTCAAGTGCAGATACAAATTTGCTGTCTGGCCTATTCCCAACCCTATTTGTGAGGAAAGTAATGAAGATGAAATGTTATTTTACACCAACGTCCAATAAAAATTTATGATATTGCCACATGAGCCGACTTTATAATTGCAATTTATATATAACCGTTGAATGTTCAATTCTCATTGGACGTGAGTGTAAAGTTAGTATATAATGAAAATGCATGACCCCTCTTCTCATTCTATAAGTATTTGATATGGATCTGATTCTCTCCCATGGATACGGATCTGATTCTCTCCCATGGACAAGACATGGAGGGAATAATGTGAAAAAATCCGAGCTCTCTATTTCTATTATGAATAAATCAATGGCTGAAATTTAAGGCACAAAAACACTACTGTTTTATTAGTACTGTATTTTTTGAAGTTTCTGTTGAGGCAAATTACCAATTTGATTTTTCAACGGCTGAAATTTTAAGTCCGCTTTGTTGAGGCAAAATACCAATTTGATTTTTCAGCCTCTCCCCAAACCAACTTAGATCTGCCCTCGAAAGTCTCTCTGCATGTTGGGAGTAGAGCTCGCAAAATTAGCAATGAATCTTGGAAAAAAATTCCTCGGGTCTCTAAAAATCTATCGAAATGAAAAGCCAAAGATAACAAAGATAACAAACATCTTTAATTATATTTTTAATGACTTTGATAATTTTGTTATCTAACTAGTGCTCTTGAATGCTTTAATAAAATAAATACAAAAGATTATCAAAGATCATATATTACTCTTTTGTAAGCACTAATGAACAACTCGATATGTTTCATGGGCCAACGAGAATGCAACAATGACGACCGAATCCTTAGTTGTATTGTACTTGCAAAAGCACACATATGGAACATTCTTCAAAGTGTTGCACAAAAGTCAAAATGTATTGTACTTTTCAAGTACAATTTAATAGTGATATGCAGAAGCTACAATTGTTATCTTATGGTATTTACAACTTCAGATGAAGAAACAACTAACTCTTTTACACATATACAAGTAAATACGATTTTAAGATAATTTGGAGAACGTCTGAAAAACGTTCTTGAGTTAAGAGATTTTTTGTCCTCACCTTTGCAAATCATCTTTATCTATCAAAAGTACATTGTCTGAAGATACAACAACTTGCTACAACATCCACACTTGGGGACCAAGCTTCTAATAATGTGCTATAACTCATTACAACTCACAACAACTCATCTCTCTCATTTCATGAGAAAACCAAGAACGTCTGTAGAAAATTCTGACAAAGGTGTGTACTTCGTGAGTTGTCAATTTAAGTGCACAACAACTATAATTTGCAATCAAACAGACATTCTTGATGACCAAGCTACACAAGAAAAGTTGCATCTATAAATAGCAGGCATTGATGAACTAAAAGAGCAAGAGTTCAACTTAGAACATAGCTGTATTAGTTGTTAGAGCTTGAAGGTCTTGATCTTGACTTAGATCAAAAGAAGTATTGTAATCTTAGATCTATAGTATCTCAAAGTTATAATAGAATAACTCACGGACGTATTGTTCTTCCTTCTTTTACACTCAAATCACAATTACTTTATCTTTACCACTAACCAAATCGTTCTTAGAACGTACCGACTGCCTTGGGTTTTTGAATCTTATTTAAGTTCATAGACTATTTAATCTTTTAAGTTAATTTTTAAAAGGTTTACAATTCAAACCCTCCTCAATTTCTTGTAAAAGTTTTTGCTACTTCACGCCCTACTATGGACCAACTTGGCCCATTTTTTTTAATTTATTTTTTTAACTTTTCTACTTCGCGAAACCATTTCTTGGCTCGAAACAACCTCAAGTGGGGTGAATAAAACCGAATGGTTCTCCAAAAAATATAATTGACATGACAATTGAGAGCATAAAGACTGGTGGTGTTCTCCATACATCAATGCGTCATATTTGCAGGCTATTGGATTTGAGTTAGAAAATACATATTAATCATACTATTACAAGTGTGAAAGGAATGCTAATTGACATCTAATCTCAATACATCTTTAAATTCTTTTAATGTCATGTTCGCGAGACTTCTTCCGATGAATCTCATAGTCTCTTTTTTTATGACACATATCCAAAGTTACAACAAACTTTACAAGGCACACTTAATCAATAGTTACATATTGAATGAACAAATACTTAAAAATATATTTAGGGTTTGTTTGGATCTAAGCTTACATCATGAAACTCAAACTAATTGAGAAGCTTACCTAAAAAGAAGTGTTAATTGATACCTATATACTTACTAATGTTAATGTAGCTTTATGATTTCATTTTCTTATTAGCCCTTCCATCTTTTTGTACTAAATAGAAAATTATTTAAATAAGTGGTTAAATTCAATTGTTTAACAATTTATATTAAAGTCGATAACTTGAGAGAATACAAACTAAATTTTAATTCAAACAATATATCTTCAAACTTTTTTTTTTCTCAAACTTTGAATTTTTTTCTTCTCTTAGTCAATTAAAATGTTAAGAAAACAATTTGACGTTTGTTTGATCCGTAAAATATAAGTATTATATAGAACAATACAAAACAAAACAATATAAATAAACACAATAAAATTTAAGATATTGAACAAACATTTTCTTGTACAATATTTAGTGAACAAAAAACTATTTGATACTTTAAAGTTTAAACGACTTATATAGAGAACAAAAAACTATAGGATAAAATATGATGATACAACATGTTATAAATTAACTTCATGAAATATTTTTCTAACAATTTAATTGATGTTGATATTTTTTCATCATAAGATCATATACCACGTCATCGTCAATTTATAGTAAAAATTATAATAGAGAGATCAAAATTGACGTAATTTATATTTTTTCATCATAAATGATATATCAAGTCATCGTCAATTTATAGTTAAAAATTATAATAGAGAGATCAAAATTGACGTAATTTAAAATAGAATAACCAAATATACAAAGTAATGAAAATAAAGAGATCAAAATCACAATTAAGGCTATGTTTGGTAAGCCAAAATAAGCTAGCTTATAACTTTTAGCTTATAACTTAAAAGCTTTGTTTGGTAACCGTTTTTAAAAAAGAGCTGATAGCTTATTTTAGGAGCTTATAGCTTATTTTTCAAATGCTATTTCAAGTAGCTTATGAGCTTATAACTTATCATATTTTCTTCCAATTTTACCCCTATTGAAAAAAATAAAATATTAATTAAACATATATTTTTATGTCATTTCATACTTATAAACTAGTTCAATCGCTAATTTTACCAAACACTACAAATTCAATCAGATAACTTATAAACTATCCGCAATAAACTAACTCATTAATTATCCGCTATTTTTTACCAAAGTCTTTTTACAGCCAATGAAACAAACAGTTAGCCTCCACGAGTCACTATTAACCTAACCCTAATCCCAATCCAGATCCAATCTCAAAGAACAAACAAACAATGGAAGAATACCCAGAAGAATTACGAACTCCACCAATAACACTAACCTCCATGGTAGGTTGTTCCGATCTTCATCCTCTAATCTCAACATACCTATTATCACAACAACCTCCAATTAACACCTTAGCACTTCCCGATTTATCCAAAATCAATGTCTTCAACAAGAAAAAACCCGATCCCGATTCCATCATCAATACATCTTCACCTCCTTTCATCGTTAATGGTATCTTCAAACGTGATTGGCTTCTCAAACACCGTACCAAAATTCCTTCCGTTGTTGCCGCTCTTTTTCCTACTAATCATGTTTTCGGTGATCCTTCTCAGTGGCTTCAAGTTTGCTCCGATCTCGATTCCATCAAGTAACTTTCAATTCTCTTTTCTCATTCATTTTCATTTTTCCCTCTTTTTTACATTGATTCTATTAACAATTATTTTTTGTTTTTGTTTTTGCAGAAGTGTTATTCGTCCAAGGAATATTAAATTAGTTGTTGTACTTGTTCACACCAATGCAAATGGTTTGTTCAATTTATTAAATTTAACTTTTTTTTCTCAATTTTTTAATTTTAGTTGGGGGTCAACTAGAAATTCTACCTTAAGGTTAATTAGCTTAGTGTCCGCAGTTCGAACCAGACCATGCATATATAATGTGATGTCCCTATCAACTGAGCTACGTTCAATTATTATTTTTTTAATTTATTAAATTATAGTGTGTGGTTTTTATTGTTTGATTGTAGATGAGGTTAGTGAAGATAGAATGATTGTGTTACGGAAACGAGCTGAATTAGAAGCGAAATATGTTGTTATATTGAACCCTAATGATGAGTCGGAATTGCAGTCGTCTCTTAATAGGTATGGAATGGTTAAAATTGGTAATGGTAAGTTTAATTGATGTGTTTTTGTAATTGGATTTATGATTGGGAATGTTGTTGGTTTGAGTGCAGGCTGGCGAGTATTTTTTCTGAATTGTCGGGTGTGTATTATAGAGAAGAAGGAAGGAGGGTTAAACAGAGGATAGAGAAGAAGAATGTTAGCTCTGTTGAGTTGATTGTTCGCTACTGTTTCAAAGTATGTATCATTTATTTTGTTAAAGTAGTTTTAGTTATTGCTCTGTGCTACTAATATGCTATGTAGCACCGACACTTCATATTGAAGGTGTGTCTCTGATGAGATCGATACGACAGTTACACCTTTTAGTTACATACAATCACTTCCATTTTTGAACTTATTACTAGTGTCTACATTTCCATGTTAGTGTCAGTGTTTCATAATATTGGCAGAGACTCACTTTAGTTTTATTTTCTTTCTAATTTTTCTTTGGTCTTGTTAGTTATGGCAAAGATGGATCTTGTAATTATTTTTGGTAACTATGTTATTGTTGCGAAGTATTCACCAGTTTTGCCAATGACTAATTTTTTCTAGGGAACCTTACTGGTTACTACCTTTAGTGGGGGCTCCCCTCTCAACCACATTTTTCCCATTCACAGGGCTTGAACCCAAGACCTTGGCTAATGTTGGTTGGTGGATTGCCTAATTTATAGTCAACTTAAGAAGTAGTATAAAAAAAATCAAATTCTTAGGGCATGTTTGGTCTTGGATAACATTTTCTGTTTTCATATTTTATTACGAAAATTACATTGTTTTCTCTTCATTCCTGTTTTCAAAGTTTTTTAAGCAATTAAAACAGGAAGCAAAATGGAAAGAAAAGTTAAAAAATAATTGAAAAAGAACCTTGAGAAGGAATAGGGATGGAAGTTATATTAATTGTGCTATATGTTAGCCGCTGCCTTTTGCCTTTTGACGTTATTTTTTTTATTATTGTAAGTGAAGTGAACTTTTCATTCAGTCTGCATTATTTATATTTTTTATTTTTTATTTAATAAAATAAAGTTTGCATTATTTATCTAGATGCCATGAATTGCTAGGTTGCTGTATATGCAGAATTTCGAAGTGACTGGACTGAAGCATTGAAATTTTATGAGGAGGCCTATCATACACTGCGAGAGGTGCGTCTAGGTTTGAATAACTTTTGTGGTTTAGTTATCTAATATATTTTCACTACTGGTGATATTTGTCTGCCTAGACTTTATAGTGGGAATGCTACTGGTGATATTCGTTTTATATTTGTCTGCCTAGTTAGTTAATAAAAAACTAATTGTCATTATGCCTTATGCATATGAAGAGCCTTGTGAGGAAATATTTTTCACATCCTCCATGAGCATATATAGCAACTGATATTGTAAATATTTAACATGGGAAAATCTACTTGAATTTGCCATAATTGTCTTAGACTCTAAAAAAATCATATCGTCTCTCCTATGATTTCTATTGATTAATGAAGTTGCATGAACATTTCAATATTTGTATGGTTATTAGATGTCTCCAAAATGCTAAATTTTTATTACACCACAGATTGTTGGGGTGACAACAAGGTTACCAGCTGTACAGCGCTTAGTTGAGATAAAATCTGTTTCTGAACAATTGCATTTCAAGATATCAACCTTGTTACTACATAGTGGGAAGGTTACAGAAGCAGTGACGTGGTTCCGCCAGCATAAGAATACATATAAAAGGCTAGTTGGTGCTCCAGAAGCAATATTTGTTCATTGGGAGTGGATGAGTAGACAATATTTAGTATTAGGTGAATTGTTGGAGACAAGTTCAAAAACCACTCAAAACTTTCCACCTGTTATTTTAGGCCCTTCATCCAAACCACTGTCAGAGTGGGAATTTTATCCTGCTTATTACTACCAGGTTAGCACCCCTCTTGAAATCTTTAGCTTGTATTATACATTACATGTTAAAAAAGGCAAACGAGTATGCCACCTTTATTAGCTTTTATAAAATAGCTCATGACCTTCGAGATTTCCATTATATTCAGCAACTGTTATTTTTGTAACGAAGTCCTATAGTATAATCCTTGCATGATGGCACCATTGGAATCATGATGCTAATCATTACATTGACATATCATATGGTCCAGTATTCGAAATGGAAGTCGTGTAACCTTTTGTTTGCAAACAAATTAGAAGTGGTATCTTTTTACAATTTTGTTTTAATCATCATTGGTTTATTATAATCTACTAAAGTTCATTTTAACATTTTGATTTATAAAATTACGTAATGAAGGCCAATGTTATCTTCATATTGATATTTTGAAAGTTCTTGTGTGATTATAAGGGCTAGAAAAAGGTCAGGCCACCCAGCAGAGGTATATGGTCTAGCCTAAGACAGTCTAGACTGGGTCAGATATTTTTAAACAGTAAAGTTCAAGGTTTTTTAAGAAGCCTATTTAGTTAAATATATTAGGCTTTAGGCTACCTAAAATGCCTTTAAGAACATGCCAACCTAGTTTAGTATATTTTAATATTTCCATTATTATGATATTAGATTTTGTATACTGTATGTTAAATCAGATACTTGCTAACCCTTTAGATAGTTTAAACATACTGCCCTACATAAAATTTTGACACATTTAAAAGCCTTATTTTAAAATAGATTTTAAATATCATATAAAGTCAGATTCCTTAAAAGGTCAGGTGAGACCTCAAAAATGGTTTATATCATTTGAATAGATCAGAATAAGACCTTATAAAACTCATCTCATTAAAGATGTTAATATAAAGTAGGCATTTAAGTAGATTAATGTGCTAGAATATGCTTTCAAAAAGGTTAGGTCAAACATAAAAAGCCTATGACATATAATAAGCTAGACTCGAGCCTTGAATTTTTTGAACTGGTTAGGTCTAATTATGTAAAGCCTAGCTTGGTCTAACCTATTCCTACTAGTGATTATCGAACAAACCGGAATTAATTTTACTTATGTCTTGGCCTTTTTGGTCCGTCAAGGCCAGCCTTTATTCAAAATGGAAGGGAAACCCTTCTAAAATGGGGTTAAGGGAAATGAAGTATCACAATTAAACCCTCCAAATTCATCAACAATCACTTTTATGAGTTCCCCCAATTTTCGGGATGTTGGAGGAGAAATTGACTAAGCTATTATGATACTTTTTAATATTTCTAAGTTTCATTGTTATCTTCAATTTCAGTATTAGTCTTTTTTTAAATCTCCATTTGCTAGCCCTTTACTGTCCTCTTCCTATTACTCTACTAGCTAGTAACATTGTCCTTTTTCCCCTCTTTATTGTTCTTCTGTCGAAATTTATATTGGCAACTGTTAAAGTTGCATTTGGCAAGTCTATCCACACACCAATCAACCTTCGAACTAGTTTCCTCTATATTTTCATATGGGATTGTGATGTATGCCTGTAAGTGTCGTGTCGTGCCCTGCCTAGGCAAAAGATTTGCACTCACACATTTGTGTTTGCAACATGCATGCATGTTTCTATGAGAATTTAATCTTTTGTTTTCTTTATCTATCTGACTGTGCAAAGTTTTTTGTCTATTAGTTTACTTTACATGTTAAGTTTCACTGCGTGATCCTGATTTATTCTCTGAAACAGTTAGCAGCTCACTACTTGAGTGAGAAGAGGTCAGTACTGGAGCTTGCTATCTCAATGTCAGAAACTCCCAATGAGGTTGACAGTGTGGCTGATTCAGTTGTTCCTTCTGCATATGTTGGTCAGTTTGCTCGGTTACTAGAGGAAGGGGATAATGCTGATATGCAACCGTAAGTCATAAATGAATGGTAATAAAGTTCATTATGTCATTATGCATTATCTTTTAAATCATAGCTTTTCGTTTGGATTTGCAGTCTCACTGATGAAGAGTACACCCATTATGCTGTTTCTGAAGGAAAAAGGTTCCGAGATTCACTTGGAATTATTGCTCTTCTAAAAAAAGCTTACGACTCTTACAGTAGTATTAAAGTTCAGAGGATGAGTTCCTTTTGTGGATTCCAGATGGCCAAAGAATATTTTGCTGAAGGTGATATTGGGAACGCAAAGCAAATTTTTGATAGTATTGCTGGCCTATACAGAAAAGAGGGATCGATTACTTTGTTGTGGGAGGTCTTGGGTTACTTGCGAGAGTGCTCACGGAAAAGTGGCACTATTAAAGATTTTGTGGAGTATTCCCTTGAAATGGCTGCACTCCCAATATCATCTGATACTGGTGTCCAGAGAGACACTGGTCCAGCTGGTCCTGCAAATCTACTGCAAAGAGAAATTGTACACAGAGAGGTTTTTGAGCTTGTTGGTGAGGCTTCAGTCTTGACAAAAAATGAAGACTCTAGTAATCTCAAGATTACTGCAGATGAATCAGTTCAGCTTGAGGTTGATCTTGTCAGTCCACTTAGGTTGGTGATGCTTGCATCTGTTGCTTTCCATGAACAGACAATCAAGCCTGGAGCATCAACTTCAATAACAGTGTCACTTATTTCACACTTACCCCTTACCGTTGAGATCGATCAATTAGAAATCCAGTTCAACCAATCTTCATGTAATTTCTTCATAACAAATGCCCAAAAGCATCAATCTGTAGAAGGTAGTGACACTCAACAGACGCGAACCGAGACAGCACCGTCTCTTTTGCTTGTATCTAATAAATGGCTACGGTTGACCTATAACATCCAATCTGGTAAGTCAGATACCCTTGACATGTTCATCCAGTACATCATTAAATGTGTATATAAGCAATTAAACTAGGCACTTACATTTCAAAGTTTCTATTCATCTGATGCTCCCTCTAACCCTATCTTCTTCTGATTTTAAATTCTACTGTTTGTGATGCTCCCATAACTAACTTGTGGGAGGTTATGACATAACTAACTTCTATTTTATTGTGCAAGTAACCATGTAATGATTTTTCATATATAAATTGCGAGTTCTGTTATACTTCCTTCAAAATCTGTATTTATTTATCAGACTTCTCTTTCAACAAGATCTGTTTATTGTTATCTTGGTTTAAAAGTATGGTCTAACCTTACGTAGCGTCCAAATTAACACATGCACATCTATTACTATTAGAAGTATTGCTTTAACATTATGCATTTTATGTTGATTGTAATTTGAGTCACTATAATTTTTCAGATCAAAGTGGGAAACTTGAATGCCTGTCTGTTATGCATTTTACTCCCTCCGTCCCAATTTAAATGACATAGTTGACCGTTTCACGTATGTCGATGCATAACTTTGATGATCAATACTTTTAATTGTATAATAGTAAAAATTATAAAAATTTGATATTTTGAAAATACTCATCGAGACGAATCTAACAACATCTTATATGCTAATATTTATTTTTGTTTATTAGTAGAAAAATAAGGTCAAAGCAACATGTGTGAATAGTGCACAACAGTCAACTGTGTCATTTAAATTGGGACGGAGGGAGTATCTTGGTTTAAAAGTATGGTCTAACCTTACTTAGCGTCCAAATTAACACATGCACATCTATTACTATTAGAAGTATTGCTTTAACATTATGCATTTTATGTTGATTGTAATTTGAGTTACTATAATTTTTCAGATCAAAGTGGAAAACTTGAATGCCTGTCTGTTATTGCGAAAATTGGATCACACTTCGCAATCTGCTGCAGAGCTGAAAGTCCTGCTTCGCTGGATAGCTTACCTCTCTGGACATTAGAGGATTGTATACAAACTGTTCCCATAAAAGACGCAGTTCTTGTGTTCTCTGGTCAGAAGTCTACCCAAGTGGAAGAACCAGATCCACAGGTAGATCTGTGTCTTGGCTCCTCAGGTCCTGCACTAGTGGGAGAGGTTTTCCTGGTACCTGTAACGCTGGTCTCCAAAGGCCATGATGTCTACTCTGGTGAATTGAAGATCAATCTTGTGGATGTGAAGGGAGGTGGCTTGTTTAGTCCAAGAGACTCGCCCTATTCTATGGAAAGCCATCATGTTCAGCTGCTTGGTATATCTGGACCGGAAGGGGAAGAGGACTCTCATTTAGATTCAGATAAAATAAAAAAAATACAGCAATCATTTGGACTAATTTCTGTTCCCTTTATTAAAAATGGGGACTCCTGGTCGTGCAGATTAGAAATCAAGTGGCACCGGCCTAAACCTATCATGCTTTATGTATCTTTGGGTTATACTCCAAATAATAATGAATCAAATGCACAGATGGTCCATGTTCACAAGAACTTGCAAATTGAAGGGAACACTGCTATCGTTATTAACCACAATTATTTGATGCCCTTCAGACGAGACCCATTGTTACTTGCTAAGAACAAGCAAACTTCAGAGTCTGATCAGAACAAGCAAGCCTCAGAGTCTGGTCAAAACAAGCAAGCCACAGATTCTGATCAGCCAGAATCACTGCCCTCAAACCAAAAATCTGTGCTCATCGTAAGTGCAAAGAACTGCAGTGAAGTTCTGATATGGACGCAACTGTGGGAAAGAGGAAGACATATGCTTATGTGGATTAGGATTTGGATTAGTTACGTTGATTAGGATTTGTTATTTTATTTATTAAGTTAGTTCATTATTGTTAGGATAAGATTTAGAGTTACAACAAATTATTCTATTAACTAGGATTATTATCTTTTAAATTTAAATGAATATTAAATATAGGATAAGTTAGTATTAACCTAGTTTGATTAGGATTTCTATTGTAAGCCTATTTAAAGGCATTCAAACTTGGAATGAGAATCAATCAATTATTATTATCAAAAAAACAAACTTGTGAATTCAAGAAGAGACTCTGTCTAGGACGAGCCCGCTTCTGCCTTCACCATAGGTCGAAAGAAAGGTTCTCCCGCGTCTAAGACCGTGTTAACCGATCCAAGATCAAGGGACCATAACAAGTTCCTCTAAGGTTGAAGTCCATTTCCATAGAAGAAGAGGACGGTGTTGAAAGACGTGCTCTATACAACATGGAAATGAAGAGCTTTCAAATCCCGCTCTTCTTGTTGCCGGGGAAGAGTTCAAAAAAGTATTTTCAGTCAGTTCAAATATGAACACTTCAAAGCTCAAACTAGGAACTGTGTGTTTGAGATGGAGGAGAGACTTGGGGGTTGGGGAGAAATGTGCTTCTACCGTAACATTGTCTTCTTGGGTTGTGACTAAAGAAAAGCTTCCAGATAAGAATGTGGAGTTACCTCCATTGATAGTGAGTATGGAATGTCCCCCTTATGCAATCTTGGGAGATCCCTTCACATACTATATCCGAATTTTGAACCAAACACAATTGCTGCAAGAAATCAAATACTCATTGGCAGATGGACAAAGTTGTGTTATGTGGGTATCATAATGACACTGTATATGTTCTTCCAAAATCAGAACACATTGTCAGTTATAAACTTGTCCCACTTGCCTCAGGCATGCAACAATTACCTAAATTTTCAATGACTTCCGTGAGATATTCAGCAGCATATCAGTCTTCAAACTCTTCGAATTCAGTTTTTGTTTTCCCTTCCAAGCCTCATTTCAAGACCGCAGCCTCAACAAACTTTAGGGTGGAGGAGTCTGTAGCTAATGAATAGATCTCGTACATTGTCAATTTCTTGTTCTTTCATTCTTGCCCCTCGTTTTGCAATCACTTCACCGCATTCTCGGCTGGTCTAGAAGTTCACGAGGAACAACATATTTTACATGGCAAAGCTGAATACATAGTCTGCTTTGGATTCCTTGTTACAAATTAATGTTGACTGGGTGATATACATTCTTATCTCCCTTTCTATTTTCCTGTATATTCACCGCTGCATCACTACACGTAGAGGTGGAGCTAGTTGCCGAAGATGATGAGGTGCTTTGAGATAGTTGGACTTGAGATATGTGGATTGTACATAGTCTACCCTTTCAAATCTGGAGGAGCCAGGGTTGCTCGGTGGGATTACCCGATCTGTACGGGGTTGAGATGTCAGATCTTATCATCATATGTTTATTGTTTGCTGACAAACGTACGTTGCTTTACCGCAAACATGTTAGGCAGCTGGGGTAGATGGATGGTATGCAGTTCCTTGTACTCTGAATTGTGAGCGTCTTGGAGCTTTTAATGTTCTTTGGATTGATCGTCTAGTTGGAACTTTTGTGAGGACTGGGCAATTTTATTTGTTTTGATTATAGTCTTCAGTTGAATATGTTTTCTACGTTCCGCTTATGTCTAAAACTCTGATACCTATTGTGATAGGACGAGAGGCATCTCACATACATCTAAATCCCCATTCAGTGATTTGGATTAACATGAGAGATAGTTTGCATTGTAACATTCATATGCACACAAATTGTTAGTTATCCTATGGTTGATGATCGTTATTAAAAAACATTTCATATTTGATGATTTAATGATAAAGGTCATCATATAATAAATGATATGAAACTAGCTAACATTTATTATAATAAAGGTCATCAATTTACCTTATATGGTGACCTTTATTATAATGATGGTTGCAAAAGGTCATATTTGATGATTATAAATTGATGACCTTTATTATAAACGTTAGATAGTTTCATATCATTTAATGATATTATTCTTAAAGTATTCATCAAAACCCTTCGTCTTATTCGTTCAAAACCACACTTGCACGGCAAGTCGGCAACCCAATTGTTGCATTTTTTTTTAACAAACCCAATTGTTGACATTAATAGACATTTGCACTTTGTCTTATTCGTTTTGACCATACCCGCCCAATGAACCTCATCCACCATGTATTGCAATGTTTCTCTTGAAATATTTCCTTATAATTCATACCACATCACTGTTAACAATGTGACATCTCTAAAAATAATGCTCTGAAAGTTCTTTTGCAACTCAACAAACATATTACTGAACATGTTATCCGTCTGTTCCCAATTTTCGCAGATGTCACCCAAACTATTCTTTAGGTATTTTTTCAACCTAGCATGAGATGGCTCGACCCTATTTGTAGTGGTATTACCAAGATGTATGATGTTGTTGGTCCATACCCTCACAAATTTCTCCTTGATCGAACCCAACATTGTACCCTCAACATATTCAACAAACTCGGGCCATTGTGCACATGATTATTTGAACGTGCTCAAGGAAGAATTATATTCTTTCTCTGATTCAGACTCCACTATATTTTCCCAAGTTGTTCTCACATTTCTCCATACTCCCAAGTTGTTCTCACATTTTTCCATACTTCGATTCTTCTCCTTTTTCCCAATTTTGTTTTCTTTATTAAATTTGCCTTTACATTCATTTGAATGTGGTACCGGCACAGTAAAACAATGCATTTGGGGAAAATAGTGTCGATGACCTTCATAAGATAAGAGCTTGGTCCCGGTCGATGACAATGACCTTCAAATCCTCTTGACATGGCAATAAATTGCGGACACTTTGTAATGTCCAAACAAAGTTGTCTTCCTTCTCTGACGTCAAAAAGGCAAATGCATATTAAAGAGGAAAATTCAACCACCGAGAGTCGATATTTGTTTGTCTTGTAAGTCGAATTCAACCACCGAGAGTCGAATTCATGATAAACACGTAGGAAACATATTAAAGAGCTTAACCGAGTCAGGATATGCCCTATAAAATATCGCTCAACTTTTCAGTGCCATGAAGAACTTTGTGGTTATAAATACTTGCCTTCAAGCAAACACTTCATGAGATGTTGCATCTCTGTTCCTGAACCCTGACTAGACTTCTTCAATCTGTAACATGCATTGTAAATATGTTTGATGCATGGTTGTAGCCATAAGTTGCTGGCTTGCTGCCCATTCTTCAGTGCCGACATGATATTTCTCGGGAGTGCCATATTTTCTGTCAGTCGAAGCCGCTTAACATATTTATGACCTTGAAAATATTGAGTCATATCATGATTGTGTTCCCCGTTGACAACATTTAAACTCCAATGTTTGCTACTCAACAAATAACTCTTCACTTTAAACGAACAACCACTCTTCAACGTTATCTCCACTTCCCTTTCCTTGTGGACGCCTCTTTCACATACTAGTGTAACATATCCCTTTCTACCAATCCCCCATTACCAGACTTTGCAATCACAACAACAAATTCTAACTTTACAGCTAAATCACGAACCCATGAAAGCATATGTTTGCGTTCCTCAAAATTCCTTTCTGTTGTGAATTTGATGCAGAAATCAACCTTATGAGCCACCACATCAACCTTAGGAGCCACAACTTTAGGTGGTTTGTCAGTCGGCTTTGCATCAACATTACGTTGTTGTTCGACCTTAGGTTGTTTGCATAACTCACAATAAACCTTATGTCTATCCTCTTTGCTTGACTTTGCATCAACCATAATAGTTCCTAAAATACGGGAAAAAAAAACACAACAATTTCAATCATATTGTGGTTCGCTGCCTAGGAAGCGAACACTCTCATGCAAGTTAACTAAATATAAAGCGAACTCAACTAGGTTTAGGTGTTTGACGTGAGTGAAATGAAATGCATAAGAAAACAAATGAGGAAGTTTTAAGAGTAACATTACATGTGCATTCAACTCAATGTGATGTCCGTGGAGCTCTTGGATGTTTGAATTGTGACCAGTGGCAGAGCTAGGCCTAAAAGTTGGGGAGGGCCGCTATGATTTTTTTTTAAAATGGTGAGCTAAAATTGCATAAATTGTTAATTTTAAATAATCACAATAACATATTAAATGAGATAAAATCAAGTAAGATAAGAATTTTAGCTTACACTTTTATTCGAAATAAAAAAAAAAACTATAAACACAACAATACATAGACCATTAATATTGAATTGGAGAATTTCTTATACAGAAGAAAAAAAAATTCAATTTAAAAATACATAGACCATTAATATTTGAATAATATTACATCATTTAATAATTTAATATATTATTGAGATCTATTAAAGTCAATTGTAGTTAATAAATGTTATTTTCTTGACAAATTTTAGCAATATATGTGGTTAACCAAACCATTCCTTTAGAAAAAAGGCTATTAAAAAGCCAAAATGGTGAACGTGGGAATTGAACCTAGCACCTATTGGTCTTAAAAAACTCCCTAACCACCACGCCATATGAATCATTTTTTTTTTTGTTTTTTTGTTTTGTTTTTGTTTCTATATGAATCATTGTGACATATTAAAGTGTTTACTTGTATATATACCAAGATAGTTAACAAATATGTATATATATACTATTAAAAATAAAAATTCTGGGGTTGGCCGCGGCTATACCCGGCCCATACCCAGGTCAGCCCCTGATTGTGACTTCCTAAGAAGATTTCGCCCAAAATGGCCAGTTTTTGAAGAGCTTGAAGAGAAAAAAAAGTTGATGAAAATGTGTATTATTTGTGTCTAATGGTCAATGCATATATACTAGACATCCTTTGATATATATATATATATATATATAAAGGTCAATGCATATATATAGAGATATCATTTGCTAACTGGATGCAAACAAAGTTTGCTATCCACATAGCGAATATTTTATTTTTCAAATTTTTCAAAGGAGGTGCCTGTATTTTAAGGGTGACCAAACGGTTACATCTTTTTCAAGCTCACCTTCTAAGATGTGAGCATTGGTCGTATTCTGGATAGCGAGAAAGATATTATGATAATTTTCGAAGATATGTGAGAAATTAAAGGGGGTGCGGAAAATAATGCTCTTTTTGATTACCGATTAAATATATGTGTGTGGATGCCAATTTGTATCTATGCATGCATGCATCATTTATTTTGGTTGAGTCTTGTAATTTCGATTCTTACTCAATATATAAGAGACCTAAAATAAAAATTCTATTTTATGCGGGACAATTTTTTTTTATAAGCAAAATTTGATTGAATTATAAGTAGTACAAGGGGTACTCAACCCTTACAATTCAAAAGCAAGCACTCTAGATTTTATAGAAAAAATCTAGAGGATTTTTACATCAATCAGAAAACACTAAATCAACCGAACTCCTTAGACGGCCTATGAACCAAACCCATTCACCTCTTCCTTCCTCTAAACTAGAAATTCACACTTTAATGTCTATACCAGCTGAATTATGCTCATCGGACTTCTTTTTTAATTGTATAGAAACTAGTTTTGAAACCGTGAAATGCAGCTGTAAAATTATCTCAGTAAAAATTTGCTACAATGTAGGTTACAATTGCATCACATCTATTTGTAAATACTTGTATTTTCAAATATGCAAAATTATTTATTGCAATATTCGTATTAGGGATTTATTTACATCTTTAATAGGAAGCGGTGTTAGATGTGGTTTGGTGTATATCTTTATATATATATATATGTACAGAAATGTTATTGATACAAATTTTGTTACAACTCTACTACAACTTTTACATCAATTTTAATTTAATTTTTTTTTTATTTATTTAAATGACCACACACATGTGCCTTCTGTTTATTTGAAATAAAAAATAAAATTGAGAAAACGTACTCTTTCCCTCTCACACGTTGTTTCTCTCTTTCCTTGTTACTCCATCTCCTAAGTCACCGCCGCCGCTGCCACCGTCTCCGCCGCCGCAACTCGTTATGTCCGTGTGGTTTATGCATCTCTCATTCTCATCACTGCGTCTACGATCTCTCTCGCTCTCATCGTTGCAATTTCTTCCTCGTGGTATGTAAAGCTCATCGCCGACTCGAAGTCTCCGTCGCCCCCTGCTTCAGTCTCCAACAGTTAATGGGTAATCGATTTATTCTACTCCATCCATTTTTAGTTTCAAATCTCTCTTATTGGTGGTGAAATCATGAATCTGCTCTTTTTTTTTTGTTTAATTTGACACTGATTTCAAATTCCAAACCTAATTGTTTGAATTGATTAAATGATTAAATTAAGGTTATGTTAAATGAGCATGAAAATCAGTGTCAAATTAACATAACCTTAATTTAATCACAAAATGTTTGTGTAGTTCATACAGAGGAACCATACAAAGCTTTGATAGAGATTGGAAATACCAGTACTGTTATTAAAACTGCCGATGCTAACGTTGCTTCTATCCATTATAAAGCTATAGACAACATTTTGGATGGGGTTTGATCTTGATAGATTTTATTTTATAGATGTTTGTAAAATCCTTGTATCTCTGCATATTATTCATAGTTATAAGTTATTAACACAATTGTTAGGTGTTGCTACTTTGTAAAATCCTTTTGTATCTCTGCTCTCTCAAAGAGTAGAAACATTTCTCTTATGGTCCCTAGTTAGCACTGTCAATTCCAACTGAATTACCATTAATCAAACATGATGCAGAACTTATCGCTTCTCAATGATATTGAGTGAGAATAATGCTGAGGAAAAGTTGCTTTTGCCACCTCACTGTCTTCTCGCTACGATTTTTCCATTTTAACCTTCTGCTATTTGAGTAGCGGATGTTATAAAAATGAGAATTTTTTTGAAAAAACACCCTATATGAAATTCAAGATTTTTACCAGTTCTCTACTTAAGTAGCAGATACTATAAAAATGTAAAATTTAAGGAAAAAAAATATCCCTCTAACATGAAATTTTTTCATTTTTATAACATCCGCTACTTGTGATTTGTTGTTATTGTTGATACCATAGTATCAATAGTTAAGACAGTAATGTTTAACGAGTTTTATTATTTGTTAATCGGAAGGTAAAATGAGTAATTTTTCACTCTAATTCATATAGACCCCTCTCTTTAACTCCCTATTTCTAAGTACTTCTGCTAAGACTTCAAAATCACTTTGAAATTTGATCGATAACAACGGTAGTCCATGCTAATGACAGATTGATTTGTGTATTGAGCCTTAATATTTTGATCTTCATATTATAGTTTCTGAAAGCTCAACCTTTGCCGAAGAGTGAAGACCTTGAAAATCAAATACTTTGTTCTGCTAAAAGGTTACATTATACATTTCATTATTGTATAAAATATCACAACATATTTATCAGATTAAGGGATTGTGCAGTTTGATGGCACGAGCAGGTTATGGTGGCCAAAGCTTCAGGGTATGCAACACAATACAATATGATTTGTTTTCAAGGCTAAAATATTTACGCATGTTGTCCTTACGATTTTGTAATCTCAAGAAGCTAGCCGATGAAATAAGCATCTTACAGCTTTTGCGTTATCTAGATCTTTCTCGAACTGGTCTCACAAGCTTACCTGATTCCATTTGTATGTTGTCTAATTTGGAAACATTGATATTGATACATTGTCATGGTGGGATGTTCAAGAATGGCCAATCAAAAGTTTGCATTTATAACTTAATACAATATGGGGACACGAATTTGTGTTGCAGTACCACAAATCCAAATGAGCACTAAAAGTCTTGTCTTGATGTCCAAATATAGACCTTACCTCCAGAAGTACCTCCTGCTAGCATGCCAACCTCGTAAGGGTGTGCAACTAATTTTTGTGGATATGCAGTTATGAGTGGGCTTTCTAGAGTCATTACGGTTGCCTTTTGAGCTGTTGAGACAACGCTAACTCCTCTTGTGTCGCTACCAGTGAAGAGGTATGAATCGTCCCAACCCCATATTGCCCTGCTACCGTAAAATCAAGATAACAAATGTCAACTGTTTTTGATCTGAGTCAAATAAATTCCTTTTTAACTTAAGAAGATTGGAAACAGTGGACAAAGATCAGTAGATGGAAAAAGAGAGGCATAAAAACCCAACAAAGATCTGTTGCTTTCCCAGAAACCGCAACTGTAAGTAGAAAAACACTTTTGGATACTTTCAAGATTAACAACAGCTGCATCCTCAAAGTTAACTCCCTTGTGTATGCCAATCATGTTATTTAAGCTACATCACGAGATTATATCAATTCAATCAAATTCACAATTAGGTAAATAAAACCAAGGGTTGAAATCATCAAAGAGATTATAATCAAGTACATTTGAAATATAAAAAAATATTTTTGGAATCAAGTTACTATGCAAAACTGAAGTTGGCAAATAATGACAAATAGTCGACACACAATTAACCATACTCATATTGTACCTCACTTAAAGTATTGAAAAATAGTAGCACTAAGAATGGAACAAGTGTGTCATACCTTGTGGTCGCAATGCTACATCCAGAAGGAGAGAAATAGGCAGATTGCAAGGCCCTTTCATAGGTAAATGTCTTCAAAGCTGTGAGGTTACTCTTATCACCAGTGCATCTAAAATCCCATGTACATGCAGTTCCATCAGTTGAACTAGTAACTGCAATGTGAGGGTTTTCAGGGTCGAAATCTATTGTATTAATCCTCCTTCGATGCAAAGCAAAATGGGGCGGAGACGTATCCTGTTATCCCAAACAGTCAACGAACCAGAACCCTCCGCTATATATAAACAATTTGCATCATTCTTTGGTTGTGAGAGAGCATATATACCCCTACCATCACTACTATTATATACGATATCAAAAATTTCCTTCTCATTGTAATATCCCAAACTTTAATTAATAAAAGAATATTAATTGGAGATAATTATTGGAGGTTAATTGGGACATATGTGGACAAGTACGAAGATATAATTAAGGAACACAGTTGCTTTGGTAACTAATTGAAAGGACAAAATTGGGAATTATGATTAAGGCATGTGATGACACTATAAAAGACCAAAGACTATTTTCTTTCCAACACTTTCATTTTAGCAAGTCAGAAGCAAAACTCCCATTTTCTTCCCTCTCTCACGAGCCACCCTTCCTCATCCTCCTAATCCCACAAATCTGAAACATACAATCATCTTCTAAGAACATCAGTTTATCTTAGCCAAGAAACTAATTCAATTTGTTGTTCCCATCCCTCTCTTCTCTCTAACCCGCAACAACAACAACAAAAGGGGTTAATCCCCAATTTTCATTTTCTGAAGGCATGCACAATCCTTGGCCAGGCTCTCTAGATGACAGAGGATCAGTTTAGAGAATCAATTAGGGACTGGGACCAAGCATCTAAGGTAAGGTTTTGATTCCTATCTTTTCCTTTTCTAAGATTCCAATAAAAAACCCAAATTCTCATCCATACTGTATTGATGATGCATGCTGGTGCCTAACCTTCGTGGATGACTGGAATAACAAGTGAGAACCATGGGAGGAAGATTGGAGTTGAGACAGCAAGCAACAGAGCCATTTCTGTCAAGTTCGAAGCGCTCGCTTAGCGAGCTAAGCCACTCGTCGCAGCGAGCTTAGCAGAGAAGCTCCTGCTGCTGCATGTGTTCTTCTGTTCTCTGAACCTAGTTCTCAACCATTGGTAAGTTATTCTTAACGTTCCCCTTACCCTTCTCAGTCTGAAATTGGCTAGTTCATTTTCCTTAACCTTAGCAATCATTCAAACACTCATGAATCCGTTTCTTTCCATTCTCATGAGCACAAGTTTTGGGTCTTCAAGTGAGTTCTGTTGCAGAAGGCTTTGAGGCTGTAGCTAAGCTTTATTATCAGTGTTAAAGCTTCTGAGTTAATCTCAATACAGGTGGATTCTTTAGGCTAGTTTAGTTAGTTTCCCCAATTATTAAATTTTGCATGTTAACTTAGGAAAATTTAGGAAAAGTTGTGTGAGGGGAATTAATCCCAAATTTCCCTCCATTCTGTTTTAATATTATGTATGTTATCTTGCTGCACTGGCTTAAATGAGAATGGTAGGTGTTTCCTTGAAAACTATGATTTCTGACAAAACAGGGTAAGTTCTGCATGAACTCGCCGTAGCGAGTAGTCAGCGAGTATTCATAGCGAGCTGAGTTCTGGGCTGATGATACTCGCCGTAGCGAGCTTTTGCTCGCCACAGCGAGTTGATTTAGGTCAGGACCTACAATATCGCCATGGCGAGCTGGTGACTCGCCACAGCGAGCTTGTACAGAACCTGCCTACATTTTCTATTTTCTATTTTCTAACGAAACTCCACACACTCGTTTTATATCCTCATCGGAGCCAGATAGTTTGCAGTAATATAATTAATATAATGTTGAACAGAATGTTAATCACAGATTATTGTTAGGGTATAACTTAGACTATTATTAGGTTTGTATGCTCCCCGGGTTTTGGGAAATTATGGTAGTAATAACTAAATTAGTTTCAGTCAATTATGAGCGATTTTGTGATATCGCGTTATGGACTCCCAATGGGATAATCCATTAGGATGAGTTATTGTGAGCTTCATGCCGTGACCGAATCGGTTGACGGATATGGCAGGCCTCTGAGACATGCTCACCTCAGAGTGTCCTTGTGTTTAAAATGAATAAGAGTTTCTATTCTGTGTTACACCTTTAATTTCAGTATTATGTTATGTTTATGATTATGTTAGTATTTGAAACGACTGATTTAGGTGCCCCGGCGTAGTCGCCATTAGGAGGGTAGTAGGACTCACTGAGGCTTAGTAGTCTCACCCCACTCCAAACCAATTTTTTTTAGGTAGACAGGTTAACTGGAGCAAGGACCAGGTCGGAGCTGATGATTGAAGCTGAGCTTGATTCATCATACTTGAAGACTTTAGTCTTCTCCTATGTTTTAGTTTTATTCTGTTTATCTTAGAATCTTATTTGTTTCCGCTGTATTCTTTTAATTCAATAAGAGATGTCTGAATTTCTTGTAATTCAGTTGTTTAAACTCGTTAATTTCATGTACTCATATTCCATTTATTTATGTCTTAACTAAATATTCTAGATATTTTAGTTGGGGCGTTATAATTGGTATCAGAGCAGGTCGATCCTGTATCGGACCTTGCCATGAGTCAATCCAACTCTTCCTAAGTAATACAGACCCTTTGGATCTGAACTGTTTACGCTGAAACCATCGCGTGCTGAGCCTGATCAACTCAGTATTGTGTATGGTAGGCAGGGTATTATGGTTTAGAACTGAGGTGAACTCTGGAATTTCAGCGTTAAGATCGTAGTGAAGATGCAATCGCGGAGCATTCGTTGAAGGAAACTCTTATAAGAGAATAATGGAACAGTGGCAGATGGTGCCACAGGAGTAAGTTATGTACGCAAACAAGGCATGCAAGTGTATCCATATACTGAATTGTGTAGTACACAACAATATTCAACTGACAAAGTGTGACAGGTAAACTCCCTGAACCTGTAAGTAACCTCATCCTAGTGAGAGCCTGAATTCAGCCAAGCTCGTGAGCCAATCAACACCCTAGAACAGTAGGCAGTAAATCAAAACTCACCCTAAATTCAAGTTAGTATATGACTAGGAGTTAGAGTGTTGTGCAAGGTAGAGAATTGGACGAACCACAGAATTATTCTTTTGCACTCTGTCTAACTCGCTTAGCGAGCAAGCACACGCTGCAGCGAGCTTAGCAGGCTGCTGCTACTGCTTGTTGCAACGTGATTCTCTGTTCAGTCATTCTTAGCCATGGTGAACAGTCTCAAGCCCCCTTGTGTATCTTATCACTCTACCTTTGTTGAATTCGGAATAAACAATCCCCAGCTACCTTGTGAGTATAAGAGTTGTTGAGGAACTACGTCTGGAAATGATATTAGGATTAGGAGACAATAAGAAATTGGACTGAGTGTACCCTTTGTACTAGAAACCAATAAGTATAGTAAAACTATTAGGAGCTTAATCATGACTGGTGTAACGGTTAAAATCCTTGTAATTCGTATCCGTACCCGAGGAGGCATAACTAAGTTCAAACATGTATGGGAACCTGAATTAGCAACCTAGCACAGAAAAACTGGTAGACATCACCGTTATAGAAGCTCAAACCGAACTGTCCGAACTTGAAGAAACCAAATTAGGACATAAGCACATTTCAATACCCCCTTCCCATTATCTTATGAGACTAACCACTAGAATGCCTTAACTAAGTTACTTCGACCCCTCAACTCGAAACGACATCCCTACACCATTACTAAGAGTCAAACTTAAATTAGTAAAACCATTTGAGGTTACCTCATTACTACACCCGTCATTAACAGTAAACCAGAAAATTCTTAGGGACCCAAACTCATCCACAGTTAGGAATCCTTACTAGCATTATCAGAACTCTTAAGTCAGAAATTACTAAGACATCATCATAGGATAGTTTAGTAACCAAACCAGTAATCAGACTCAAGCAGCTCAGTAATTAGTACCCGATACTAATACCTTATCCCAAGAATCTAGAATGGCTAGTATGCCACTTAGAAAATTCCATTACTACACCCGACCCTTAGACAAATATAATAGCATCATCACCGAATAGTTAGAAACCAAACCGAAGAAAGAATCTTGTCACGAAGGCATAACCTTGACTCACATCAAAGTTGAATTCTTCCCTAGCAATACCGTCATCTAAATAGGATTGTTAAAGACCGTTAGGTTAGGTATCCATAAACTAGTAACCCAGCACTTTTGACCAGTTGACTACCCCGGTAAGAATAGAGAAATCTTAGCACTTATACCTTAATAATTTCTTATCGCAAAACCGGCTGAGTAAACCCTTAAGATAACCACCTCTAAATGTCATCAAAAGGACCAGTCTATCGCTCCATACCAGAAATTACACCGAACCATCATAGACTAAGTTTTGATTAGTAGTAACAATTGAGAGCTACCTTTAGCACGAACAGGCGCCAGAGTCGAACAGTAGTTGCCTTGTCATTTAGATAGTTTAGAGACCGTCAAATTAGTTCCATACTAGTTAGCTACACACTACACGAATTCATGCACTGGAACCTGATAGCTATAGGTTAGTAGAATCAGTTAACCGTACATTGAGAGTGGTCAGTCAGTTATCATTAGACTATTATTACAATATCGTAGACCGAGTAGACACCAGTCTGAAGATTAGGATTAAACCGTCACATTCTAACACTATCCGTATGCCAACCAGTCTTATTACCGCTTAGGATATTAATATTAGAAGCCGACGACACAGAAACAACATTAGTGCCAGACAGTAGGAGACATGACTCGATTAGAATAGCAAGTAGAAGTCCTTACTGGAGACATCAGCCACCCAGACCGATCTTTTAGTATACATGATAAGTTACCCAGACACAGACAAACAAGTTAGTTTCAACCCAGGTTAGCCAACCGATACCTCCATACATCCAGACCTCCCAGCTAAGAGGATATTAGGATCAGTTAGACGTCCTACCGGTGAGAATTGTCAGCGAGAATCTTTGAGTGGAAACATAGTTGCCCTAACTCGAGAGAACTGACAAAAGAATTAGAATTGTAGAACATGAGTATAAACCTATGGAAGATAAATCTTCAAATATCTATTTGTCCCTAGAGATCCTATTTCAGCAGAGTCGTTGAATCGAACAATGCTCAATTCAATATTCGCAAGTCTTGGAACACCATGCACGTGTGTATTCCCTAACCACGCCTCCGTTGGACAAATTCTTCTCGTGCCTTAGTGGTTTGACAACCATGTGCAGTACCTAAATTCAATCCGGATGCAAAGTTTTCAAATTTCTCGAAGCTAGTTAATTTCATCAAGAGTGATAATGTCACACTTAAGTAACCACATTAAGTGTTGTTCCAGTTGCCACTTGTGTTATTATTAACAAAACCTATCTGCGGAAGTTAATTATTCTTGAAAAGGTCAAGAATAATTTTAGTTTCATTTCTTACTCGTTCGGTTGATCTGCCAAACAACATACTTCAAACCACCCCGGTAAAACTTACCTGGCTCTTTATCAGCAAATTAGTTAAACTTTGTGCACTCGAATCCAGTAATTGTTCTTCAATAAAAGTTAGTTATCTATCTTTCGTAGCCATATCAGCCGAATTCAGAATTAAGTTGGACCAATTCCAAATTCAGTGGAATTAAGTTATATCAGCGAAAGCAGAGCTGAAAATCCAAACCTGTTAACTTCGTACTCCTAACCATGTAAGACCAGTGTGTTAACCTTGAGTGTCTCTACCCGAACATACCAACTTTCCAAAATTCAATTCCTAGTATAGTTGGCAGTAATTAGTCAGTGTGAGTGTAAGAGTTAATCACTCGTTTGAAGTAACATAACAATCCCTTTTGGAAACCCTTTTCCTATCGTTAGTGATCTGTTAAGATAATTCCGTCAACTGTTCTGAGCCAAGCCTTTCAATCCAGCCTTAGCATTACAAATTCAGACCTTATGCTTTCAGCTAGCCAAGTTCCGTACATTAGTTACCAGCGAAGGACTTCAAACAAGTTTGGCATGTAACCATGAGAAATGATCTGCACCTAAGTGCGTCCGCGTATTAAATGTACAACTTAATCAGCGTGTCGTGTCGGAATAGATAGAGATTGTAGGTGGGATTTTATCGGATAACTATAAGTTCGTCTGCGGATGAGTCTAACTCGTTGGTAGAAGAATCAGTAGTGTTTAGACAATTTCTCACTCGTTTTATATTTCGATCGATTCTGGATTGAATACACAACACGCGATACAGAGGTACATATAACATGTCAAGCCTAGTGTGTTCAGAAAGGAGAACGACAACATGATTGAGAGAATTTGGATATGGCAACATCAATACCAGGCCAGATACCGACCCTCTAACTCAGTAGAAACTAGAACTGATTCCATTGGGAATGGAAGAAGTGTAATGGTCATAAGAAGTTGAATCAGAGTGCGCAGCACTGCAACCTTTGAGAGTGTGAGGATAACCCTTAACCAGTAACCTGTGGAGAGGAAAGTTTTATTCCAAGGGATTGAATGCTATAAACTGTAATATAGACGAAGCGTAGAATTGGATGCAGACGTAAACAACCTACGCGGTTGTAGAATGAAGAAGTTTTGAATTTCGAGGACGAAATTCTTTAAGGGGGGTAGATTGTAATATCCCAAACTTTAATTAATAAAAGAATATTAATTGGAGATAATTATTGGAGGTTAATTGGGACATATGTGGACAAGTACGAATATATAATTAAGGAACACAGTTGCTTTGGTAACTAATTGAAGGGACAAAATTGGGAATTATGATTAAGGCATGTGATGACACTATAAAAGACCAAAGACTATTTTCTTTCCAACACTTTCATTTTAGCAAGTCAGAAGCAAAACTCCCATTTTCTTCCCTCTCTCACGAGCCACCCTTCCTCATCCTCCTAATCCCACAAATCTGAAGCATACAATCATCTTCTAAGAACATCAGTTTATCTAAGCCAACTTTGCGGTTGTTTTCTTTGGTTTAGGATTGAGAGCTGAGGCAAAAGAAGGGTGAATGGTGGTGATGGGGGTAGCATCAATGGGAGATGAGGAGTTTGGTGTTTCAGTCGATTTTGGAGAAGAGGTGGTGATTGGTGATTGAGACATGGTGGTTGTTTGAGATTTGGTGTAGAGAAGTTGAAAGAAGATGATCAGAATGTTCGAACGGTTTGGGAGGTTAGAGAGATAGTGGAATTCCGAAAGAAAATATTTGAAAATTGATTTGGTAAGGAAATAACCACTAGTGAAGAGTGGCGTGTTTATAGGGAAGCAGAAAACATGATTACCTTGTTTATCGTGCAGCACAAGGATTGAAGAGAGTGTAATAACTGCTGCATATCTCCCTCCAAATAACTGTAATTGCTACAGATCTTCAAATAGGCAAATCCCTAATTTGCCCCTCAAATTTTCAAATTGAACTGCATCAAGTGCTTTGGTGAAGATATCTGCCACTTGATCCTTAGTTCCTACATGCTCCAGTGTCACAACTTTATTTTCCACTAGATCTCTGATGAAGTGATGGCGAATATCAATGTGTTTGGTTTTGCTGTGTTGAACAGGATTTTTTGAAATATTTATGGCGCTCAAGTTATCACAGTATAATGTTATAACAGCTTGTTCCACATCACATTCCTTCAACATCTGCTTCATCCAAACTAGTTGGGTACAACTACTTCCAGCAGCTATATACTCTGCCTCAGCTGTAGACAGAGCCACACAATTTTGCTTCTTGCTGAACCAAGATATAAGATTACTCCCTAGGAAGAAGCACCCACCAGATGTGCTTTTCCTATCATCAGTACTACCAGCCCAATCAGCATCACAATATCCACACAACTTTGAATCTTCACAATGTGAATACATCATTCCATAATCACATGTACCATTGACATATTTTAAAATCCTCTTGACTTGATTGAGATGGCTTACCTTTGGTTCTGACTGGTACCTAGCACAAACCCCTACAGCAAAGGTGATATCTGGTCTACCTGCAGTCAAGTACAATAGACTTCCTATCATGCTTCTATACAGACTTTGGTCAACACCCACACCTTGTTCATCCTTGGTTAGCTTTAGATGGGTTGGAGCAGGGGTTCTCTTGTGAGTAGCATTATCCAAACCAAATTTCCTGACAATATTTCTAGCATACTTGCTTTGGCAAATGAAGATAGTATCCTCCATTTGCTTGATCTGTAGTCCCAAGAAGTAAGTCAATTCTCCCACTAAACTCATCTCAAATTCTGATTGCATTTGTTGAACGAAATGTTGTACCATCGTATTCGACATTCCTCCAAAGACAATGTCATCTACATAAATTTATGCAATCATGAACTTTCCTTTGACTTGCTTTACAAACAAGGTTTGATCAGATCCACCCTTTCTATAGCCTTGACCTACTAGAAATTGTGTAAGTCTTTCGTACCAGGCTCTAGGCGCCTGTTTTAGACCATAGAGAGCCTTCTTCAGTTTGTAGACATGATTAGGATACACAGGATCAGTAAACCCTTTTGGTTGCTCCAAATAGACCTCTTCATGAAGATATCCATTCAGAAACTTGTTGGAACAAAGTGGGTCTGACATGAACCTCTAATGTTTTAAGTGGTTTTGATGATAACAAAGTATTAAAATTACAATTGGAATTACTAATGATTATTCTAGTGTGCAGAACTACAAGTTAAAATTCATTCAGAATCACTATGAATAATAGCAGAGAAGCCAGTCAAAACAAGCTCTGAAAGCACATCACTGTACATCAGAAGCTTAAGTTTTGTATGTTGAAGAAAGTGCCTCTGAGGACAAAAACAAGGCTCTGACGGACTCAGAAGCAAAAAGGGCCTCAAGAAGCATTGATAACAGCATCTAAAGCAAAAGGAATTTACGTCACTCAAGAGCTGACATATTCAGAACCAATGATTGAAGAACAATCTACTTCAAGGATCTGTCACGTCCACAGGAAGGAATATTCGTTGGTACAACGTTAACCTTATCCATATGTGGAGCGTAATTGAGAAACGTACTATTGTACTATTATTACTCAAAATGGATGAGTGATAATTGAAATAGCAAGGTAGTGGAATTGGATATCTTTACCAAAGAAGGTAACTACAGCTATCACAATTGTACGAATAAATTCCAGCTGGCACCTCTCTCTCTGCAACGGTCATCATCTTCCTCCAAGTATAAATAGAAGACTCAAATGGAAGAAATGACTACTGTTCTAACGACCGTTCTATCAACACTGTTCTATTACTACGTTCAAAGACTAAGAAGCATTCTGACATCATAATTTAAATCTGTCATTCTAAGTCTTAGAACAATTTGAGTTGTATTTTGTAAACACCTCTGATAGTATATCAAGTGTTCCTTAACATTCATTCTTATTCTTAAGTTTGTTTGAGAAGTCTCTTGTTAAGTTTAACTTGAGCATTTGAGAAGTCTCTTGTTTAGTAAAACTTGAGCACCTGAGAAGTCTCTTGCAAGTGTGCTTGAGCAATTTGTAATCTTAAGTAGATTATAGTGAAAATCCCTTGTTAGTAACAAGGGGACTGGAGTACTCTCGATTTGTGAGAGGAACCAGGATAAATTTTGTGTCTTTCTCTCTCTCTCTCTCTCAGCACCCATTTTACTTTGTGTTCATATCCGCTGCGAACTTAGTGTTATTTCGAAAAAGTTTTTAATTCTAAAAACACAATTCAACCCCCCCTTCTTGTGTTTTTCCACCTTCAATTGGTATCAGGAGCTGGGCTGTTGCCTAACTCTCACCTATCAGTGAAACAGTTAAGATTCAGGGAGGAAAAACATGTCTGCTGAGAAGAATCTCAATGAAGTTCCTTTTGACTATGACTCAAACTCTCGACAAAGAAGGTCATCTGATAAAGTTCCTATCTTCAATGGAACTGAGACTAGTTACCCGTTCTGGAAAACAAATATGTACAGCTATATCATGAGTATTGATTGTGATTTATGGGACATGGTAGAAGATGGAGTGAACTTTGAAAATATGGACTTAGAAGGTGTTGTTAGCTCTAAAGACAGAAAGGCTTTTACACCTACTCAAAAGCTGGAGTATAAGAAGCACCACAGTGTAAAAGGGATGATGACAAATGCCATCTCTCATGATGAGTACTTGAAAATTGGAGATAAGAGAACGGCTAAGTCTATCTGGGATTCTCTTAAATCCAAGTATGAAGGAAATAAACAAGTTAAGGAGGCTAAGGCCAACTTGTTAGTACATCAGTATGAATTATTTAAAATGAAGGACGGAGAGGACATTGAGACAATGTTCTCTAGGTTTCAAATTCTTGTTTCTGGTCTTCAAGTCTTAGATAAGAGATATACTGAGGCTGATCATGTAAGGAAAGTACTCAGAAGCTTGCCGCCAAAGTGGAGACCAAAAGTGACAGCGTTTCAGGAATCTAAGGATTTAGATACTGTGTCTCTTGAAAGCTTGGTTAGTTCTCTAAAGAGTCATGAGATGGAACTTATGACTGATGAATCGACTAAGAAGCTAAAAGGGATAGCCCTGAGCACCAAGAGTTCCTCTAAGGCTATGAAGGCGAAGGTTATAGTATCTGATGAAGAAGCTTCTGAAGAAGGTCACGAGATGGACTCTGATGAAGAAGAAGAAATGGTTCTGATGGCTGCAAGAGTATCGCAATGGGCTAAGAGAAGCAAGAAGTATGCTGGTAAGTTTGGAGGTTCTTCCAAGAAGGTTGGTGCTTCTAAGGATAAGAAGGAAGAACAAAACAAATGCTTTAAGTGCAACAAACCAGGACACTTCATTGCTGACTGCCCAGAGAACCTGAGTAAAACATCCAAGAGAACCTCTAACAAAGAAAGATACAAAAGTAAGCTCAAGAAGGGGTTCCTTGCCACTTGGGATGATTTGGATCAGGAATCAGATTCTGATGGGGAAGAAGAAGCAAACCTAGCCTTGATGGCAACCGCTTCTGACCAAGAGAACTCTGAGCACGAAGCTGACTCAGATTCAGAAGATGAAGATGAGGTACTTGCTAAACTTTCTCGTTCTGAATTAATAGATTCCTTAAAAGATGCCTTAAAACTTTTAACCAAAAAGGCGGGTGAGTGTAAGGTCCTTAAAAAGGCCTATAACAACCTGACCAAAAAGGCAAATGAAATAATTGAACAAAATGAGTCTCTAAAATCAAGAAATGAATTTATGGAAACTCATTATGTTCTTGATGATAAGGTTCCTCCAGAACATGAATTTGCTCTTCAGGAATTCCTTATCAATGGAATGAAAAGAAGTAAAATAGCCTCTTTGATTTATCACGTAAGTAGAAATAGAGGAGAAGGTCTTGGATTCTCATGTTTTAAAGATAATCCATTATCTTCAAAGTCCTCTAATATAGATAAATCAAAACCTAAGGTTGTCTTTGTAAAGAGTCAATCAGAAGTTCTAAATGAGTCAGCCTCTAATAGAACATCAAAGCCAGAGGCTCAAAAGTCAAAGACTCAGAAGGATAAAACCTCAGAACCTAAGATTTTTAAGCCTCAAGCTAATGTTAAATCTAAAGAAGCTCTGACACATTCAAGAACAAAGTTCAAGAGCTATACTAAACCCAAAAACTTTTCAACAAGGGTGGTTAACTCTAGAGGCTCTGATAGGTCTTTCAAACAAAGACCACCTAGACCTGTAAAGACTAACACAAAAGGACCCATAAAGATATGGGTACCAAAATCTCAAATAATATTTGCTTCAGGTTTGCACACCAAGAAGGCCAAAGCAGCAATGCTGGTACCTGGACAGTGGCTGCTCACGACATATGACGGGAGAAAGGCGTATGTTCCAAACCCCGACTCTGAAAGAGGGAGGTACTGTGGGATTTGGAGGCAATCAAAAAGGGAAGATCACTGGTACTGGTACAGTTGGTAATTCTTCTCTTTCAATTAATAATTTCTGGTTAGTTGATGGCCTTAAACACAATCTACTTAGCATTAGTCAATTTTGTGATAGTGGATTTATTGTTAAATTTGATAAAGAAGCATGTACTGTAATCAGAGATTCTGACAAGTCCATAGTGTTCAGAGGTCTAAGGAAAGGCAATGTTTATAAAATCAATCTGTCAGAACTCACAGAGCAAAAGATAGTGTGTCTTTTATCTGTTAATGATGAGAAATGGGTCTGGCACCAACGTTTAGGACATGCTAACTGGAGATTAATCTCTAAGCTTAGCAAACTAAACCTGGTTAAAGGCTTACCAAATCTCAACTATCATTCAGATGCTCTGTGTGGTCCTTGTCAGATTGGTAAGATTTCAAAAACATCTTTTAAACCTAAAAATGTTGTCTCCACCTCAAGACCTTTAGAACTGCTTCACATTGATTTGTTTGGTCCAGTAAGTACTGCCTCAATCAATGGGAAGAAATATGGATTAGTCATTGTTGATGATTACAGTAGATGTACTTGGGTAAAGTTTCTAAGAGTGAAAGATGATGCATATGATGTGTTCAGCATCTTCTGCACTCAAGTGCAAAATGAGAAAGATCTCAAAATCTTAAAGGTAAGAAGTGACCATGGTGGTGAGTTTGAAAACGAACCATTTGCAACTTTTTGTGAAGATCATGGCATTGTCCATGAGTTCTCTGCTCCTAGAACACCACAACAAAATGGTGTGGTAGAGAGAAAGAACAGGTCTTTACAAGAGATGGCAAGAACCATGATGCATGAGACAAAACTTGCTAAGCACTTCTGGGCAGAAGCTGTAAACACAGCTTGTTATATTCAAAACAGAATCTATATTAGACCTCTATTGAATATAACAACATATGAACTTTTCAAAGGAAGAAAGCCCAATATTTCTTATTTTCATCAGTTTGGATGTACCTGTTACATTCTAAACAACAAGGCCTACAAAAGAAAATTTGATGCCAAAGCTTGTAAGGGAATCTTTATAGGTTACTCTGAACGCTCAAAGGCATACAGAGTGTATAATTCTGAAACTAACACAGTGGAAGAATCTATACATGTTAGATTTGATGATAAAGAGCCTGACAGTAAAATGTCAGAGCAAGATGATAGTTATGCAGGTGTTCCATACCAATACATCAATACAGAACCTGAAAAAGCATCAGAAGCTGTTGAAGCTTCAGAAGCTGTATTGGAAGAAGATGCTGAAGAAGCATCTCAATTAGAAGCATCACAAGAACATGTTGACACTTCAGAAGAAGACACTTAACCAAGTGCTGATGTTGATGAAGCTCCAAGAAGGAAGTTCAAATATAAATCATCACATCCAGAAGATCTAATTCTTGGAAACAAAGAAAGTCCAAGAAAGACAAGATCAGATTATCAACAACTTGATTCACTTCTGGGACTAATCTCAATGATAGAACCAAAGAATGTTGATGAAGCACTTACTGACGATGGATGGATTGTAGCTATGCAAGATGAGCTCAATCAGTTTCAAAGAAATGATGTATGGGATTTAGTGCCAAGACCAGCACATAAGAACATCATTGGAACTAAGTGGGTATTTAGAAACAAGATGAATGAACAAGGTGAAGTGGTAAGAAATAAAGCTAGACTGGTAGCACAAGGCTACAGTCAGCAAGAAGGTATAGACTTCACTGAAACATTTGCTCCAGTAGCAAGACTGGAAGCAATCAGGTTACTCCTTTCATATGCTGTTAACAATGGAATCACATTGTATCAAATGGATGTTAAGAGCGCCTTTCTTAATGGTGTTATTTCTGAAGAAGTATATGTCAAACAACCCCCAGGTTTTGAGGATTTGAAAAATCCTGATTATGTTTATAAACTTAAGAAATCACTCTATGGTCTCAAACAAGCTCCAAGAGCTTGGTATGAAAGACTGAGTAATTTCCTTTTAGAAAATGGTTTTCAAAAAGGTCAAATTGACAATACATTATTCAGAAAGACATCTAAGAAAGATATCTTAATCATTCAAATATATGTTGATGATATTATTTTTGGTTATACTAATGCTTCCTTGTGCAAGAGTTTTTCAAAGCTGATGCAGGATGAATTTGAGATGAGTATGATGGGTGAATTGAAGTTCTTCCTTGGAATCCAAATTAATCAAGGAAAAGATGGCACTTACATTCATCAAAGCAAGTATACAAAAGAGCTTCTGAAGAAGTTCAACCTTGTTGACTGCAAGATAATGTCTACACCCATGCATCCTACCAGCAGCCTAAGCAAGGAAGAGATTGGAAGCAAAGTAGATCAAAAGCTGTATCGAGGTATGATTGGTTCTTTACTCTACCTTACAGCATCTAGACCTGATATTTTATATAGTGTATGCTTGTGTGCTAGATTCCAGTCAGATCCTAGAGAACCTCACTCAACTGCTGTTAAGAGGATCTTTAGATATCTGAAAGGAACTACTAATCTAGGACTTCTTTATAAAAAATCCCTAGATAGTAAGCTAGTTGGATTCTGTGATGCTGACTATGCTGGTGATAAGATTGAGAGGAAATCCACTAGTGGAAATTGCCAATTCATTGGTGAGAATCTCATATCTTGGGCTAGCAAGAGACAAACAACTATTGCTTTGTCTACAGCAGAAGCAGAATACATCTCAGCTGCTAAATGCTGCACACAGCTTCTCTGGATGAAATATCAGTTGGAAGATTATAACATAGCTGAAAGCAGTATTCCACTATATTGTGACAATACTGCTGCTATTCATTTGTCTAAGAACCCTATTCTACACTCAAGAGCTAAACATATTGAAATAAAACATCATTTTATAAGAGATCATGTTCAAAAAGGAACAATAAATATTCAATTCATTGATACTGAACATCAATGGGCTGATATATTTACTAAGCCTTTAGCAATTGAAAGATTTGATTTTATCAAAAAGAATTTGAACATGCACTATATCTCTGAAGAAAATTAGCTCTGAGAAGTAAAATAGAATTAGCATCTGAAGCTCTATCAGAACCTCTTATAATTAAGAGTATCCCTTAGGAAGCTCTGAATAATTTAGGCTCTGAAGAGTAACAGGTTCTGATGAGGTGTCAGATACAAATGAGTGAGGCTCTGAACCTTTTGGAAATGAAACGTTCAGTACGAGTAAGTGTACAACAGTTGTCTGTACACGCGTCAGCTATGATTAAACTTTTTCAACACGTGTCTAGATCCTGACGGGCAGAGAACAGTTAATGATGATTATGGCAGTTAAACATATTATTTAATTTTTTAAAACTGCTCGCGCTCCCTCCCAATGTTTATTTTCTCTGTGTATGTGTGCTAGTTACTATTCATAAGTCACTTCACTCACTTGCACAACTTTTTACACGAAATCACTACCTACACAACCCTAGACTTTACAGAAAAATCCCAATCTTCATCTTCTCAATTTTCTGAAACGATGGCTGCTCGTTCATCCAACGAAATCATTCAAGAACCCTATAACCCTTCCTTACCACCCATTATTGATCTCAATTCTGAGGATAATCTAGTCTACGAACATCATCAAACTGACGCTGGACCAGATGCTTATGATTTCTTCACTGAGAAGTTCGTGGATTTTGACAGTTTGAAAGCAAATGAGATTGACATTCAATACTTGTTCTACAACCAACAATGGCAGAATTATTTTGAGATGCTTAATGGCTTCGTATACTACGACATAGTGAAGTATTTCTGGCAGAAGGCTAAAGTATACGATAGAGCAAGTGCTGATAAAGAATACAAGGATATAGTTGAGAAGAACAAGGAATTACGAGGGAAAACAAGAAAGGAACTTGGTCTTAAACCTTATAGAGAAAGGGAAATTAGGTCAAATATTTTGGGAATCAACGTTGTAATAACTCAGGCACACATTGCTAAGATTCTGGGCTTAGACAACAAAGGAGAAGATATAGAAGTGTATGATAATAAAAGTAAACACCTGGATTCAATCCATCAGGACCTCTTTAAGCCTGGATGCTCAAAAAGGGATGTTGGAAAAATAATGCACATGAAGCACACATTTGAATTTGCTTTCAGAATGTGTTTGTCTACCATTTTTACCAGAAAAGGAGGATTAGATTCCATCTCCATTCCACACAAACATTTCATTTGGTTTTTATACAAGAGAGTGAAAGTCAATTTGGCTAAGATTCTGTTTGATCACATGTGCTTTACCATCAATGAGGGCAGAACGAAGATACCATCAGTCATTCATCACCCAAGGTTGATTTCAGAACTGATAAGGCAAACCAAACTCACAGATATTGTGAGTGCCAAAGAAAAACTTAGAGTTTTCCAAACTGCTAAGTATGATGCATCAGTTCTGGTCAACATGAAGAGAAAAACCAAGGAAGAAATCATTCCAGTAAAAACACCTCTACAACAAGTGTACGAAAAGTACTTCTGGTGTGATGGGTTTCCCACCATATCAGAACATGATAATGATGAGGTCATCAAGAACTTTCTTGAGTCAGTAAGAAGAGATACTGGGGTTAGTGTGCCCAGAAAAATGGTTGTAAGTGTTCCTAATTGGGATATCTTCAAGGGTCCTAGAGATATTACAAGGAACAGAAGAAAGCCAAGGACTACTGAGCAAGAAATGATTGATGAAGGCTCTGATGATCAAAAGCATGATAGTGCTGATGAGATTGAGGAAGGTGAAAGAGGTGCTGGAAATATGATGGCTGAAGCTGTTCAGAAGGAAAAGCGTACAAAGAAAAGGCATGATAGGCCTTCAGCTTCTGAGGAAGATCAGAACCTTGCTAAGCCTGCAAAGAAATTAAAAGTCAGAACCTCTAAACCAAAAGGTAAGATCTCTGAATCTAATACTTCTAGCATTCCTGTAGCTCAGGTTATTGGTTCTAAACCTCAACCCTCTAGTGCTAAACCATCTATCTCTCAACCTCCTTCATCTACCAATCAAACTCAACCCATAGACTTCACCATACCTATTAGTGTAGTCTTACCTGATCATAAAGCTATATCATCATCATTATCTGATACTAGCACTGACTCTGAGGAATTCATTGCTAAGATAATCAGAGAAGGACCAAAGAAGACAAATCTTAAAAAGACTACCAAGAGACCCATCAAAAAACCAATCCAACTGTCTTCTGATGAGGAACAAAACACTGTCGATAACACCTCCATTCCTGAACAACCAATCACTACTGAATCTGTTCTTGAACATCTCCAACAACATCTATCTGGAGATGCCTTTACACATTCCAATCCCAACTCTCCTCGTTTTCCTATTATCAAACCCTCTACTGTTCAAACTATCCAAGAACCACCTATTGTTCAATCCATTCAAACTCCTCCCCCCTCACTTGATCACATCTCACAAGTAAATCCACCTACATTTACACCTGTTCAGGATGAGTCAATTGCTCATTCTGAAGCCCAACAAGAATCACCTCCTCAATCACCCAATAAAGTCATGACTGAACAACAACATCAATCACCTCCACCTGAAGTATACTCTGATGAATCATCTCCTTCACCTTCACCACAACCTGTCTCTGACCCACTCAACAAACCTCTAGTTTTAGAAGAGGTTCTTGAGCTTTACCAACACCTAACTAAAGCTGAACATCAAATATTCAAGGATTCCATCAATCTTGATGATGATATCATACCTCCAAATCTCAGTAAAATCAAAATCATTGAACTCAAAAGAAAGAAACCTGAACCAACCATTCCCTTTGACCCATCCTTACCCTTTTTCAATTCTGACTCTGAACCAAACCTTGAATTGCTAAATAATGCTATAGGTATTAGACTTAAGAGGTTCAAACAAAGAGAGGAAGAAGCTCTTATCTTCCCTTCTGATATAGATGCTGATGTCAGGAAATTAGAGTACTTATTTGGTAAATCTTTAAGGATTCTCAGTACTCATCTGAAGGATAAGATTAAGGGTAGAGGAGCAAACACTGTACGGGAACTGTTTGAGGTTGTTGAGAAGCTAAACGCTCCAAGGCTCACATCTTACAACCATGTTAAGGAGCAGGCTAGGATAGCTGCTGAAGAAGAAGAGAAGAGGCAAGCTGAAATTGAGCACAAAAGGCTAGCTGAACAAGAAGCATTGAAATTATTGGTAGATAGGGCTGTGCATATTGCTACATTTGAAACCAATAAGATCAATGAGAATCAAGCTGATGAACAAGATGTTACCATGCTTGATCAGAATCTGATAAGAGAAGATACGGATATCAATGAAGATTCTGACAAGGGTAAGAAGCCCATTTTTGTTCCAACTCCTTCTCACTCTCCTATGACGATTGACATAGCCTCAACCTCATCTACAATACCTCCTGCGGTTCAAGATGCTTTGGATAATCTCAGAACTGACATGGCTAATGAAATTGATGAGCTAAGAGTGGATATGCGTAATGATGTAAATGCTGCTGTGGAATCAGTTCACAAAAGGATGGATGACATGATGTTAACCCTTCTGAAAGCCATAGCAGATGTTAAGAAACCTTAGTCATTGTTTGAGCACTTGTTTTGTTGATTAGTTCTTGTGTAATTTTTTGGATAATTTTTTTTAATTCATATCTATATTATCCATATTTGTGTGTTTGTTATTTGCTTATATGTTTGTTTTATATTTGTTTTTCAAAATTTAACTTTTCTATATACCATGATATTGTCTGGTACTCTTGAGAATTCTGACTCTAGTGAAAGATGCTGAAGAGCATCTTAGTTTTTAAACTAATAAGTCTAGGATTTTCAAAACCTAAGAGTCCCTCTCATCAGTACTCCTGTTTACTCATGAAATAGCTTCTTAGTATTAAAGCCTGTTTAACAACGGGGCACCGATACCGAATGAGGCGTGTCTGGTAACTGGTTTTCTGACAATAGGAATGAGGTATATATATATAAGAAACTTGCTCAAAACAAAGGGAATTTATAGCATAAACTCTTTTATTAATATTATTGAAGAATCTCTATTACATAGAATGATGAGACTCTACTTAGAGCTAGGCTTTATTTCAGAAGACTCTGAATCTAGCTTCTTATGTTTCTCCTTAATGTAAGCAAGCAAGTTGGCAGTGGCCTTTTGCACTAGCTCTTCAGTGTCCTTCTGAACAGCAGCCTCGTACTCTTCGTATGGAGTGTCATCATTGTATGTCCATAAAAATTCTTCCAGATCAGAGCCCAATTCTTCCTCCTCTGACTCTGTCAATATTAGTTCTTGCTTGTTCCTTTCGTAGCGAAGTCTGTTTTCTTCGCAGCGCCAGGGCTCTGCTTCCTTCTTGCTTTTTCCTTTTGAGCCTGAAGCATCCTTGGTAACCTGTTTTTCCATTGTTTGTTTCTTTTGGATATGACTTGATTACTCTGAATGAGTAAAATGAGAGGAATCGTCCCTTTTTATAGTACCTTCAAGATATCTTGTCAGTAGGATAATCAATGCCATTCATTGAATGCGTTTGGTTGTCACTGCCTTCTTGACTTGACTACCTTGTTTGGCGCTTTGACTGCTTGGTTTTCTGTGTCTTTTTGACTGATGCTAAAAGGGGGAGTAAGAGTAGCGTTAAAATTAATGTTGATTCATTCATATACTGCTCAATCTGAAACTGTTATGTTAAATACATTATGAATCAACATTTATCTTTTCTGATTCTTTCTCATTCTGAACGATTATTGAAAGGGGAGAAAATTTAAGAACCTAAAATAAAATTCATAGACAATGTCAGAAGAGCTTGCAAACCGCTTCTGAGCATTGTCAAACTCTAAGAAGCAAAGCTTACAAAACTATGCTTCTGAGAGTTAAATATGAAAATTTATTTTAAGTTAATAAATCGACTCTTAAACTGTTTTAATTAATTATGGATAAAACTTAGGGGGAGCTTACAAACCTACCCTTATGGATTATCAGACTCAGGGGGAGATTGCAAACCTTTGAAACCTGAAGTCATCATAATTAAATTAAATCAACAACAATTGAATTTTAATGCTTTGGTTTGTCATCATCAAAAAGGGGGAGATTGTTGGAACAAAGTGGGTCTGACATGAACCTCTAATGTTTTAAGTGGTTTTGATGATAACAAAGTATTAAAATTACAATTGGAATTACTAATGATTATTCTAGTGTGCAGAACTACAAGTTAAAATTCATTCAGAATCACTATGAATAATAGCAGAGAAGCCAGTCAAAACAAGCTCTGAAAGCACATCACTGTACATCAGAAGCTTAAGTTTTGTATGTTGAAGAAAGTGCCTCTGAGGACAAAAACAAGGCTCTGACGGACTCAGAAGCAAAAAGGGCCTCAAGTAGGCATGGCAATCCCACCCGCACCCACCCGCCCCCGCCCCGAATTTAGTGGGGAAAAGCCGTTTTGACTGGGTGCGGGTGCGGGTGCGGGGAAAACCCGAATTTTAAATGCGGGGGCGGGGGTGGGGGTGATACAACCCGTCCCCGCACCCACCCCCGCCCCGCCCCGCCTCCATAAACTTACGTTTTTACCCTTATATTTATCTATATATTTACTATTTATTTATATTTATTTTTAAAAAAGTGCTTTAACATAGGATTTTTTCAAAAAAAAAATAATAAAAAATACAAATTTCTTAACCGGGTGGGGGCGGGGGCGGGGACCCGTTCCCCGTGGGGGCAGGGGTGGGTGTCAAATTTTACACCCGACTGGGTTTGGGGGCGGGGGCGGGTGCGGTACAGGGATGCGGGGGCGGGGGCGGGGGTGGCAAAACCCGGCCCCGCCCCGCCCCGTTGCCATGCCTAGCCTCAAGAAGCATTGATAACAGCATCTAAAGCAAAAGGAATTTACGTCACTCAAGAGCTGACATATTCAGAACCAATGATTGAAGAACAATCTACTTCAAGGATCTGTCACGTCCACAGGAAGGAATATTCGTTGGTACAACGTTAACCTTATCCATATGTGGAGCGTAATTGAGAAACGTACTATTGTACTATTATTACTCAAAATGGATGAGTGATAATTGAAATAGCAAGGTAGTGGAATTGGATATCTTTACCAAAGAAGGTAACTACAGCTATCACAATTGTACGAATAAATTCCAGCTGGCACCTCTCTCTCTGCAACGGTCATCATCTTCCTCCAAGTATAAATAGAAGACTCAAATGGAAGAAATGACTACTGTTCTAACGACCGTTCTATCAACACTGTTCTATTACTACGTTCAAAGACTAAGAAGCATTCTGACATCATAATTTAAATCTGTCATTCTAAGTCTTAGAACAATTTGAGTTGTATTTTGTAAACACCTCTGATAGTATATCAAGTGTTCCTTAACATTCATTCTTATTCTTAAGTTTGTTTGAGAAGTCTCTTGTTAAGTTTAACTTGAGCATTTGAGAAGTCTCTTGTTTAGTAAAACTTGAGCACCTGAGAAGTCTCTTGCAAGTGTGCTTGAGCAATTTGTAATCTTAAGTAGATTATAGTGAAAATCCCTTGTTAGTAACAAGGGGACTGGAGTACTCTCGATTTGTGAGAGGAACCAGGATAAATTTTGTGTCTTTCTCTCTCTCTCTCTCAGCACCCATTTTACTTTGTGTTCATATCCGCTGCGAACTTAGTGTTATTTCGAAAAAGTTTTTAATTCTAAAAACACAATTCAACCCCCCCCTTCTTGTGTTTTTCCACCTTCAAAACGCACTCTTGACATCCATTTGATAGAGTTTAAATTTTAGGATGCATGAAACGCCCAATAGTAGTCTAATTGATTCCAATCTGGCTACAGGGGCAAAGGTCTCCTCAAAATCAAGTCCCTCTACTTGAGTGTAACCTTGGGCAACCAGCCTAGCCTTGTTTCTGGTAATGACCCCTTTTTCATCAGATTTATTTTTAAAGATCCACTTAGTACCTATGACATTCACTTTATCAGGTCTTGGGACCAGATCCCACACTTCACTTCTCTTGAATTGGTTCAATTCCTCTTGCATTGCCTCAATCCAGAATTCATCAGTGAGAGCTTCTTTCACATTTTTAGGTTCAAACATGGAAACAAAGCAAGAATTTGCTATTACATCATTGGATCTTCTGGTGGTGATTCCTTGTTCAGGATTTCCAATGACAAGCTCCAAGGGGTGATTCTTCTGAACCCTCACAGATGGTCCTTTGTTCTGAGTGGGTTGATTAGTGGTGTCACCTGTAATATTCTCAATATTCTCTTCTTGTTTATCATCAGATTGTTCTTCTAGACCATGCTCTTCAAGGACAGGACCTGATGTTTCAACATCGTATTCCACATTGTCAACCTTCTCAGTCTCTACATCATTTACTACCACATTGTAGGATTCCATAACAACCTTTGTTCTTGAGTTGTATACTCTGTATGCTCTGCTGTTGGTAGAGTATCCAAGGAAGATCCCTTCGTCACTCTTGGGATCAAGCTTCCTTCTCTGCTCCCTGTCTGCCAGAATATAACACTTGCTGCCAAAGACATGGAAATGTTTGACAGTTGGTTTTCTTTCCCTCCATAGTTCATATAGAGTAACTGATGTTCCCTTTCTTATAGTCACCCTGTTGTGTATGTAGCAGGCTGTATTCATGGCTTCAGCCCAGAAATGATATGGTAGGGATTTTGCATGTAACATTACTCTAGCAGATTCCTGAATAGTCCTGTTCTTTCTTTCCACCACACCATTTTGTTGAGGAGTTATTGGTGATGAGAACTCATGCTTAATACCCTCACTAGCACAGTACTCACTGAATTTTTCATTTTCAAACTCTCTTCCATGGTCACTTCTGATTCTCACTATCCCACAATTCTTTTCTCTTTGAACTTGAGTAAATAAAGTTTTGAAAATTTCAAAAGTGTCAGATTTGTCTCTAATAAAATTCACCCAGGTGTATCTGGAAAAATCATCTACTACCACAAAGGCATACCTCTTTCCTCCTAAGCTTTCCACTTGCATAGGCCCCATAAGGTCCATGTGTAGAAGTTCTAGATTTCTTGATGTTACCTGATGTTCCAACATTGGATGCGACATCCTGGTTTGTTTCCCAATCTGACATTCTCCACAGATACTTCCCTCAGTAATTTTCAATTTGGGAAGCCCTCTGATGGCCTCAACAGTAACAGCTTTCTTCATTCCACTTAGGTTTATATGACCAAGTTTCTGGTGCCACAGTTGAACTTCATCTTCTTTACCAAGTAGACATTTACCTAGCTGTGCTTCTTCATGAGATACCCACAAGTAGCAATTGTCCTTGGATCTGGTACCTCTCATCAGAATTTCTCCTTCATCATTGCTGACAAGACATTCTTCTTTAGTAAAGTTCACCCTCAATCCTTGATCACACAGTTGACTTATGCTGATCAGATTTGCAGTGAGTCCTTTTACAAGCAACACATTCTCTAAGTTGGGCAACTCCTTGTTGACAAGTTTGCCTATCCCCAGAATTTCACCTTTGGCTCCATCCCCAAAAGTTACAGAGCTAGAAGCATACCCCTTTAGTTCCTTCAGATATGTCTCTACTCCTGTCATATGTCTAGAACATCCACTATCGAAATACCAGTCTTCTCTGGATGATGCTCTGAGGGATGTATGTGCGATCAGCCCTTTGTCCTCAGCTTTTGGTTGCCACACTTTTCTGACAGATTCTTTTCTAGGAGCATTTTTTGGTTGTTGCCAATGTCTTGGATATCCATACAGTTTGTAGCAAAAAGGTCTTATGTGACCCTTCATTCCACAATGATGACAAAACCATTTTCTTGAATGACCATGGTGTCCTGGGGCACAACGTTGGTTAGCAAAAGTCCTGGGACCTTGTCCAAGCTTAACATTTGGATAGGTTTTAGGATGTGGTGTAAGAGGTTGTAACATCTTTTCCCCAGTGTATGGATTAATTACCTCATCAGCTGGAAGGAATTTGGTGTTTTTGTCTTGTTGATGCTGGTTGAGAGCAGTGTAGTTGTACCCTATAGCTTTCATTCTAGTAGTAGGGACACCATCTAAGATTTCCTCAAGTAAGTTAGCTCCACAGTTTAGTTGATTGACTCTTTTCTTCAACTCATCCATGTCTGCATTTGCTTGAGTTAGCTCCTTCTCAAATTTCAGTGCTTGGCCAATTTGAAAGTCTTTTTCTGTGTGGAGTTGATTTATAATCTTCTTCTGTTTCTCCAGAATTCCACACACCTCTTTATAGCGAACAAGAAGGTCATTGTAGAGACCAAGTAATTCCTCATAAGTGTCATTATCCTCATCATCAGAATGTTCTTCATAAACTACCTCCACATCATCATCTGAATCAGTCACAGGACCACAAACCCCAGTCATAGCATATACATGTCTAGCAGATTCCTCCCCTTCTTCAGAATCTTCATCAGACCATGAAACAAACAAACCTTTCTTTTGTTTCTTCAGGAAAGTTGCACATTCAGTTCTGACATGTCCATATCCTTCACATTCATGACATTGCACTTCTCTGACTGGTCCACTTTTCTCTTCAGGTCTAGTTTTCTTGACATTGTTTTGTTGTTTGTTGATGTCGAATCTAATGTTCTGCCCATTCTGCCTGGCTCTCCTGTCAACACGTCTTAGTACTCTTCCAAATTGTTTTCCAATTAGAGCAAGAGCATCAGAAATACTTTCTTCTCCTTCATCAATAGTCTGGGATTCCTCTTCATCATCATTTGAGATAAAAGCAACACTTTTGCTCTTTTTATCCCCTCGTTCATTAATGGTCAATTCAAATGTCTGAAGAGAACCAACCAGTTCATCTACCTTCATGTTGGCTATATCCTGAGCTTCCTCAATGGCAGTCACTTTCATATCAAACCTTTTTGGAAGTGACCTGAGCATCTTCCTTGACAACTTCTCATCAGATACTTTCTCACCCAGGGCCTCAAAGGCATTAGCAATGTCAATTAAATTCATATGAAAGTCCTGAATACTTTCCTCCTCTTTCATCCTTAGATTTTCAAACTTGGTAGTAAGTAATTGAAGTTTTGACATTTTTACCTTAGAGGTGCCTTCATAGCATGTCATCAATATCTCCCAAGCTTCCTTTGCAGACAGACATTTTTTGATGAGCTTGAACATATTTGAATCCACTCCATTGAAGAGAGCATTTATTGCCTTATTGTTGCTGAGAGCTGCTTCATCTTCTTCCTTTGTCCAATCTGCTTCTGGCTTTAGTTCACCAGTAGAAGTATCTTCTTTGGTAGCACTCAAGGGATGATCCCAACCTTTCAAGACAGCCTTCCAAGTCCTGCTGTCTATGGACTTCAGGAATGCAATCATTTTTGGCTTCCAATGATCATAATTGGAACCAGTTAGCATTGGGGGTCTGTTCACGAATCCTCCTTCTTTGTCCATTTTGCCAGTTAAAACTTCCTGAATCTCACCCTAAACAGGCAGGGTGTCTGCTCTGATGCCAATTGAAAAACTGGCCCACCAGTACACGATGTTGTACACGATGTTACAACACCTTTAACCACTTAAATGAACAAATAATGAAAACAGTAAATAGTGCAGAAATTAACAAACACACAGTGATTTGTTAACCCAGTTCGGAGCAAACTGCAACCTACATCTGGGGGATACCAATCCAGGAGGAATTCCACTAATAGTCCTAGTTCAAAGTCTTACAGCAAACTCCTCGTTTACAACTTATCACCTAGCAACTATCCTTATGTCCTTCTACCTAGGAACTCCTAGGTATGAGTTCCCAACTCACTCCTTAAGAGCAATAGTACAGACAGCACTATTGTTAATTCAACCACTATGATGGAGACACTCTCCTAGACACTAGATTACTCTTACCTAAAGGCTTCGAGCAATACACAATCACTAAGATCCAAACTCCTTGCTTAAAAGCTTTGGAGAGGACACTCACACAATAACTATCTCCTTGCTTAAAAGCTTCAGAGACAATTACAGTTTACAACTCAATTAACACACAGTCCTAAGCTTGCATCAAAGAGATACAAGAAAGGCTCACAAAACACAAGCACACACACGAATCCTAATACGGCTAGACTCATCAATAACGCTTGAACAACTGCCTCAATTAGGGTTTCGTCCTTCAATATATAGCTGGTTAATTTTGGGCTTCAGTAGTTTTTTCCTATGAGAAAGATCCAGCTCACATAATAAAATAAAACCATATCTTAACAAGATACGTTTAGAAAATATAATTCTTCAATATTAATTCCCAAAACAATCTCTGAGTGAAAGATATATTTAGGAAATAAAACTTCCTTGATGCACAAGCCAAGAACTGATATATAAGAGAAAAGATCTTCTCTAAAAATAAAACCCGCGCGCATTATGAAGGTGGAAAAACACAAGAAGGGGGGGGTTGAATTGTGTTTTAAAAAAATAAAACTTTTTACCTAATAGAACCTAAGTTTGCAGCGGATATAAACACAAAACTAAAAGAGATGCTGAGAGAAAGAGAGAAAGACACGAAATTTATCCTGGTTCCTCTCAAAAATCGAGAGTACTCCAGTCCCCTTGTTACTAACAAGAGATTTTCACTATAATCTACTTAAAATTACAAACTGCTCAAGCACACTTGCAAGAGACTTCTCAGATGCTCAAGTTTCACTAAACAAGAGACTTCTCAAATGCTCAAGTTAATACCTAACAAGAGACTTCTCAAACAAACTTAATAATAAGAATGAATGTTAAGGAACACTTGATATACTATCAGAGGTGTTTACAAAATACAACTCAATTTGTTTAAAGACTTTGAATGACAGATAAAACGATAGTGTCAGAATGCTTCAGAGTCTTAAACGTGGTAATAGAACAGTGGTCATTTCTTCCATTTGAGTCTTCTATTTATACTTGGAAGAAGATGATGACCGTTGCAGAGAGCTTTGTGCCAGCTGGAATTTACTCGTACAATTGATAGCTGTATATTGCCTTCTTTGGTAAGGAATTCCAATTCCACTACCTAGCTATTCAATTTATCACTCATCCATTTTGAGTAATAATAGTACAATTGTACAATCCTCAAATACGCTCCACTTATGGATAAGGTTAACGTTGTACCAACGAATATTCCTTCCTGTGGATGTGACAGAGCCTTGAAATAGGTGGTTCTTCAATCATTGAATCTGATTCTGTCAGTTCTTGAGTGATGTAAATTCTTTTTGCTTCTGATGCTGTTGCCATAGCTTCTTGAGGTCTTTTAGCTTCTGAGTCCTTCAGAGCCTTGTTTTATCCTCAGAGTCACTTTCTTCAGCATTCAAAATTCAAGCTTCTGACGAACCGTGTCGTGCTTTCAGAGCTTGTTTTGACTGGCTTCTCTGCTACTATTCATAGTGCTTCTGAATGAATTTTAACTTGTAATTCTGCACACTAGAATAATCATTAGTAATACCAATTGTAATTTTAATACATTGTTATCATCAAAACCACTTAAAACATTAGAGGTTCATGTCAGACCCACTTTGTTCCAACAATCTCCCCCTTTTTGATGATGACAAACCAAAGCATTAAAATTCAATTGTTGTTGATTTAATTTAATTATGATGACTTCAGGTTTCAAAGATTTGCAATCTCCCCCTGAGTCTGATAATCCATAAGGGTAGGTTTGTAAGCTCCCCCTAAGTTTTATCCATAATTAATTAAAACAGTTTAAGAGTCGATTTATTAACTTAAAATAAATTTTCATATTTAACTCTCAGAAGCATAGTTTTGCAAGCTTTGCTTCTTAGAGTTTGATAATGCTCAGAAGCGGTTTGCAAGCTCTTCTGACATTGTCTATGAATTTTATTTTAGGTTCTTAAATTTTCTCCCCTTTCAATAATCGTTCAGAATGAGAAAGAATCATAAGAGATAAATATTGATTCATAATGCTTTTAACATTACAGTTTCAGATTGAGCAGTATATGAATGAATCAACATTAATTTTAACGCTACTCTTACTCCCCCTTTTGGCATCAGTCAAAAAGACACAGAAAACCAAGCAGTCAAACTCGTCATAACAAGGCAGTCAAGTCAAAAAGGTGGTTACAACTAATTCATTTAATGAATTGTGTTGAATAACGACCTGACAGGAGAGCTTGATGACACTATAAAAAGGGATGATTCCTCTCATTTTACTCATCCAGAGTAATCAAGTAACATCAAAAGAAAAACAAACAATGGAAAGGCAGGTTACCAAGGATGCTTCAGGCTCAAAAGGAGAGAGCAAGAAGGGAGCAGAGCCCTGGCGCTGCGAAGAAAACAAGCTTCGCTACGAAAGGAACAAGCAAGAACTGATTTTGACAGAGTCAGAGGAGGAGGAAATGGGCTCTGATCTGGAAGAATTTTTATGGACATACAATGATGATACTCCATACGAAGAGTACGAAGCTGCTGTTCAGAAGAACACTGAAGAACTAGTGCAAAAAGCCACTGCCAACTTGCTTGCTTACATTAAGGAGAAACATAAGAAGCTAGATGCAGAGTCTTCTGAAGTTAAGCCTAGCTCTAAGTAGAGTCTTATCAGTCTATGTAATAGAAATTCTTCAATAATATTAATAAAGGAGTTTATGCTATTAATTCCCTTTGTTTTGAGCAAGTTTCTTATGTATATATACCTCATTCCTATTGTCAGAAAACCAGTTACCAGACACGCCTCATTCGATATTGGTGCCCCGTTGTTAAACAGGCTTTAATACTAAGAAGCTATTTCATGAGTAAACAGGAGTACTGATGAGAGGGACTCTTAGGTTTTGAAAATCCTAGGCTTATTAGTTTAAAAACTAAGATGCTCTCCAGCATCTTTCACTAGAGTCAGAATTCTCAAGAGTACCAGACAATATCATGGTATATAGAAAAGTTAAATTTTGAAAAACAAATATAAAACAAACATATAAGCAAATAACAAACACACAAATATGGATAATATAGATATGAATTAAAAAAAAATTATCCAAAAATTACACAAGAAGTAATAACAAATAAGTGCTCAGACATAAGGGTTAAGGTTTGGGTTGCTGTTGAGTAAGCTTTAGAAGAAGTTCCATCATTGCATCTATCTTCTTGTTAGTAGCTTCACCAGATCTGTTCATGTCTTCTCTTATATCGGCCCTGAACTCATCCATTTCATTTCTTAGTTCATCTCTTAAGTCATTCTTGATTACATCCAGAGCTTCTTGCATAACAGAAGGTATAGCAGATGAAGAAGAGCCTTGGACAAGTACAGGTGGAGATCTAGGAGGAGATGAAGCAACAATGGGAGCTTTACCTTTATCAGAATCTGGTTCACTAAGATTCTGATCATTCATAACAAAATCTTCTGCAGCTCCTTGATTCTCAATAATCTTATTAGTCTCAATGACAGCAATGTGAACAGCTCTATCAACCAATAACTTGAAGGCTTCTTGTTCAGCAAGCCTCTGACGTTCCATTTCAGCAGCTATCTTAGCCTGCTCTTCATCCAGAGATCTTTTCATACTTTCATTTACAGCAGCTAAAAATGCTAACCTCTGACATTCTTCTTCATGGTTGAAAAAAGTAAGTCTCAGAGCATGAGAGCGTTCAGCAGCATTCATAATCTGAGACAGAGCTTCCATTCCTCTTCCCTCAATCCTTCTTTTTACATAGCCTCCCAACAACCTCAGAGACTGACTGAACTTCTCCTCTAATTCCCTGATCTTAGCATCAATATTTGAGGGAAATATCAGTACTTCTTCTTCCATGCTTTTAAAATTCCTTAGACTAATATTAATAGCACTTTCTAGAAGCTCAAGGTTTGGTTCAGAGTTGTAGTTGAAGAAGGGTTGGTTTCTATTGAAAGGAATGGTGGGTTCAGGCCTTTTTCTTTTGAGGGGAATTATTTTGATTCTTTTGATTTTGTCAAAGGGATCAATGGTTATGATATCATCATCAACATTAATTTCTGCTTTTAGCAGATCCTCCAGAATTGGTAGGGCAAAGTCAATGGGTAGACAGAGTTCTTCTATGGTTAAGGGTTTGTAAACTGGGTCATAGATGGGTTCTGATGAAGTTGTTTGTGGTTCTGGTGTTGGTTCAGGAGTGGAAAGTTCAGGTTGTGGTGTGGGTGGTTTAGTAATATGATCAGAATGAGTTATGACTTCATCCTGGGCTGGTGTGAATGTGGGTGGATCTTCTTGTTCTATGTCAGCAAGAGAGGAGGGTGGAGATTGAATTTGTGGTTCTGGAAGAGGTGAATCACTAGGTAAATTAGAAGTAGTATTTACAAAGTGAAAATGGTCAGGTGATGCTGTGTTGGAGTGAGTGAAGGCATCACCAGATAGGTGAGTGGACAAATGATCAAGAATGGTTGGTGATTTTATTGTTGTTGTGTTGGTAGGTTGGTCAAGGATGGAAGTATCAATGATAGTGGGGGATTCTTCATCAGAAACGATGAGGATGGTTTTTTTTGTGATTCTTTTGGTAGGTTTATGTACAGGTTTCTCTTTCTCTAATTTGTCAAGTGCAGCAATTAACTCAGTAGAGTCAATGCTGGAGTCAGAAAGAGTTTCTTCAGATGATGATGATTTAGGGGAAGGTTGGATCATTCGAATAGGCTGTGTATAGTCTATGGGAGGTGATTGGGTAGAGGGATGAGCACTAGCAGTACTATCAATATTAGGCATAGAATGTTTACCTGAATCAGCAGCCTTTTGTTTGGATACAACTGACTTCTTTCTTTTTGTGGCTCTGACAGGTTGTTCCTCCTCAGCATCTGCAGGCCTATCCTGCCTTTTCTTTGTTCTTCTTTCTTTCTGAGCAGCCTTTCTCTGAGCAATCTTAGCTACTTGCTCCTTACTGACTTCTTCTGTTTCTTCAGTGGTTATCCTTTCAGCACCATCAACCCTTTTTTCAGATTGTTCTTCCTCAACAATATCTTGTTCAATTGGTTGAGGTTTTCTTTTAGACCTTGTGATTTGCTTGGGTCCTTTGAAGATGTCCCAGTTTGGTACACCAACCACCATACTCCTGGGCACACTTACACCAGAGTCCAATCTAACCAACTCCAAGAAGTTCTTGATAACCTCATCATTATCAAATTCTGATATGGTTGGGAAACCGTCACACCAGAAGTACTTCTCATAAACTTGCTCCAGAGGGCTCTTGGCTGACTTCAGCTCCTCTTTTGTCTTCAGATGCATGTTTACCAAAACACTTGCATCATACTTAGCCGTGTTGAAAACCCTTAGTTTTTCTTTGGTACTGATAATTTGAGTAAGCTTCGTCTGTCGAATGATTTCAGAAATCAACCTTGGATGATGAATCATTGAAGGTGATTTGGATCTGCTTTTGGATATAGTAAAGCATAGGTGATCAAACAGAAGCTTTGCCAAATTTATCTTCACCTTCTTGTACAGAAACCAGATGAAGTGACGATGTGGTAGAGAAATAGTATCATATCCTCCTTCTCTAGTGATGATGGAGGCCAGAAACACTTTGAAGGCAAAACTGAAGTTTTGCTTCATGAATTTAGCTTTTCCAAAGTCATTGTTGGCACAGCCAGGCAGGAATAAATCCTTCTTAATGGATTCAATGTGTTTGCTCTTCTCACCATATTCATCCACATTTTCACCTTCATTGTCCAGACCCAGAATTTTGGCAATATGTTCTTGAGTGATAAGAACATTGATACCCATGATATTTGATCTTATCTCCTTTCCTCTAAAGGGTCTTAAGCCAAGTTGAGTTCTAGATTTACCTTTAAGAGAACCATCCTTCTCTACCATCTTTTTAACCTCTTCATCAGCATTGAACTTGTCAAAGATGGTAGCTTTCTGCCAGAAGTATTTCACAATGTCATAATAGACAAATCCATTCAGCATCTCGAAATAATTCTTCCATTGTTGATCGTAGAATAAACTCTGAATGTCGATTCCATTCACCTTCAAACTCTCAAAATCAACAAACTTTTCCGTTATAAACTCAAAGGATTCTGGACCAGCGACGGTTTCGTTATCTTTGAATACAAGTTTTTCTTGAGACTTGAGATCAATAACGGGTGGTAAGACCGGGTTGAACGGACGTTGAACGATTTCGTTTGACGATCTAGCAGCCATGATTTCAACGCAAAGCAATTTGGGAAATTCTGAGTTTTAGGTTTGTGTGGGAAGTGATTATGTGTAAAAGTTGTGCAAAGTGAGTGAAGTGACTTATAAATAGTAACTAGCACACATACACAGAGAAAGCAAACATTGGGAGGGAGCGTGAGTAGTTTTAAAATTAATTTTAAATTGCATAACTGCATTTTCATCATTAACTGTTCTCTACCCATCAGGATCTAGACACGTGCAGGAGAGGCTTAATCAAGCTGACACGTGTACAAACAACTGTTGTACACTAACTAGTACTAAACGTTTCATTTCCGTTTAGTTCAGAGCCAAACTCATTTGTATCTTTCACCTCATCAGAATCTGTTACTTTTCAGAACCCGTTTTATTCAGAGCTTCCCAAAGGAGACTCTAAATTACCAGAGGTTCTGAAGGAGCTTCAGATGCTAAATCTAATTTACATCTCAGAGCTAATTTTCTTCAGAGATATAGTGCATGTTCAAATTCTTTTTAATAAAATCAAATCTTTCAATAGCTAAAGGCTTAGTAAATATATCAGCCCATTGATGTTCAGTATCAATGAATTGAATATCTATTGTGCCTTTTTGAACATGATCTCTTATAAAATGATGTTTTATTTCAATATGTTTAGCTCGGGAATGCAAAATTGGGTTCTTAGATAAATGAATAGCAGCAGTATTGTCACAATATAGTGGAATACTACTCTCAGCTATATTATAATCCTCTAACTGATATTTCATCCAGAGAAGCTGTGTGCAACATTTAGCAGCTGAAATGTATTCTGCTTCTGCTGTAGACAAAGCAATAGTTGTTTGTCTTTTGCTGGCCCAAGATATGAGATTCTCACCAATAAATTGGCAGTTTCCACTAGTGGATTTTCTCTCTATCTTGTCTCCAGCATAGTCAGCATCACAGAATCCAACTAGCTTACTATCTAGGGATTTTTTATAAAGGAGTCCTAGATTAGTAGTTCCTTTCAGATATCTAAAGATCCTCTTAACTGCAGTTAAGTGAGGTTCTCTAGGATCTGACTGGAATCTTGCACACAAGCATACACTATATAAAATATCAGGTCTAGAAGCTGTTAGATAGAGTAATGAACCAATCATACCTCTATATAGCTTCTGATCCACTTTGCTTCCAATTTCTTCCTTGCTTAGGCTGCTTGAAGGATGCATGGGTGTTGACATTATCTTACAGTCTTCAAGATTAAACTTCTTCAGAAGCTCTTTTGTATATTTGCTTTGATGTATGTAAGTGCCATCTTTTCCTTGGTTGATTTGAATTCCAAGAAAGAATTTTAGCTCACCCATCATACTCATTTCAAATTCATCCTGCATAAGCTTAGAAAAATTCTTGGCAAGAGAAGCATTAGTTGAACCAAAAATTATATCATCTACATAAATTTGAATAATTAAGATGTCTTTCTTATTTGTCTTTCTGAATAGTGTATTGTCAATTTGGCCTTTTTGAAAACCATTTTCTAAAAGAAAATTACTCAGTCTTTCATACCAAGCTCTTGGAGCTTGTTTGAGACCATAGAGTGATTTCTTAAGTTTATAAACATAATCAGGGTTTTTTAAATCCTCAAAACCTGGAGGTTGTTTGACATATACTTCTTCAGAAATAACACCATTTAGAAAGGCACTCTTAACATCCATTTGGTATAAGGTTATTCCATTGTTAACTGCATATGATAATAATAACCTGATTGCTTCCAGTCTTGCCACTGGAGCAAATGTTTCAGTGAAGTCAATCCATTCTTGCTGACTGTAGCCTTGTGCTACTAGTCTAGCTTTGTTTCTTACCACTTCACCTTGTTCATTCAGTTTGTTCCTGAATACCCACTTGGTTCCAATGATGTTCTTGTGTGTTGGTCTTGGTACTAAATCCCACACATCATTTCTTTGAAACTGATTGAGCTCATCTTGCATTGCTACAATCCATCCATCATCAGAAAGAGCTTCATCAACATTTTTAGGTTCTATCATGGATATGAGTCCTAGAAGTGAATCATGTTGTTGATAATCTGATCTTGTTTTTCTTGGACTCTCTTTGTTTCCAAGAATAAGATCTTCTGGATGTGATGATCTGTATTTGAATTTTCTCTTTGGAGCTTCATTAGTTTCAGCATTTGTTTGGGTATTATCTTCTAAGATATCATCATGTTCTTCAGATGCTTCTGTTGGAGGTTCTTCTTCAGAAGCTTCTTCCAATACTGCGTCTGAAGTTTCATTTGTCTCTGATGCTTTCTCAGATTCTGAATTGTTATATAGATATGGAATACCTGCATAACTATTATCTTGCTCTGACATTTTATTGTCAGGCTCTTTGTCATCAAACCTCACATGTATAGATTCTTCCACTGTATTGGTTTCAGAATTATACACTCTGTATGCCTTTGAGCGTTCAGAGTAACCTATAAAGATTCCCTTACAAGCTTTGGCATCAAATTTTCTTTTGTAGGCCTTATTGTTCAAAATGTAACAGGTACATCCAAACTGATGAAAATAAGAGATGTTGGGCTTTCTTCCTTTAAAAAGTTCATATGTAGTTTTATTCAATATAGGTCTGATATAGATCCTATTTTGAATATAACAAGCTGTGTTCACAGCTTCTGCCCAAAAGTACTTAGCAAGTTTTGTCTCATGCATCATGGTTCTTGCCATCTCTTGTAAAGACCTGTTCTTTCTCTCTACAACACCATTTTGCTGTGGTGTTCTAGGAGCTGAGAACTCATGAATAATTCCATGGTCTTCACAATAGGTTGCAAAGGGTTCGTTTTCAAACTCACCCCCATGATCACTTCTGATCTTTAAGATCTTGAGACTTTTCTCATTTTGTACTTGTGTGCAGAAGATGGTAAACACATCATATGCATCATCCTTTACTCTAAGAAATTTAACCCAAGTCCATCTACTGTAATCATCAACAATAACAAGTCCATATTTCTTTCCATTGATTGAGGCTGTACTAACATGACCAAACAAATCAATGTGAAGCAATTCAAGAGGTCTTGAGGTAGAGACAATGTTTTTAGGTTTAAATGAAGTTTTTGAAATCTTTCCAATCTGACAAGGACCACACAGAGCATTTGAATGATAATTAAGGTTGGGTAGACCTTTAACCAAGCTTAGTTTGCTGAGCTTAGAGATTAATCTCCAGTTAGCATGTCCTAAGCGTTGGTGCCAGACCCATTTCTCATCATTCAAAGATAGAAGACACACTATCTTTTGCTCTGAGAGTTCTGACAGATTGATTTTATAAACATTGCCTTTCCTTAAGCCTCTGAATACTATAGACTCATCAGACTCTTTGATTACAGTACACGCATCTTTATTAAACTTAACAACAAATCCACTATCACAAAATTGGCTAATGCTTAGTAGATTATGTTTGAGGCCATCAACTAACCAAACATCTTTAATAGAAAGAGAAGAATTACCAACTGTACCAGTACCAGTGATCTTCCCTTTTTGGTTTCCTCCAAATCCCACAGTTCCTCCCTCTTTCAGAGTCAGGGTTTGGAACATATGCTTGTCTCCTGTCATATGACGCGAGCAGCCACTGTCCAGGTACCAAGAATGCTGCTCTGGCCTTCTTTGAGTGCAGATCTGCTGCAAATACAATCTCAGACTTTGGTACCCATACTTTTATGGGTCCTTTAGAGTTAGTTTTCATTACCTTAGATTGTTTTTGTTTATAAGGCCTATCAGGAGCTCTAGAGTTATTGAAGCATTTTGAAAAACTTTTAGGCTTTGTATAACTCTTATGCTTAGCTTTAGAGTATACCAGAGTTTTATTTATTTTGACATTGGTCTGAGGTTTGGAGACCTTAGGCTCTGAGGGTTTCAGAGTCTGAGGCTTCTTGGCCTCTGACACAATTATTTTTTCCGGTTCTGGTATACCTATTGCTTCTGATTGGCTTTTAACAAATACAGCCTTAGGTTTTGAATTATCACTTTTAGAGGGTTTAGAAAATAATGGATTATCTTTAAAACGTGAGAATCCAAGACCTTCACCTCTGTTTCTACTAACATGGTATATTAAAGATGCTATCTTACTTCTCTTCATGCCATTGATAAGAAATTCTTGCAGAGCAAATTCATGCTCTGGAGGAACCTTATCATCATAAACATAGTGAGTTTCCATAAATGAGTTTCTACTACTTAGAGACTCATTTTCTTCAACTATTATGTTCATTTTCTCAGTTAGGTTATTGTAAGCCTTTTTCAAGACCTTACATTCACCTGTCTTTTTAGTGAGCATTTTTAAGGCATCTTTAAGAGAATCTACTAATTCAGTTCTAGATAGTTTAGCAATTACCTCTTCCTCATCTTCAGAGTCTGAACCTGCTTCAGAGTCTTCTCTGTCAGAGGTAGTTGCCATCAGTGCTAGATTTGCTTCCTCATCACCCTCTGAGTCTGAGTCTTTGTCAAGATCTTCCCATGTTGCCAGAAGGCTCTTCTTGACTTTACTCTTATACCTTTCCTTGCTAGAGCTTTGCTTTGATGATCTACTTTTGTTTTCTGGACAATCAGCAATGAAATGACCAGGCTTGTTGCATTTGAAACACTTGTTTTGATCTTCCTTCTTGTCTTTAGCAGTACTGAGTCTCTTGGAAGATCCTCCGAACTTGCCTGCATATTTCTTGCTTCGTTTTGCCCATTGTGAAACCTTAGCAGCCATTAGCACCATCTCTTCTTCATCATCAGACTCATCTTCTTGACCCTCTTCAGAAGCCTCATCTTCAGATTCCACAATTTTAGCTTTCAGAGCCTTTGATGAACTTTTGGAGCTTAAGGCTATCCCTTTCATCTTCTTGGTTGATTCATCAGTCATTAGTTCCATCTCATGACTCTTTAGAGAACTAACCAAGCTTTCAAGAGACACAGTATCTAAATCCTTAGATTCCTGAAACGCTGTCACTTTTGGTCTCCACTTTGGCGGCAAGCTTCTGAGTACTTTCCTTACATGATCAGCCTCAGTATAGCTCTTATCTAAAACTTGAAGTCCAGAAACAAGAATTTGAAACCTAGAGAACATTGTCTCAATGTCCTCTCCATCCTTCATTTTAAATAATTCATACTGATGTACTAACAAGTTGGCCTTAGCCTCCTTAACTTGTTTATTTCCTTCATACTTGGATTTAAGAGAATCCCAGATAGACTTAGCCGTTCTCTTATCTCCAATTTTCAAGTACTCATCATGAGAGATGGCATTTGTCATCATCCCTTTTACACTGTGATGCTTCTTATATTCCAGCTTTTGAGTATGTGTAAAAGCCTTTCTGTCTTTAGAGCTAACAACGCCTTCTAAGTCCATATTTTCAAAATTCACTCCATCTTCTACCAAGTCCCACAGATCACAATCAATCGCCATGATGTGACTGTACATCTTGGTTTTCCAGAATGGATAACCAGTCTCAGTTCCATTGAAAAAGGGAATTTTGTCAGAAGACCTTCTGTCTTTAGAATTAGAATCATAGTCAAACGGAACTTCATTGAGATTCTTCTCAGCAGACATGTTTTTCCTCCCTGAATCTTAACTGTTTCACTGATAGGTGAGAGTTAGGCAACAGCCCAGCTCCTGATACCAATTGAAGGTGGAAAAACACAAGAAGGGGGGGGTTGAATTGTGTTTTAAAAAAATAAAACTTTTTACCTAATAGAACCTAAGTTTGCGGCGGATATAAACACAAAACTAAAAGAGATGCTGAGAGAAAGAGAGAAAGACACGAAATTTATCCTGGTTCCTCTCACAAATCGAGAGTACTCCAGTCCCCTTGTTACTAACAAGAGATTTTCACTATAATCTACTTAAAATTACAAACTGCTCAAGCACACTTGCAAGAGACTTCTCAGATGCTCAAGTTTCACTAAACAAGAGACTTCTCAAATGCTCAAGTTAATACCTAACAAGAGACTTCTCAAACAAACTTAATAATAAGAATGAATGTTAAGGAACACTTGATATACTATCAGAGGTGTTTACAAAATACAACTCAATTTGTTTAAAGACTTTGAATGACAGATAAAACGATAGTGTCAGAATGCTTCAGAGTCTTAAACGTGGTAATAGAACAGTGGTCATTTCTTCCATTTGAGTCTTCTATTTATACTTGGAAGAAGATGATGACCGTTGCAGAGAGCTTTGTGCCAGCTGGAATTTACTCGTACAATTGATAGCTGTATATTGCCTTCTTTGGTAAGGAATTCCAATTCCACTACCTAGCTATTCAATTTATCACTCATCCATTTTGAGTAATAATAGTACAATTGTACAATCCTCAAATACGCTCCACTTATGGATAAGGTTAACGTTGTACCAACGAATATTCCTTCCTGTGGATGTGACAGAGCCTTGAAATAGGTGGTTCTTCAATCATTGAATCTGATTCTGTCAGTTCTTGAGTGATGTAAATTCTTTTTGCTTCTGATGCTGTTGCCATAGCTTCTTGAGGTCTTTTAGCTTCTGAGTCCTTCAGAGCCTTGTTTTATCCTCAGAGTCACTTTCTTCAGCATTCAAAATTCAAGCTTCTGACGAACCGTGTCGTGCTTTCAGAGCTTGTTTTGACTGGCTTCTCTGCTACTATTCATAGTGCTTCTGAATGAATTTTAACTTGTAATTCTGCACACTAGAATAATCATTAGTAATACCAATTGTAATTTTAATACATTGTTATCATCAAAACCACTTAAAACATTAGAGGTTCATGTCAGACCCACTTTGTTCCAACACATTAAATGCTGCCGCCAGCTGGCGCGCTCACGTCAGGTAATGATGTTGTAACATTTCTTACCACATCCTGCTTAAGCATAGTTTTACCAAAATGCAGCCAACATCAAATAGTCAACAATAATTAAGCTAGTAATTTTCTTATCTACTAAGTACTAAGCTAAACAATGAGGCAAACGGTGGAAAGGTTATGGCAGTGCCCCTTGCTTTTCTTCAAGTAGCTTCTCAATCTCTTGATTTAATTTTCCTGTGGCTTTAAACTTTGTGATTTGTTTGTTATTTGGTTTCAAGAGGCCAGATTGCCCATTCCAATTGAGTAATTATAGAAATGCTAATACCATGAAGAATATTATGTAGACATATGAAGAATTTAAAGCATAGTTCTTGAAGAAATCATATTCTTTGAGAATTCCTGAAGAATTTAAAAGGGTAATTTTTGAAGAACTCAACATTATTCTACACGACTCTAGAAGAATTCAAAAGGGTTAATCCTTGAAGGATTGATTAGAGAATTTATTTTATTGTTAAAATATATTGCATAGTTCTGAAGAACTTAAAGATTCGGTTTTATTCTCAATGAATTCCTGAAGAATTTAGTAATGATATATCCCAGAAGGATCGTACAAATAACTGATTAGATTGGTTATTTATTTCTTGAAAAACTACACAAAATTTTTATAAGATCTATTTGATCTTTATAATTTATATTAATTTGAAAGAAAAATTATTGTTACGAAAATTAATTTTGAGTTCCTGAAGAACTACATTTATACCATGACAATATGATCTATGATCTAAAAAAAAAATAGAGAAAATTAAGAGACAATATGTGTATTTTCACACTACTCGAATATGCTTATGAAGTAGCAAAATTGAGAGAAACATCTTAAGCAATTTATTTAATTTTAGAAGATTAGTCATATTTATAATTGAACAAATAATAGTTATTTGAATATCATTCCCAGAAGTGAATGGTTCATAATGTTATGGTTATGTTAATTGATTTATTGTAGATATGATACATGTCAAAGTTATCAAATTTCATTATTACGAGGTAATATTTGATAGGTATTATTTAAACTTATATTATATGCTTTGTTTTGTTTCCTTATTCTATGAACAAATATATTTGATTATGATTTTTTTTTTATTCCACAAAATCATATGCATATTTTCTTATAAAATATGTATGATTTAAAAAGTCTTATTCGTTAGAGAAATTTTATGTTCAGCTCTTTTTCTATCTATGGTAATGCAAAGATAAATCAAAACTTTAGAATATTTAATATATAGTTTGAAATGGATATAATACTTTTAGTTCATTATTGTTTCCAATGGATAACAACAAATGAAACACATTATTGTAAAGCATGTTTCAAATTTCAAATTGATTAGAATAAATATAATATATATTATCGTAAACTTGAAGTTTACAAATTATGCTTCAAATATTCATTCTTGAGTGAATCCCTGAATGATTGTACAAACAATGATTTTATTTTCATTTGTGATATAGTTCTCGAAGAACTACAAGATTATCGAATGCTCCTGAAGAGCTAATGTATTGTAACATGGAGGAACAAAGTTATCATCTTTTTCCCCTTGTTTGTACTACACATATCTTAGTGGAATTCAAGCACAAAAGTCATTGTAAACCAGAAGTTTACTAATCATATTAAGTTTGTCTTTGGCAAGACCGGTTGGGTTATCCCGGATCTATTGCGATGCGAAAAAAAAATATTATTATACTTTTTTTGAATATGTATTGAAGAGCCGGAAGTTTCTTCAATCCAATAATTTGTGTATTCCTTGTTCCCAAAGGAAGTTGAAAATTTGAAAAATTGATTCTTTCCCAAATTTTGAGTAGATGACATTTGTAAATAAAATCACCACCATTTATATATTATACGACTTTAATTGATGCATCAACTAAATATTCAGTTAACTCACAACTAAAAGTTTGTGAAATTGGTCGACCAAAATTGATTTGAATATCTTGTATCATATGCTTATTAAGAAAAATGGACCTGAAGATCCATTTAGACGTCTAAAGTTAAATATGTGATTGATACTTATGAAATTATAACTTCAAAATTCTACCTTGGGAACATGAGATAATTTATATTGAGTTTTTGCTTCGCATCGAGCCTATAAATTATTATATGGAAGTCCTCCCCTTATTTTATAATTCAGTTAAGTTTAGGTTTATAACCTAATATTTTTCATCTAAGCATTTTTGGATGTGTTGTGTATATCATAGTTGCTCCAATATAATGCACTTAGATAGATCTTGGAATAATATTGGGAAAATAGGTTTGATATAAATCTTCATCTATTACAAATTGTATTGAGCCAACTTGTTTACATCCCAGCAGGATGATTATCCAGTGATGAATTTGTTTTCCCAATATTAGGGGGAGAGAAGAAGCAGCTGAAAAATATGAACCTGAAGTTCAAATGAATTATTTGAAATAAATATATTATGTAAAAGGATGTTGTACTCTTTTTCCTTCACTAGAATTTTTTCCCACTGGTTTTTTTTTAGTAAGGTTTTAACGAGGCACATCCTCGATGGACATCCAAGGGGGAGTGTTATGAATAATTAAGCTCTAGTGGATGTCCATCCATCTCTCCCCACTAGTGAGTGACCTTATGTTACCTTTGTCCATTCAATTGCTTATTTGTGTCCTATAAATAGGACTATTGATATGATGTAAGGACACACAAGTGAAGAGTTGAATACAAACCTCTCATTCTCTCTATCTCTATGCTTTAGCTTTAGTAGATTATTTCTAACAGATTTTAAATTTTTATATATTCAGTTTGAATTTTAGAATATAAAGTGTTTTTTATTGTTTGAACTTTAAAATTCTAATCAATATTTATTTTACACTAGAAGATAAAATTATATCATAAAGTAAAATTATAAGTAAATATGTATATTGTGAAGAAAAAAAAAGAAAAATTACATGTAATATCCCACATTCTAAATCACCTAATTAATTTTAATTAGAGCTTTTCCTAATTTTACATAAATTAATTAGAGGTGTTTAGTTGAATAATCTTTGGAGAATTAAGTGAGTTGTGTGTAAATTAGGAGTTTTAATTAAACCTTCACTACACAAATACAACTTAAATAAACTCTTGTGATTAATTAAGTCTAGAATTTGCAAACTCCCTCCCATTCTCTCCTCTCCCCCGTGATCTCTCTCTCATGTGAGTCATTTTTCCACCCAAGAACAATACTCCCCCCTAGCCAACACCTCATCTTGTTTAGATGAGTCATGAAACCACTACTTCAATGCATGCAAACTCATCACTTCTCTTCATTTCAGAAAATCTGAAGGCTCCACCCTCATTTCTCTTCCTCCCACGCCAACTACATAACAAGCAAACAAACCATCATTTTTCCCAACAATGTCACATGAAGCAAAACTCCAATTTCTTTCATTTCTCCAACACCCACACATTCACATGTGTAGAATCAGAGCTTAGGAACATGAAAACCTCCTTCACCTGTTCACTCACGAGCTCAGTAACTCACAACCCTCCAACACATCAAAATTCAACAAAACCCCTTTACCAATCAAAATGCATGCATGAGTATCTAAGACAAAAACAATTCTGAATCCATCCAGGCTTTAACCCCTATAAATACCTCCTTAGTTGCTGAATCAACTCACCAAACAACCTAACACTTCTAGCATCAGAAATTAAATTCCAACCATTTGGTGTTCTTGAGCATTTTGGGGTCTTGGAGTCAAGTTGTGGCTGAGCTGTTCGTGGGTCTTAATAGAGGTTGCAGTAGCTGTTGTTAGAGCCCAGAGGCAAGATTAAAGCTTCAATTCCAGGTGGGTTCTTAGGATAGTTTAGCTAGTTTCCCAAATTATGAACTTTTGCATGTTAACATAGGAAAATTAGGAAAATGTTGTGTGAGAGGAATTAGCTCCCAAATTCCTCTCCATTCTGTCTTATATTATACCTATTATGTGACTGCATAGCTTAGAATGAGGATTGTAGGTGCAAAGCTTGTTAAAAATGAAATTTTCGTGAAACAGGGCATATTCTGTGTACACACGCTGCAGCGAGTTGCAAGCGTGCATTCATAGCGAGCTGGGTTTTCTGGGCTGATGAAACTCGCCGCAGCGAGCTTCTGCTCGCTTAGCGAGTTGATTTAGGCCAGGACCTATAATCTCGCCGTGGCGAGCTAGCAACACGCCGTAGCGAGTTGACACAGAACATACCCATAACACTCGCCGGAGCGAGCTATGACTCGCTGAGCGAGTTTGACAGAACAGAACTGAATTTTTAAACTGTTTTCTAAACTAAGGCACTCGATTTATATCCTCATCTGAGTTATACATTTTTGCAGTAGCATGATTTATATAATGTGAAACGGCATGTTAATCACAGATAATCTTTAGGGCTTAATCTAGAGATTCATAGGTTTGTATGTTCCCCGGGAAATTGGAAATTATGGCAGATATAACTAAAACTAGTATCAGTCAATTCAGCTGCGATTTATGTCGCTTTATGGACTCCCAATGGGATAATCCATTAGGTTATGATTGTGTGAGCTGCATGCCGTGACCGAATCGGTTGACGGATATGGCAGGCCTCTGAGATATGCTCACCTCAGAGTGTCCTTGTGTTTAAAATGAACAAGATATAATTTGTGTTACACCTTTATTTTATGCTTATGCTTATGATATAATGTTAGTATGCATGACTCATTAGGTTCCCCGGTGTAGTCACCTCTAGGAGGGTAGTAGGACTCACTGAGGCTTAGTAGTCTCACCCCACTCCAAACCAATTTTTTTTCCAGATAAACAGGTTGGCTAAGGTATGCTTGTTGGTGTGCTAGTAGCTGTGCTTGGAGGATTGCACTTGTTCTTGCTTTCTTTTATTCCGTGTCTTGTTGTATTTCAATTAATCCATGTTGTACTGCTGAACTTATGTTTATCGTTTCCGTTGTTTCATCTATCTTGTTGTATTTAGCACCTGCATGTGCTTGAATTTCCGAATTGTAATAATAATGAACTCGTTATCAGTAATAATATTCCACTAATATTCTAGACATTTATGTGGGGTGTTATATTACATTAAGCGATAGATGAAAAAAATTACATCAAAATTATTAGACAAAAAAGTTACATCAAGAATTAGCTATGAAATATCTATGTATAAATAATTCAAAGAAACAATATCATATTTGTCGTTAACATCTTCCCCTAAGAATAAAAGATAAGACAATCTAACTTTTAATTTTTGAGGATAGAGAGGAGGATGAAACTTTCTTGTTCACACCCAAAAATGTGGCGGAATCATTATCACCACAGAGAGAGACCCATTTGTGTTGCTATTTAAAAGCAACCTCAGAGCTTCCGTTTTAATCAATCATCGTGGGTTAACAGTTTCTCGTTGGCCAATATAACATTCTCGTACTTCATCATCAAAGAACAACGATAAAAATATTATGATTGGTCAATGACGAGCAATATTTATAGTCTAGAGCAAGACAACCATTTTGTTGGATAAGAGAGACAACACTTACATATACCAATCATAAAAGGTCACTAGCCAAGGGCCAAGACTATGGCCAGGGGCGGGTCCACTTAGGTGTGAGGGGTGCACCTGCACACCCTGGACATCCAATATTTAACCCAAATATTATGTTTATTTCAATTTTGCACCCCCTGACAAAACCACAACACTGAGGATCGAACACATAACCCTTTGGTAGAGATGAGCTATGTTAGCCATTAAGCCAAATTAGAAGATATGGTATGTTTCGCACAATTAAATATTATAGCATACTTACAGTTTTTTTTTTTTATCAAGAGCATACTTACTGTTCTATTATATCCATGATTATGATTAGGCAAAATACATCTATATGTCTTTAAATTTAAGGGAAATTTAATGGTACATTAATAATTCTAATGTATCGTTACATTAGAACATTAAATTAATAGCTAAGTGAATGTCTTTTTAAAATAAATCATTTTTTCTACTATTAAAAATATTATAATAATCAAACATTATTTATCAATATTGTCAAAAATATAAAATTTGATATTTTTTGAATTTTTTTTCCCAATAATAGTCAATATTGAATTTCTTTTTGAAAAAATAATAAAAAATAAGTGTAATGCTTATAAATAATAAAATTGTATTTTTTCTTATGATATTATTATAACTAAAATATAATAATGGACTAATAGTTATTTAATTCATAAAAATAATCGTTAATTTATTAATTTATAACAAAATGTACCAGTACATTAGAATTATTCTCATGTACCATAGAAACTAAATTTAATGCTGGAAAATTGGTAGAAACTAAAAGACATATTCTTTATCCGTTGGTCTATCAACTTTTGAAATTAGCAATGATTTTGCCTATTGCCACAGCAACCGTTGAGCGATAATTTTCTGCTATGAAGATTGTGATGACTAGATTGCGTAATCGAATGGGGATGAATGATTGAACGATTGTCTCGTGATTTATGTTGAAAGAGATGTGTTAGACAATGCTGATGATGAGTTGATTATTCAGCGATTTCAAAACATGAAGCCGCATAGCGGGCAATTGTGAAACATATATATGTAATTTTTTGAGTACGATCTAATTTTTGAATATATTATATATTAATTTGCATCTATAGATATTTATATTATAATTATTAAAATATCAATTGAAAATATACCCCCTGATCCAGGGTCTGAGCATCGCCACTGATGGCCTCAAGCCAATCTGAGATTCTATAACTTGAGCAACCAAAACACGCTTCAGATTTTAGAATATGAGTGGATATTATGGATTTTAAGGGGAAAATCACCCCCTTAATTATACCTCTATCTTGACAAATTTGTTGTTAGAGAAATGATGTTTGAACATAAAAAATTTGTTGTCAAATGTCAAGCACTATGTCAAGTGTTTTTTGTGTGTATTTTTTAATGTGTGTAAAGATTACAAAGTAAGAACTCAAAGAGATAGAGATAAATATACATAGTGTTACATGCATTATAAGTATTTAGATCTTCAAATGATAGAGTTGTTGTTGTAACCCAATTTTCCGCCAAACCTTTAAAACATCGTACTTTACAGCATATTTCACACAAAAGTCTCATACCCACAATTTTATTAAATTTTTGGCACTGGCTTTTAATAAAACATTCTAAACATATTTTGTGTACCGACAATTTTGTTATTTGAAAATGTCGTACAAAGTTTCATACCAATATAAATATTAATTTGACAAATGAGATAGATTAGAGGTGGATTTGATGGAAAAAAAGAAGAAAAAAAATTGCAAGTTGGTTTATGAATTTTGAAAAATTTTAGACCCAATATGCAGAAGTGATGAAAAAGATATATGACATGTTCGAATTATAGAATCTAAAGAAGAAAAAAGTGTTGATAGGAATATCTCATTTTATATGTATATAAAAAATAGGGTTCGAATCTCAAACACTCTACTTATTTATTTTAAAGATAGATAATCATTAAACTATTTAATCGAAAAATCTAAAATATGTGTACAGATAATAGACTCTAAAAGGGTAATTTTTTTAAAAAATAAATTTTGTGAGACGTGCAAGATGTCTTGTGTCAGGACTTGGGAGAAAATAATTTCAAAGTTAATTGCAAGAATGCAAGCTAAAAGTTTTCTAGTCCAATATTGCTCTAACTATGGGCTTATCCGTGGGCTTTTTTTTCTTTTTATAATGGAGAAAAGAAATAAAAATGAACTACACAACTAATTTGAGATGGATTTATAATAAAAAAAACTAAACTGACATGACACCTCTAGCTACGTCTTTTAACAAATGCAAATGAAAAGAAAAGTGATTATCTAAAATATTTCTAAATTATTGCCCCCTTCACATGAAAACTAAAGAATTAATAAAGTAAATAAATAATATTCTAAACAATGGATTTAGAGTAACATGCACAATAAAAGTTGTCCAATACAAAATCGTTAGCTAGAAGAGGAAGATAGGTGTCATGCATCAAAGATAAGATATATTGAACTGATTGTTTATAAATGATTTGTCTTAGCTGGTGTTGATTAAGTTATTTGTTATGGATGATTCTGGTGATGAGGTGAACTCTTGGGATTTGTAGGGGAAAATATATCCGCAAGATTTGTTTGCACTCCAACGCGCAAGTCAATATTTAAAAGAGGTAATAAAGAGTGTGAAATTGGAGACACATATATTTCATACTTAAGGAGCGAAATAGTGGATGGTTGATTTTTGTCAAATTGGGTATAATATGATATGTTGTTTTGCCACCGAATCACCTCCATATCACCTTTACATGTTAGCAGTAGTGAAGAGGAAAAGTGGAAATAGAGAAGACGAATTTAGGATGTCGTTGAGAAAAATAGAGCAATGAATTACTAATTTTATTTTCTAAACTCTAACCTTTGATTTTTTTTTTCACATGTCATATATCTAAGCAAGAAAATAAAAAATACAGAGGTGATATGTATTAGAGCATATCTAAATTCAGTTGAGTAGGACGAATCCAAAATTTTTAAGTATGGCTGATTTTTTTATTTAAAATTTATTTGTTAAATTTAATTATAGTATTAATTTTATTAATATCGATTTTGTAAGGAATTAATATTAATTATTTTAGTCTTTAAGGCATAAGTCTTAACTTTGCTACTTACTAAAAAATCATTTCTGTGTAATGAATCACCGAGTACCTTTAGAGAAGATAAATGCCAATATTTTTATAAGTGTTTTTTAAATCCTAACATCATATTTCTACATGAATTTTGTATTAAAAAAAATAATGAAAGTTTTTTTTGACTTAAATATAAAAATAATAATGTATTTTCTACCCAAAAAAATTAAAATAATACAATGTATTGCAAATAAAAAGATTGAAAAAAAAAAAACCAAAGAGAGTGAGCGAAAATATATACACGTGAACAACAAAATTTGAGAGTCTAATTGTCTTGTCACTCTTACAATGAACCTTCCTACTGATTCAAAACAACCACCACCACCACCAGATTCCGCCACCGTCAACGACACATCTACATCGGAATCACCGTCATCTTCATCAGAACTCCAACTCCCAATATCTTGGCCACAAGACGGAAAACTAACTGATCTAACCTGTTGATCAGAAAAGGTTGAGGGCCAGCAAATCCTTCACTTAATGAATCCTTGGTTTATTTGAACGGTTGAGTAGAGCAGAAAGCAGCAAGTCACCAACGGAGGGGGGGTTGTACCTGCAGGCGCTCCGATGCTTAAGTCAGAAAGTGCACAAGTACAAAGTGAGAGTAGAAAGTAAGAATAGAATACCTGACCCTCCAGTGAAGGAGGGTATTTATAGATCCCCCAGCTCTGAGCCAAGGTCCCCCTAATGGGCTGTGCTTTGCGGCCCAATAGGGGAGACTGCCAGGACTTATCCGTTGTTGGATCAAGGAACCGGCATTTAGCCCTTATCCTGGTGATGAGGTGGCCTCATCGTGCGGGAAGGTTGTTCCTTCGGTGCTATCGTGTCCTAGTAAATAGGAATACGTGAGAATTGTGGAGGTTTAATGGCAACGAGTAGGGAGCTCGTTACCTGCAGAGGAGAGGCTGTGAGCTCCACATGTCGAGGAGAGCTGTGAGCTCAATATTTTGGGCCGGGGCTACGAGCTCCAGATGTCGAGCACAAATATTGACTCAATACTCCGAGCAGGAGCTACGAGCGGAGCGTGGATTAGGCCAGCTCTAGGCCCAGTCCAGAACAGGAGCCCCCCAAGTCTTTGCTCCTAGTTATAGGAGTAATGACTTAAGGTCGTTTGTTCAGTCGAAGTGATCTGTCTTCGAATAGGAGATTCGTGCCCATTGGATTGTCCTCGTGGATTGATTGGGGGAGGACAAATGTCCTTGCTCGCGAGTTTTGTGTTTACGAAGTCCAAAGAGGTTTCTTTGCTCGTGAGATTTATGCTCGCGAAATCAAGGACAATCCTTTCTGCTCGCGCGATTTTGCTCGCAAAATTTCTTGCGTATTTTGTGCTCGTGAAAGAGAAACGAAAAGTTTATCCTTTCTTCGAGGAATTATGCTCGTCAAATCCTTCGGTAGTTTACTTTGGGAAGCGTGCTTTTCGAGCAGAGGGACGTGACCTTTGAAGTGACAGACGCTTCGTTTTGCGCTGCCACGTGTCAGGCCTATAAAGAGGTGTAATGATGGCTATCAATAGGGGTATTATGCCCTCGTTTCACGAGGAGGGTTTATGACCGTTAGATGAGAAGGACGTTTCGCTTTTCCTTATGATCAAATCTGAAACGTTGGATATTTTAGATTAGATCTGTTGGATTGATCCAACGCTCCGGATTGAAGAGGCGTGATCAGCATTCGAACGAAGGCAACTGTTGGAGTTGGTGTCTATAAATAGGAAAAGAGAATCATTTGCTTTCCATCGTTTACTCTCCCTCGTTACTGAAGCATCATTTTCTCATCATTTGACAGTTTTCTGGATCTTGGGTTTTTGAAGCATCATTACCATCACATTTACTAAACAGGTATGTTCTTGTACATGGATCTTTGTTTAAGATTTTCTGTTTTAGTTGCAATCTTTCCACCGGAATAGTGTTGGTGGTGGTTTGGCCATCACCGGAGCATTTGTTAGCTCCTTGTGCCGTTAATGATGGTAGTTTTAGGCTGTCTTGGCCTTGAATATGTCATGTATATGTTTTTCCGATTCCGTTTATATAGTTTTTGCGTGTAATAGCGACCAGCCGCCACCGTCGATGGGCGTTGCGCCGGTGCAAATTGTTAGGATTCATGAGGTTCTTGAGTTTTCTGGGAAATTTCCAAGAACATCAAGAAGATGCTTGAACAATGTGGCGGGGACAATTGTCCCCATTTTTGTCCTCGTAGGTTTTTTGTATGCTTAGATTTGTTGGGGACCTTCTCCCCGCTTTAAAAACTACGAAGAGAATCCTAGGATAGTTTCCTCGTACTTTATACGCTTTGCCCAACTGTTGGGGATATTCTCCCCGTTTGAAGCTCTAGGTAACTTAGTGATGAGGAGAACTGTTAAGTAATTGCTGGGAACCTTCTCCCCGTTTTAAACTTAATCTTAGGATTAACACGCGAGTTTTGGGGAAGTTCTCTTCGTCGAAATTTTGACCTCAAAAGATTACGAGGAGAGTTTTTGTTGGGGATCTTCTCCCCATTTGAAACCGAGGACACCTATCCTCGCATTCTGCTTTACTTGATGCCATTTACTAAGGGCTTTGGCTGAGGGCAGTGTGCTCGCGCCTATCCACGCCCTTTCACTTGAATTGCGGTGGAAGGGTGGATTTGATTTGATTGTCGAATTCACTTCTCTTCGCTGCTTTTCAGGTAAAATGGCTGACGAACGCGAGGAGGTGGTGAATGTCGAGGAAGGGGAAGAAGCTCAACCCCAGGAGGTTATTGACGAGGATGATGACCTCGTCGCACATCCGGAATGGAAATGGATCGCATGCGAGCCTCGGAGGATGGCGTCGGAGATTACATCGACTTCTTTGAACGCGTTCACGATCGTCGAAGAGGATCATGCGCCCAATAATTTCGGAATTTATAACGTTGGACCCCATCAGAAGATATGCTTGACGTTCCATGGGGATGGGTTCAGCATGTATGAGTTCGTTTTTAAAGATCTTGGATTGAGGCTTCCCTTCTCCCCGTTGGCCGTAGACATTTTTAAGTTCCTAAAGCTGGCCCCGTCGCAACTTCACCCCAACACGATGGCGTTTGTGCTCGCGTTCCAGCATCTCTGCGAGTACAAAGGTGTGGTGCCGACCCGTGCCCTCTTCTTCCGTGTCTTCCAGCTCCAACGTACGACGAAGGAACTTGGTCGACGAAGCTGGGTGTCTTTGAAGAACAGGGTTTCTCTGTTCGAGATGTACGCCGAATCAATCCGCGGCTTCAAGTCGCGATTCTATTGTGTCCGCCCTGTGACTCCAACCGGGAAGCGCACCTTGTATGAATGAGTGGTTGACAAGAACGAGGATGGAAGTGTTAAGAAGAACGAGGATGGCTCGGATAAACTGAAAGAGAAGGAAAAGTTTCCGATGAGCTGGACGGACGAGCATTTTAAATCGGGCACCGACGCTTACTTGACGTCAGATTCATCTTTGAGCGTCGAGGAGAGATGTGGCCTCAAGGTGCTTCAGGAGTATGTTGCGAGCCTTGAGCCCGCCAAGCTGGTGACGAGGGCAGGGGAGCCTGTCCTCGATGAGGAGGGGAACGAGCAGTTTGTCCCTCGTCTTATCAACACGAAGAGGCTACTCGAGTGTAGAACTCGAGCTGAAGTCCATGAAGTGCTGGGTAGATAGTTTGATCTTCTCCCCGTTTATTCGTTTTTACAAATTCGTGTAGTGTATTTGTAACTTTTCTCTCCTCGGATTTAACTTGTGTTTTATTTTATTTTCAGATACGATGGCTGACTTCGCTACTGATTTGAGCAAGATTGTTTCCGAGAAGAAACTAACTGGAGGAGCATGGAAGATTCCGAAGAAGAGGAAGTTGGCGAACAGGGGTAGTGCTGTTTTCACGAGCGGCTCATCTTCTCCCGGTGGGTGTAGTTCGTCGATGGGGACGAAAGTGACCTCCCCGGCTGTACTGCCGAAGAGCAATTTGGTTAAGGAGGAAGTTCCTTTCATCGACGTTGACGCGGAGATGGGAAGACCTTTCCTTCTCCCCAGAGTTGTGACGGACAAGGACTTTCTGGATAAGAATTCCTTGCAAGTGGCAGCCGTGGAGAAGGCTGCTATTCTGGAGATGGACAACGAGGCTACGCACGACCAGATCATTGATGACTCAGCTGCCCTCCTGAGGATGCTGGATAGGGTCTTGGTCCTTCAGGAGGACAAGAGTGGTCGTCGGAAAGATTTGGAGAAGATGAGGGGGGCCTACTCTAAGCTCGAGGCTGAGAACCTGAAATTGGAGAATGAAGTCGTTGATCTCCGGGGAAAGAAGGAGAATTTTGTAGCGGCGGCCAAGGTAAACAGAGAGTTGAAGGATGAGGTTGCCAAATTCGAGGAGGAGAGGAAGAAGCTCGAGGAGGAGATCAGGACGTTGAAGTCGGCTTTGGCTCATGCAGAAGATGAGACCGAGAACACGAGAGAACTGGCCACTCGAGCTGACTTTGTTGCTCGCATCAGGAAGCTCGGTGATTCTGTGCTTGCCGGGATGAAACATAGCTGGCAGAATGCCCTTGCGCAGGTCAAAGTTGCCAACCCTGGCGTCGAGCTTAACTTTGAGGGCATGGGGGTCTTTCGCGAGGTGGTTAATGGGCAGATCGTTTTGCCCGAGAAGTACAAAGAGGCGGAGGCAGCCGACTTGGAAGGTGACGACGACATGGGTGAAGACGTCGAGGAGGAGGAGGATGATGGTACAAGTAAAAAGACCACCACTCCCGAGGATGAAGATTGATCATGGCCTGCGTGCCGTTGCTTTGTACTTTTCTTTTTGAATATTTTGGGGGCCTGCGTGCCCGTTTTGAATTTGTATCTTTGACTTTTGTTGGGGGTCTTTGTTCCCGTATGTAATATTTGAACAACTGGGCTTTGTCCCCAATTTATGTTATGTTTTGTTTTGCTAAGTATTTGCCTTGTGTTTGTTCGTATGCGTTTAAGATATTCTGCCTTTTTATCGTTATGTTAGATTCTATTGCGAAAAATCTTTCAAATATTTTTCTAAGTGTTTTTCGAGCATAAGCGTTGGATTCGAGGCGTTTATCAAACTCGAATGAGCGGGGACGGGATCGTCGGAGATACCTGTCCTCGCGACTTGAACCTCCCATCGCGAGTTAGGTGTTAAGCCTGGCACGGGGACGATGAGCTCGTCGACAGAGTTATCATCGTCAAAAGCTCATCCCCATCTCCCCTCCGGGGACAGGGTCATTGCTTGGATTGGGTTTAAGACGGATGTTTGTGCCAAAGCATCCTCCGTTGTCCAGGTGTGCCTGCCCGTTTTCTGGGGGAACACTACCTTGGCTTTGTACGCCTTGTTCGGAAATAACTTAGCTATAATATTGTTTTAACTTTTGAGCATTCCAGGGTCGGGGAAGCTCTTTCCCTTGGAGGTCCTCGAGGTAGTAGGCGCCGTTCTTGGTTTTTCCTCGGACTCTGTATGGTCCTTCCCAGTTGGGCGCCAACTTGCCCTCGTGAGAGTCTTTGGCGTTTCGCCGTAAAACGAGGCTACCTACGTCGAACTCCCTCGGGATTACCTTGGTGTCGTGCCGGGCAGCCACTTTTTGTTTTAGGGTGGCCTCTTTTAGGGACGCCCCGGTTCGAATTTCTTCGACGAGGTCTAACTCTTCTCGTAGAGCCTCGTCGTTCATCTCCTCGTCGAGAGGTTGTTGTGTCCGCCGGGATGGTTCCCCGATTTCTACGGGGATAACCGCTTCTGTTCCGTAGACGAGGCGGAAAGGGGTTTCCCCGGTTGTGGAGTGCGGAGTGGTGCGATAGGCCCAGAGTACACTGTGTAACTCCTCGACCCATCTTTTCTTGTTGTCGTCGAGTCTTCGTCGAAGTCCACGCAGGATTACCCTGTTCGCGGCTTCAGCTTGCCCGTTGGTCTGGGGGTGCTCGACGGACGTGAAGCGTTGCTTCGTGTTTATCGTGATGAGGAATTCGCGAAATTTTCTGTCCGTAAATTGTGTTCCGTTGTCGGTGACCACGACTTGTGGTATTCCGAAACGGGCGAGGACATCTCTTTTGAAGAACCGGAGTATGTTGAACGCGGTTATGTTCGCAAGTGGTTCTGCTCCTACCCACTGTAATATCCCAAATTTTATTTAATAGAAGGAAAATTAAATAAAATTAATTATTGGAGGTTAGCCTGGATTATAAGTGATCTAATTGAAATTGAGAGACTTATTTTCAATTTAACCAACTCAATTGTCCTAGCCACTAGTGTATTGCCAAGACTTAAATGACTAAGCATAACATGAAACCCCACTCACTTACTCCTTTTGCGCCCCCACCCTTTCACCAATGCCCCCATCACTTGTACTTTCTTTATATAAGAGACATGCAAGGCATTTGGGAACAAGTCGGTAAAACACTTTCCTCCTTTTGTTCTCACACGCCAACAAGCATCAAGAACAACACTTAGGGTGCCTTCAAACCATAACCCCCATTCCTCAAATCAACAAACTCTTGCCTAAACTCACATGCAACCAAGAATCTCTAACCTCAAGGTAATCAATAAGCCAAAACAAGACTCATTCCCTCATTTTCTTTCACTTGGCCGAATTCCACCCTTTTGTCGAATTCCACCCTTTTGTCATAATTTCTTCATTCATCTAAAGAGAGGAATTGATGCATGGTAATTATCTTCTCTGTAAGTTGTTGCCAGTGGGTGTGAGTTATTGTCAACCAAAGAGCAAGGTAAGAAATTCAATCTCCATAAACTCATAGAATTCCTAAATTCATCTAATCACTCAAATCTCACTCTATACTCGAAATTCACTCTTGCATGTGTGTTTATTATGTCGAAATACAAGTTGGAGGAGGTTAGAAGGTTTGGGTATCAAAGAGAAGTGGAAAATTGGAAGTAATTGCAGAACCTCATTTCCACCCCTGTCACGCTCGCTTGGCGAGCAGATTCACTCGCTACAGCGAGTGCAGCAGTAGCTGCTGCATACACTTCGTTCTGTTCGTGCCTAGTTCCAACTTGGGTAAGTTATTTCTAACTCTTCTGGTTCTGCTCTTGACTATTATTAGAACAGTTTCATTTCCTTTAAACCTTAGCAAGCTATAGAGTGCTCATAGTACCATTCTTTCTTTTACTCAAGCTCACAAATTGGAGATTCAAGTGAGTTTGGTGAAGAACGTTCGTGGCTGTAGCTGAGTTTTGGTTCATTATTCAAGCTTCTGAGTTAATCTCAAACAGGTGGGTTCTTAGGATAGTGTAGATAGTTTCCCCAATTTATGAATTTGCATGTTAACTTAGGAAAAATTAGGAAAAGTTGTGTGAGGGGAATTAATCCCAAATTTCCCTCCATTCTATTTGTATATTATGTAAATTATGCTACTGCACTGATAAAATGAGGATTGTAGGTGTACTTCTGGAAAATTATGATTTTTGGCAAAACAGGGTAAACTCTGCATGAAATCGCCACGGCGAGTAGCTGGCGAGCATTCATGGCGAGCTGGGTTCTGGGCTGATGAAACTCGCCATGGCGAGCTTCTGCTCGCCACAGCGAGTTGATTTAGGTCAGGACCTATAATCTCGCCATAGCGAGCTAGCGACTCGCCGTAGCGAGCTTTTACAGAACTGACCTACATTTTCTATTTTCTAAATAAAGATTTCCACACTCGTTTTATATCCTCGTTAGAATCAGATAACTTGCAGTAAAATAATTAACATAATGTCGAACAAAATGTTAATCACAGATAATGATTATGGCATAACTTAGTATTCATTAGGCTTGTATGCTCCCCGGGTTTTGGGAAATTATGGTAGTAAGAACTATATTAGTATCAGTCAATTAGGTGCGATTTATGATGTCGCTTTATGGACTCCCAATGGGATAATCCATTAGGATATGTATTGTGAGCTGTATGTCGGGATCGAATCGATCGACGGACAAGGCAGGCCTCCGAGACATGCTCACCTCGGAGAATCCTTGCGGTTAAAATGAATAAGAGTTTGTATATCTGTGTTACACCTTTATATAATGCTATTATGTTATGATTAGTTATGCTAGAATGTTACGACTGATTTTAGGTGCCCCCGGTGTAGTCACCTCTAGGAGGGTAGTAGGACTCACTGAGGCTTAGTAGTCTCACCCCACTCCAAACAATTTTTTTAGGTAAACAAGATATTCCAAGCAAGGACCAGGTAGGAGGCTGACAGTTGGAGCAGAGCTTGGATTGTCTGCCTTGAAGACTTTATTTCTTCGCCTTGCTTTTAGTTTATTCTCGTGTTTACTCAGAATACTAGCAACTTTCGCTGTATTTTATTTGTTATTCTCTTTGTATCCGAGACAAGTTATCTCTTGCTATTTATTTAGAGAATTATATTTGTACCCAGATCCATTTATGTATGTCTCGACTAAATATTCTAGGTATTTTAGTTGGGGCGTTATACCCACTTTGTGAAGTAATCGACGGCCACGATGAGGTATTTGTTTTGAGCAAAACCCGTGGTGAAGGGCCCGAAGATGTCCATGCCCCACCATGCGAAGGGCCAAGGGGAGGATAGGGACTTCAGCTCGTTTGGAGGAGCTAAGTGCATGTCGGCGTGCCTTTGGCACTTGTCGCATTTTTTGACGTGTTCCTTGGAATCCTGTTGCATGGTGGGCCAGTAGTATCCAGCTCGGAGGGCTTTTCTGGCGAGCGATCGTCCTCCCAGATGTTGGGAATTGAGGCCCTCGTGTATTTCCTGCAGGATATAGTCGACTTTATCCTCTTCGATGCATTTCAAAAGAGGGATGGAGAATCCTCTTCTGTATAACGTGCCGTCGAGGAGAACATACGAGCAGGCTCGTCGTTTGACTGCTGCTGCCTCTTTCTCGTCCGAGGGCAGGATGTCGTTTGCGAGGTAGTTGTACACAGGGGTCATCCAACAATTGCTGTCCCCGATTGCGTTGATGTCGAGGGTAGCAGGAGGTTTTTCTATGCTAGGTCTTGAGAGGATTTCCTGTATTACGGATTTGTTCCCCCCTTTTTTCTTTGTGCTCGCTAGTTTGGATAGGATGTCTGCTCGAGTATTGTCCCCTCGGGGGACATGGCGTACCTCAGCGGAGTCGAATTTTGCTATCCTGTCTTTTACGAGAGCCAAGTATTCGGAGAGGTTATCGTTCTTGGCCTGGTATTCTCCGAGTACCTGCGATACGACGAGCTAAGAGTCCGTGCATATCTTGATGTTTTTTGCACCCACGTCCTCGGCTAATGGTAGTCCTGCGAGGAAGGCCTCATACTCGGCCTGATTATTTGACCTCGGAAATGAGAGGGTCAGGGAGACCTCGATGACTATGCCCTTCCCGTTTTCGAGTATGATTCTTGCTCCCGCCCCTGTCGAGCTGGAAGCTCCGTCGACGAAAATGGTCCACTTTTCTGTTTCCTCGGGTGAGGGCGCGGGCGCTGTCATTTCGGCGACGAAGTCGGCAAGGACTTGTGCTTTTAGAGCTTTACTGCTTTCGTAGCGGATGTCGAATTCAGATAGCTCTAACGACCATTTGAGCATTCTGCCCGCCATATCAGGTCGACTGAGCATAGATTTGATTGGTTGGTCTGTTCGGACTACGATAGTATGTGCGAGGAAATAGTGTCTTAACCTCCTCGCGGCGTTTATGAGTGCGAGGGCTACTTTTTCGATTAGTAAGTAGCGGAGTTCAGGACCTTGCAGGGCCTTGCTCGTAAAGTATATGGGTTTTTGCCCTTCTGTCGTTTCGCGGATGAGGAGGGCGCTGACGGCCTCGGAAGCGACAGCGATATAGAGGTATAGGGTCTCCTCGTCCTTTGGTCGTGATAGGACTGGTGGTTCGGAGAGGGCCTTTTTGAGGTGTTGTAGGGCCTGGCCGCACTCCTCAGTCCATTCGAACGCGGATTCTTTCCTCAAAAGTTTGAAGAGGGGGAGTGCGTGCTGAGCGGATTTTGCGATAAAGCGAGATAATGAAGTTAGCATTCCGTTGAGCGTTTGTATTGATTTTTTGTCGTGGGGGACAAGCAGTTCGGTAAATGCTTTGCACTTGTCGGGGTTGGCTTCGATTCCTCGTTCTGTTAATTAGAAACCGAGGAATTTCCCTGCTCGTACCCCGAATATGCATTTTTCAGGATTGAACCGCATTTTATATTTTCTAGCTTGCTCGAATACCTTTCGCAGGTGGGCAGTGTGGTCGACCTCGTCGTGAGATTTGACGATCATGTCGTCCATGTACACTTCGAGCATGTCCCCAATTTGTGTCTGGAACACTTTGTTCATCATTCTCTGGTATGTGGCACCAGCATTTTTTAAACCGAAGGGCATAACGTTATAATAATAATTTCCCGTTGGGGTCATGAAGGCCGTCATCGGTATTTGATTATATCCTGAGTACGCATCCATAAAAGACAGTAATTTAAAACCAGATGAATTATCTACAAGACTATCTATGCATGGTAAAGGATAAGAATCTTTAGGGCAAGCCCTGTTGAGATCGGTATAGTCAACACACATACGCCATTTTCCATTAGATTTTTTAACGAGTACAACATTGGAGAGCCAGGTTGTATATCTGGCCTCAGAAATAAAATTTGCCTCTAAGAGGTCATTTACAGCTTTTTGAGCAGCCTCCTCTTTTTCAGGAGACTGCTTCCTCCTACGTTGTACTACATATTTGGCGTTGGGGTCGACAGTGAGCGGGTGGCATGCGACCTCAGGGTCCAATCCGGGCATCTCCGCAGCACTCCAAGCAAAAAGATCTGCATTCTCCCTCAAGCAGGCTATGAGCTGCTTCCTCGCCAGCTCTGGTAGTCCAGCTCCGATCTTGACTCCTCGAGTGGGATCCTCGCCGAAAGGGATGAGCTCGAACTCGCCATCAGGAATGGGGCAAAAATTTTCTTTGCTCGCCTCATCCTCTTCTTTCTTTTCTTTTCGGAGCTTTTTCTCTTCCCTGTGCTCCTTCTTGTAGTGCCTGCTGTCGAGCTCGACGTTGCTCACACTTGGTGCTAGGAGCATGGATGTTAGCTTTGGCTTCTTTGACGGGCTGGGGAGCTGGCCAATGTAGCTGAGGCCTTTGGTTGCCGCCTCGAAGCATCTTCGTGCAGCTTCTACGTCGCCGTGCAGAGTGGCGACGTGCCCCTTGGTCGTATAGTACTTCATTTTCAAGTGGGCAGTTGAGGGGACGGAGAGCAGATTGGCCATTGCATCGCGGCCCAAGATGCACTGATATAGTGAAGGGCAGTCGACGACCAGGAATTGGATTTTGACTGTCCTGGCTGCCTCCCCTTCTCCGAAGGTTACCACGAGGTCGACATATCCCCATGGTTTGGTTGTTGCCCCGTTAAACCCTTGGAGGTCGGAGCCTACGTAGGGGGCCAAGTAGGTCTCGTCGAGCTGTAATGCCGTGAAGCATTGGGAGAACATGATGTCGGCCGAGCTGCCTGTGTCGACGAGGATTCGGCGGACGTCGTAGTTGGCCATGTCTGCCCAAACCAGCAGGGGAATGTGGGCGTTGGGCGTCCCACCGGGGAGTTCCTCCATGTAGAATGCGAGGGGAACTGAACCTTTTTTGGGCCTGTCGGGGGTGATAGGCTGTTTGGAGGAGGAGTCAATGAGCTCCTCGAATTTTCTTTTCACGGATCCGATGGTTTTTTGGCTGTAGCCGCCAGCGGATATCACCATTGTTTCAGCAAAATTTTCCCACTTGGAAAAAGTGGGATGAGAGTTGTTGTCCTCGAAGCTGTCGGGGACGTAAAAATCTTCTGGTCGCGAGATTGAAAGGGCGACCTTCTTCTCTTGCCTGCTTGAAGAGGCGGGATGATATTCTTCCTCGACGTTTGCAGTCTGTCGAGGAGCTTTCTTGGGACTTTCTTCGGCTTTGAACCTTCCAAGCCGTCCCTGACGAATGAGTGTTTCTATGGCGTCCTTCAGGTGGATGCAGTCTTCGGTGACGTGCCCGTGGGACCTGTGGTATCTGCACCACTTTGACTTGTCGTGCCCGGGTTTGCCCACTCCTTGTTTGGGGAATTTGATATTCCCGTCTTTAAACTCGGTGTCGTAGCATTCGAGCAGGAAGTGCTCGCGTGATGCGGTAAGGCGATGGTAGACTGTGAACAAACTGGGTGGTCCCCGAGGTTTGTCGCCTCTTCTTCTACCTCCGTCCCTGTTTCCGTCCCTGTGTCCGTCCCTGTGTCCTTCTCTGTGCTCGGATTCACGGGGGGCTTTGTTTGAATCTTGTTTTGGGGAGCCTCTTCGGTTCGCTCCTGTCGGAGAGCGTCGGCTATCTCTTGCTCCTTGTATTGTATACACGACTCTGCTTTAGCGAGGAGCTGAGCCAAAGTCTAGGTTTTTCAATTCCTACTGCTTTGGCGAAGTCGGTTCGGGGACAGAGTCCACGCACTAGTAAGTATCTCTTCATGTCGTCAGGCTCTTCGACCTGGACGGCTTCTCTGTTGAATCTCTCGATGTATGCACGGAGAGTTTCTTTTGGGCCTTGGAAGATGGCCTCCAAGGTCGCAACTGTCTTCGGCTATTTCCGAGACGCGGTAAAGTTGTGCTTGAATTGGTCCATGAAATCCTGCTAGGAGAACACGGACTGAGGAGGAAGATTTGTGTACCAGGTTAGGGCTCCCTTCCTTAATGTTGTAGGGAAGAGCCTGCACCTGATGGCGCCGCTAGTGTTGCGGAAATTCAGAATGGTGTTGAAGTTGTTGACGTGATCGTCTGGGTCAGTCAATCCATCATAAGAGGGGAGATTGGGGAGCCTCTCCAGAGCTGCGAGGATAGGTGCTCTCATGATTTCCCTTGAGAGAGCGCAAACGCTATGCTCCACTTCACTCCCAGTGGGGGAGATTTCGAGGGTGTCGTCATCATACCGCCGAACCGGTGTGGGACTTCGGTATTCATAGTCGTTGCGGGCAGGGCAACTAGAATTGCCTCCCTGTCTGGCCATGTTTCGCAGCCCTTGGGGAGAGTGGCGAGGCTGCTCGACTCCCTTCCCCTTCTTAGTGACAGGGGAGATTCTATCCTCACGCAGAGTAGGAGTTCGTCCCCTTTTGTTGCTCGGGGGCTGAATTCTCTCGAGGGCAGGACGCCGTTGTTTGGCTGTATCCTGTCGAGGAGGGGATTCAGGTAGGTGCTGTCTCCGCGGGGGAGAGTTGGCTGCCCGCTGGGGGCGTTGTTTTTCGAGCGCCTCAATCTTCAGATTTTGTTGCGCTATCAGTTTGTTATTTTCCTCGAGGAGGGCGAGGATTCTCTGGAAATCAGTTGGTTGGCCAGCGGGTTGTGCGCTGACTACCGGGATTTCTTGTGTGTTCAACGGGCGCTTCCCTGATTTGCGCGCCGTCAAAATTTGCATGTCGTCATCTTCCTCTGACGACAACGCCGTTTCATGCCCATCCCTAGGGTCGGATTCTGGGATCGGTTCTCTCGCAGAACTGAGAACCGTGTTGTGCCTCTCGGGAGAGGAGGCGGTAGGGATGAAGTCAGTATGATCATCAATTTGATCAGCGTTATTACGAGTGTTGGATGCACTGGCCATTGCGATGAAAGTTGTTGACAAACGAAGGGTCGGTTTTGAACTTTGGATTTTTCAAAGAAGGGGAAACCAGATTCCCACAGACGGCGCCACTGATCTAACCTGTTGATCAGAAAAGGTTGAGGGCCAGCAAATCCTTCACTTAATGAATCCTTGGTTGAGTTGAACGGTTGAGTAGAGCAGAAAGCAGCAAGTCACCAACGGAGGGGGGGTTGTACCTGCAGGCGCTCCGATGCTTAAGTCAGAAAGTGCACAAGTACAAAGTGAGAGTAGAAAATAAGAATAGAATACATGACCCTCAAGTGAAGGAGGGTATTTATAGATCCCCCTAATGGGCTGTGCTTTGCGGCCCAATAGGGGAGACTGCCAGGACTTATCCGTTGTTGGATCAAGGAACCGACATTTAGCCCTTATCCTGGTGATGAGGTGGCCTCATCGTGCGGGAAGGTTGTTCCTTCGGTGCTATCGTGTCCTAGTAAATAGGAACACGTGAGAATTGTGGAGGTTTAATGGCAACGAGCAGGGAGCTCGTTACCTGCAGAGGAGAGGCTATGAGCTCCACATGTCGAGGAGAGCTGTGAGCTCAATATTCTGGGCCGGGGCTACGAGCTCCAGATGTCGAGCACAAATATGGACTCAATACTCCGAGCAGGAGCTACGAGCGGAGCGTGGATTGGGCCAGCTCTAGGTCCAGTCTAGAACACTAACCATAGAATGGATCCAAAATCTAACACTCTGCTTCGATTGGTCTTCCAAAAACCTACCTCCTTCCGAATTCCCTTCCGTTCTTCCTGTTCATGTCTTCGATTCACTCATTCCCATTGCTTCCAAGATGCTTCACAAGGAACCTAATTGCGTTCCTATACAACCTTTTCGTCATGATCCTGATTCTTCTTCTTCCTCCGCTGCATCTGTTGTGTTGTTGGTGATGTTCATGGACAATTGCATGATCTCCTTTTCCTTCTTCGAGATGCCGGTTATCCTTCAAAAGATCGAATCTTTGTTTTCAATGGTGATTATGTTGATCGTGGAGCTTGGGGACTCGAAACTTTCTTGCTCTTGTTGGCTTGGAAGGTAAAAAAAATATTTTATTTTCTTCTTTTGGTAAAGTTGAGGTTTTTCAATTTTTATTTATTTATTTTTGTATGAAAATTTTTAATCTTGGATTTTGTGCCTTTTGTTATTGTATTAATGTGCTATAATAGTTTAGTTGATTGAATGTGGAGAGTTAAGTTAGATGGATATCATGCAATATGCTACATTTGTTTTGCCTATTGTTGAAAGTTGAAGTAGTGTCACAAATCCTAGCTCAACTGGCTGCCTAAATTGCTATGTCAGACACCGTGATTGGGGTTCGCATCTTGCTCCCTCCATTTTGTGTGTGTGAATTTTAAATGACTTGTAATTTCGTCTATCTACTAAAAAAAATAAAATTGAAATAGTACTGTACTACTTAAACTATAATGATAATTTGTCTAATTAGTTTGATTAAGCTAGGGTTTGTTTTAGGGTTTATCCAATTGTATGTATGTATTACTTGCATTTGAAATTTGAAAATTGAAATAGGGTTCGTTTAGATTGACTCATTTTTAAGTTTATGCAAAACAACTTATGCCAATAAATACGTTTTTATGTATTATTATAAGCTTGTCTAGGTAATTTATGAAAAAACAGCTTATAAAGATAAAAATTTTGTTAGTGAGAATTTATGAATCAACATAAAAGCTTATTTTTTTACATAAGCTAAAAAATAAGTCAATCCAAATGGGCATGTGGCAGTACTAATTAAAGTTTAATGATAATCTATAATAATATATATAGATCTGTTTAATTAGTTTGATTAAGCTAGGGTTTATTTTAGAAGGTTTGGAAATGGATTCTCTGTTGTGACTGTTAAAACTTTTGAGCTGTCTGATTTGGTATGTTTTGCAATGTAGTTTAAATAGGTTTAAATGTAAACCGTTTGATTTTTATTCATGGCTGAGATCGTTTATTGAGTGCAAGTGCAACTGCATGATTCCGCTATTGCAGGGAATCCGGGTCTAAATGGTTTAGGCAGTTTGGATTGAGAAAATATTTTGTTTTCACCTGCAATTTCAATTACAAAATATATCATTTTTTTTTTTTTACTTTGTTTATTGTTTTTGAATATTTGCATTGGAAATATTGAGAGCAACAGAAGTACGTTTTTTATTATTTCCTGTACAAATTTTTGGGATGCTGTTTGCTTGTTTTTTTTTAGTGGGATGAAATGGATTTCTGTAAAGGCTATATTGCTTGTATTGTTTACAGCAGTGGGGGATAGAATGCAATTTGATGGAATCTGTTCTGTTTCGATTCCATTCAATTCAAAATCCTGTCTTGTCATGCCCTTCCATTTGGACAGGATGGATAGAACTGTTCTCTATCTCCATTCCATCATTAAAATATCTAAACAATAGAATGGTAGTTTTATTATGAACCGTTGCTCTTAACTCCACTGTCCACTCTATTCAATTCTCCGTGTCATTTAACTAACTCTACTCTTCATTAAATATCCGAACATAACCAAGGGATGTGATGCTTTTATTTTTATGTTATTTACTTTACTATCATTATTTTTCATCAGGTATTCATGCCAGAAAACATATATTTATTAAGAGGGAATCATGAATCGAAATATTGCACTTCTGTTTATCGTTTTGAAAAGGAAGTTATGGTAAAGTATAGTGACAAAGGCAAACACGTATACCGGAAATGTTTAGGATGCTTTGAAGGTCTACCTTTGGCTTCTATTATAGCAGGGTGTGTATACACAGCCCACGGAGGACTTTTCCGTAGTGTAACTGTGACACCTTCAAAGAGATTAAAAGGAAAGAAGAATCGTAAGATTAATGTTACTACCGATAGCAAAAATCTATCGCTTGGTTCCTTGGAAGAGTTGTCCAAGGCTCGACGTTCAGTGCTTGATCCTCCTTGGGAAGGACAAAACTTGATTCCTGGTGTTGTTTTGTGGTCTGATCCTTCAAAAATGCCTGGTCTTTCTCCAAACAAAGAGAGAGGCATTGGCTTGATTTGGGGTCCTGATGTTACTGAAGCATTTTTGAAGAAGTACCAATTTAAGGTAATAAACAAGTTATTTTTAATTTAATGGTGACGCATCTTAATTTTCTCAGTTTACAATATTCTCTCAGAAATTAGTTTTGGGGATTTTCATCATATCCAAAGGATTATTTGTTAGACATTGATTATGAGAGCATGTATCCTCTTTCACCAGCTTCAGATTCTTGCTTGATTTAACATGGTTATTTAAGTGACGTGAAGAAAACTTGTGAAAATCATATTCTCGAGAATGGTATTTTTGGGAAAATATACATTCCTAGTTTTAAATCATAATGTCTCGTGGCCCTGTATGATATTCTTTATTTTCTTGCTTGTTTATCTTGTTACGTGTTAACTATTATTACTGATATATTGATACAGGAGCAATTCAACACAACTGCGGTTGATAAGATTTTATTATATTATTTGTTTTATTTAGTTTGTTTTGATTATCCTTTTTTTAAGTTTGTTTTATTTTCCGTATTATTAGGTGTTATTATTATTTTTTAAAGTTTGTTATTATTAGGATAGTTATCTTTTAAATTTAAAAGATAATTAATTAGTTATTATCTTTTTAAAAGTTTGTTTTATTGTAAGCCTATTTAAAGGCAGACATATTTGAAATTAAGGCAGATTATCGTTTTTCATAAACTTTAGAGTTTTCTCTCTTTTCTGGTGGATTCCGGAAATCTGGTGGATTCCAGAGTCTTATTTCAAGAGCTTAGCGCTTGCTATTCTCTTCCTGGTGGATTCCAGGAAACCTAACTACTAGGATTAGTGCTTGCTGATCCTTTCCGAGCTTCCGACTGCGTCAGGTGGCATCAGAGCAGGTTTCCCTGTTCTTTTCGTAACTTGAACAACCATGGGAGATCAACCAATAACCAGGGCAGAGTTCGAAGGGTTATCCGCAGCCGTTAATGCTTTAAAAGTAAATATGGCGGCGTTAGCAATTCAGTTAAACAACATTGCCAACAACAACAACATCAATGCCATCCACATCCTCTCAATAGGAGCTTATGCACCCAAAAAAATTGATGCGGTTTCTTTGTCCATCAAAAGGCTAGATGAAAACAATCCATCTCTTCCAGAGAAGCTCAATGATCCTGCTAATCACTCCAAACCAAAAGAAGTTGAAGTAGTAGCTGAACAAGATACTTCGGTTAAAGTTAACAAATCCAAAGATAAAAAGAAAGAGATTGATGAACAAGATGATTCACATAAAGATGATGTTGATGAAGGTGGACATAAAATTGATGAAGAAACAAAGGAGAAAGAAGAGCATATAACAAATTTATGGTCATCGGCAACGCAATATGATGCGACTTCAAGGATAGCACAAACAGAGGAACATATAAACATAATAGGAGGAAAGCGTGGAGGAGAAGAGACTCCAACTAGGATGGAAAAATTTGTTTTGAGTGTTCCAGACATAAATGTTAGTTTTCAGAGTGACACACTTAAATTTTCCCATGTTCAAATTGTGGAGCCACTTGAAGTTGATACTTGGATTTCTCAAACTTTCATCTTTCAGTACCACGATTATTGTCTAGTTAGTGAAGCTGATGTTAATAGCACTAGCTCAAGCATGTTAACTAAGTCCTCTCACTTCACTCAATGGGATCCAGGAGGGTGGTCTCTTGTTCATTGGAGGAGTCAACATGCAAGGCAAGCTCATTATCAAAATGAGAACTCGGGGTCGAGTTCTTTAGAAGTTGAGGAGAAGGTAAAGACATCAAAAGCATCTATATATGGTGCATCTACACGGGTATCAGATAGTTCTAAACAGACTTTTGTATTCGATCCTGGTATTCGTGTTCGTGAGTTCCAGACAAAGGTATCTCTTTATTACAATAGAACTCGAGGACGAGTTCTTCATAAGAAGAGGAGTCTGATGCAGGAGCAATTCAACACAACTGCGGTTGATAAGATTTTATTATATTATTTGTTTTATTTAGTTTGTTTTGATTATCCTTTTTTTAAGTTTGTTTTATTTTCCGTATTATTAGGTGTTATTATCATTTTTTAAAGTTTGTTATTATTAGGATAGTTATCTTTTAAATTTAAAAGATAATTAATTAGTTATTATCTTTTTAAAAGTTTGTTTTATTGTAAGCCTATTTAAAGGCAGACATATTTGAAATTAAGGCAGATTATCGTTTTTCATAAACTTTAGAGTTTTCTCTCTTTTCTGGTGGATTCCGGAAATCTGGTGGATTCCAGAGTCTTATTTCAAGAGCTTAGCGCTTGCTATTCTCTTCCTGGTGGATTCCAGGAAACCTAACTACTAGGATTAGTGCTTGCTGATCCTTTCCGAGCTTCCGTACTGCGTCATATATGATGGATTGTCACTTATTTGTTATTTCAGTTGATCATCAGGTCACATGAAGGTCCTGATGCTAGGGAGAAAAGGGATGGTTTTGAGGGAATGGATGAAGGTTACACTATTGATCATATTGTGGAATCTGGAAAGCTGATCACCGTGTTTAGTGCTCCAGATTACCCACAATTTCAGGTAATTCTCTTGGCGAGACATGATTTACACTCCAATGGTTTACTTATGTGGTAGGATATTGATTAGATGAATATATTTGTATGATTATGCAATATATATAATTAGGATAAGTATCTTGAGTAGGATACAATTATTGACATCAAGGCTTGGCACAATGATAATATTGCAGTGTGACAGTTGTCACATTTTCTAGATGTGGAAATAGTCTTTCTGCTTGTGGGGCAAAGCTGCATTCACCAGTCCCCACATTAGTGGGAACCTTATGCTTTTTTCATATGTTGATTCTGATCCTGTTATTTTTAGGTTAACATGAACCTTATAGCTATCTGGAAAATATATATAGCCGTTCAATTATAGGAAATAAGGTGACAGCGTTTTGAAAATATACATGTAATAAAACAGCAATTATCTTGCATTAAACTTTTTACTAGTCATTTTGGGTATAAGAGATTGAGATATCTATTGAAATGATTGAACCAACCCTTTCATTATATTCTTGATTTTTTGTTTTTTTGCATTACTTTATGGAAGTTACTTACACAACCTTAAAATTGCATAAAATAAGCAATCTATCTATGCACATATATACGACAATCTACAATTCAAATAACAAATTTTGAAAACCTCTAAAGTGAGTGTTTCACTTTAGAGGGTAAAGTAAGCAATTTCAAATTTTCAATCATTCTATTGATATTCCAACACATATATGATTTGTAATGCATGTGTGGATAACGTCAACCCTTTGATTTATTTATTGATGATTGGGTTCATACATGTGTATAAATAGGCATTGCTTCAAATGCTGATAATAATAATAATAGTTTTTCCTAAGAATTGTTTGTTCACTGCAGGCAACGGAGGAGAGGTATAACAACAAAGGTGCATATGTTGTCCTTGAGCCCCCAAATTTCGACAATCCTATATTTCATGGATTTTCGGCTGTTACTCCAAGGCCAAAGGTAAAGAAATATTTCACTAACCTTCGTGTTAAGGAAATTTCTAACATTAAATGTAGTA
>CP125838.1:41990315-42050315 GCA_030408175.1 Trifolium repens
TATTTATTGTCACTACCTCCCTGTGTTAGGATTGGGTAATTTGCGCGCCTGCTGCCTTCCTTGGATGTGGTAGCCGTTTCTCAGGCTCTCTCTCCGGAATCGAACCCTAATTCTTTGTCACCCGTCACCACCATGGTAGGCCACTATCCTACCATCGAAAGTTGATAGGGCAGAAATTTGAATGATGCGTGATGACTGCACGTCATTACGATGTTTCTAACCATAATTCAAGGCATTTGAGGTAGCTTTATAACGTTTTCCGCAATGAAATAAAGAGAAAATAGCATCGTTACAAGTTGGCTTGAAGCACAAGTAAATTGAAGAAAATCAGCACAATTTGCGTCATGACGTATGTCCGGTATTTTGACCATATCTTGAGTTCCGTAACTCGGAATGAAACGGGACTTGCGGAAAAAGAAAGCTAAGATCAAGAGCTACAACTTTCATGAAGACAAAAAATGGATTTGACTCTTTTTAACTGCTCCGGGGCGCAGGCAAAGCTGGCGCTGGGGCGCAAATACTGGACGAAAACTGATGCATTCTGACTTGCTGCGCCCGGGCGCGAGATAAGCCTGCGCTGGGGCGCGAGATAAGCCTGCGCTGGGGCGCAGGCAAAAGCTGCGCCCGGGCGCAGGAGCGTAACCTAATTCTATAAATTGAGATTTTCAGTCAAAATTAGGGGACAGGATTTTACGGCGAAAAAGGCAACTTTTGACGACGAATCCAGAGAGCCTCGAGCAAGGTTTCTAGTGTGGAAACACATCAATTCCTTACTTGTAATGAATTCTATTACTCTATTTTGTTTTATTAATTCAATTATGAGTAGCTAAATTCCCATGATTGGATCTTAGGGGATTATAATTGCTATTACTCTTGAACCATGTAGTTTCATATGATATTTTAATGAATTACGAAGTTAGTTTCAGTTAATTATTCCTTGTGTTTAATGCTTTGCATGATTTGGCCAATTGTGTGATGAATCCAATTGTTTGTTTGACTATGAGAGTAGGAATAAATTTATCGATCTAGGAATAATTATTCAATTAACCGTTACTTAAGAGATTTCGAATTGTTAATTGAGAATTCAAAGATTAAAGTGCCAAAACCTCAATTGATCATAAATCACCTAAGAGATTAGGGAGTTGTGATCAAGGGAGAGGATTATGTTATCAAGAGATTGAGCATAATTACTTTTTTTAATCGAATCGTGAAACTAAAATTGTAATTTGTTAACATGCATGAACTACCAAGAATGATAGTAATTAGATGAACCGAAAAGGTCCAATCGCCTTCTCCTCTTGAAATCAAATCCTATTTTCTTGCCATTATTTTCTTAGAAACCCTAATCCTAAAAAAATCCCCCCTTTTACTTTATTGCAATTAAATTACTTATGTTTTCAACCAATACTTTCGTTTGATTCGGAACAATCCCTGCGGAATCGATAATTTTTATACTTACTTTGACACTTCGTCAATGCGTCGCCAGCACAAGGGTCGTGCGATCCGACGAGTTACCATGAATCATCAAAGCAACAGGCAGAGCCTGCGTCGACCTTTTATCTAATAAATGCGTCCCTTCCAAAAGTCGGGGTTTGTTGCATGTATTAGCTCTAGAATTACTACGGTTATTCGAGTAGCAGATACCATCAAACAAACTATAACTGATTTAATGAGCCATTCGCAGTTTCACAGTGTGAATTAGTTCATACTTACACATGCATGGCTTAATCTTTGAGACAAGCATATGACTACTAGCAGGATCAACCAGGTAGCATCCATTAATGACTCTGCGCATAGTGCAAGTTTTGCGCCCAGAAAAGGGAAGCAAAGCAGGCAATAGAGCAGGCATAATTTAAGGCAACCGATAATCAGGGACATCATTGGAAGAACCAAATGTCATCTCAAGCACCGCGTCCAAGAAATCAGTGAATACATGCGCACCGCAAAAGACACCACACTGGACGTCTAATACAAGCCACCATATGTACACATTCGAAAGCCACCACAACACCATTCAAGGGTATGGGATGGTAAAAGCCCAACAAGCCACTTATGTACCATTTTATAGGTAAGCCAAACAGGAACAACGAACAAACAACGAAGGCACAAAGGCATCGATGAAGAATGATTTGGATTGTATGCAAGCCGTTCGATGCAAAAGCATTGAGCCAGCAAGCACAAACATCCACAGTGCCACTCACACACCCTCACGTCTGCAAGAACCAACATCACAAAACGGACCACACCCCACAATGCCAAAGCATGCAGGCAAATGGAAGCATTCAACAACGCCAACTCCGCTTCGCTAGGCATGAAAATCAAACAAATGTAGTTCACCGATAAAGGGACAGCCACGACTATCTGGCCCTCCAAGCAACTCAACTCAAGGGCAACGATAAGTTCCGGGGACAACGAATCACCCCCAAACACACACGCAACTCAAGGGTCTAGAAGCTAAGCAAGCCAGCATCATTTACCGAGTAGGGTCTTTACCGAGCAGCGTCATTACCGGAAAAAGGTGAGCATCATTCTTTCTATGCCCAAGGCAATGCCATGCCTGCCCGCCAAGAACAGCATGATGATAACCAATTTCCTCATCCCACAAGCATAAGCAAGGCAAGCCCGTCTATGCAAATGAGAGTTTACCGAGAAGGGACAGCCACGACTAACTGACCCGCCGAGCAACTCAACCCAAGAGCAACGATAAGATCCGAGGACAACGAATCACCCCTGAATACAGAAGCAACTCAAGGGTCGTGGAAGCTAAGCAAGCCAGCAGCATCATTTCCCGAGTAGCGTCATTAACGGAAAAAGGTGAGCATCGTTCTTTCTATGCCCAACGCAATGCCAAGGCCTGCCATCCAAGAAAAGCATCATGATCACCAATTTCCTTATCCCAAAAGCATAAGCAAGGCAAGCCCGGCTATGCACATGAGAGTTTTTCCGAGACGGATCGTGCCGCAATTTTGCTTGCCAAGCAAGCCTCCCATGTGAGCAAGGAGGTAAACGGAAAAAGGCTAGCATGCTGTTCCTTCCATGCCAAGGGAATGCCAAGGCCTACCCACCATCAAGAACAGCAGCATGTTCTTCACCAATTTCCTCCCAAATCCTACAAAATCTCACTTTTTGATTCAATTCCATCATGAATTTTATGAATTTGATTCAAAGAAATATTATTTAGAACGATTTCCAAGCTTCAGCACGCTGAAATGAAGTCCGTTTGCCCACCCCAGCAAGCCCTCGCGAGGGCGCGCGCCCGCCCGCCCACCAGCCCAACATATGCCTCCCCCTATATAAGATAGATATGCCATTTTCAGATTTGTAGAAAAAGTGCCCTTTTTTCCCTGTATCCATAAGTTTTTGAAACTGCTTAAAAGTGGACCTAGATGACGAATTTTTTTGCGAAAATTTTTGTGCTTGTTAGGGACCTTAAGAATAACCAAACCACGAAGGAATCGTAATTTTCCGATGTCGGATAAATTAATTACGAATTTTTTTGCTGCAACATCGAAAAAAACGGATAAGGGGTAAAGCACCACCTAGAAATTGAATTTTGAGTTGATTCTTTGTGTGCACACCCCACACAATATATATAATTGGACTGGAAAGTGGCTAAGCATTCCGACGAAGTTTCGATTAATTTTGAATTTTCGGCCGAAACTTCGTAAAAAGGCAAATTCGAAGTAAACTACTATCTACAAATCGAATTTTGAGTTGGTTTTTTTTGTGCACACCCCAAACAATATATATAAGTGGACTGGAAAGTGGCTAAGGATTCCGACAAAGTTTCGATTAATTTTGATTTTTCGGCCGAAATGTCGTAAAAAGGCGGATACGACGTAAACCACCACCTAGAAATCGAATTTTCAATTGGTTTTTTCTGTGCACACCCCACACAATATACATATAAGTGGACTGGAAAGTGTCTAAGCATTCCGGCGAAGTTTTGTGCGATTTTGTTTTTTCGGCCGAAACACCGTGAAAAGGCGGATACGAAGTAAAACACCACCTAGAGATCGAATTCCGAGTTGGTTTTTTTTGGTGCATACCCCACACAATATATATAAGTGTGCTGGAAAGTAGTAAAGCATTCCGACAAAGTTTCGAGTGATTTTGAATTTTCGGCCGAAACGAGAAAATTCGCAATTTTGCACTAGGGAACTCCAAGGCCTGCCCACACTAGCCAGCCCCCGTGACGGCGCGCACGCCCTGCCCACCAGATGCCCACAGCCAGCTTTCTGCCCATCAGATGCCCACACTAGCAAGCCCTCGTGAGGGCGCGCACGCCCTGCCCACCAGATGCCCATAGTCAGCTTTCTGCCCACCACATGCCCACACTAGCAAGCCCTCGTAAGGGCGCGCACGCCCTGCCCACACCACTCTGCCCACCACATGCCCACACTAGCCAGTCCTCGGCCCACTGTCATACCCTAATTTTGCCCCATACTTTTTTATTCCCATTTTGCCCTTTCAAAAGGAATTAATTAATAAAATTAACCTTTTTCATAAATTTCATAAAAACCCATAAAAATGCATAACCACTTCACAAAAACTCATAAAAATATTTTCTTTAATTATTTTTCTTTTTTTTATGCATGAAAATTCCTTTTATTTTGCATTTTTCTCATGCATTATCTTTGAATTAGTTCATGAACAAGTAACACATTTCTCTTCATTATTTTTCATTTTTTTTAAATCAAACATCATTCTCATAGTAAATTTGAAACCAAAATCATCATGCACCATCATGCATTTTTATTTATTTCTTAATATTTCATTTTTACTAATTTTTTAACTTGTCCATCATGAAAATTGCAAATCCCTCTAAACATCTTATCATGAGAGAGACCTAGAATCTTCCAAAGGACACCTCATCAAAGGATAGTACATAGTACATAACCTTATCCTTATCAAAAATCACAAAAAACCCTAGTAAGGTACTATGTCCTTTCTACCCCCATTCCCCATTTTCTTAACCTAAAACTAGACTATATATACCTCTATTCATTGCTACTGCGCAGCCAAGCAGAGGAGGAGTCAGAATCATAGCAAAAACAACCCTAAAAACTCACATTTTTCTCATTCCTTCTCCATTTTCAAAACCTATTCAAACACCATTATTTCTTCCATTTTTCTTCACAAATAACTCCACCTAGGTTCCAGAAAGAGGAAGCAACTCAGAAACTCAAGGTTGAACGTCAGAAACGAATATCACCATTGCAAAACCTTCAAGAACCAAAGCTTCGGTTTCTAGGTTTCCAGCTACAAACATGGTTCAAAACTTTCCTATTTTTACTACTGGATCATCATAGAATATGTATTGTAACTTGTTTGGATCTGATTGTTACGATTTTCATAGTTTCCATTTTTGATGTTCATCCACGTTTCCCTTCGTTTTTCAAAATCCAACCGTATTTTGCCAAAACTAACTTCATATTTGTAATCTACGTGAAATTTCGAGCAAGAACATGTACTCATTTGTTATTTTTAATGGAGTTTTGAAACTCCGGTGAGCTACGCCGTCGCCGGCGTCGTTCTGGCTCGCCGGAGAAGACGAAGTCCATCATGGACTCCGTCTCAGGCAGGTTTAAATCATGGCCGTTGGATCTCGCTGCTTGCTGTGGCCCATTGATCTTGATTTTAAAACGGAGCCGTCAGATCTCATTTAATTGAGATCTGACGGCGATGATGTGAGTGGCGCGCGCGTTTGCGCCGCACTGGATCCTCCTGGATCATTTTTTGGTTGACTTGTTTTTTTTGGTGGACCGGACTTGGGCTTGGGCCCTGGGGTTGCAGACTTGCTATCTGCACCCCCCACTTTTTACTATCCCTGAATAATTTACACCCCCCTGATTATGATTATAAGTGATTTTTTAGCTTATTTGCAAAAGCACTTATGTGACTTATTGGCTTATTTAAGCTTATTAGGTTACTGTTTATGCTTATATTATGTTAATTTCATTTGTGAACTTTTCTAACTTGTTTAAGTGATTATTTTTGATTAAGTGATTTTCAATTAAGTTGTTTTGTGCATAAGTGCTTATTTAGGGTTTCATTAAGCTCTTTAGCTTATTTGACCCTAATTCTTGCACAACATTGATTTAAACACAGTAGTCACTGTATACAAATCATTTCCAAACTTTTTCAACTTATTTTCATAAGTAATTTTCAATTAAGTTGTTGTGCATAAGTGCTTATTTAGGGTTTCATTAAGCTCTTTAGCTTATTTGTCCCTATTTCTTGCACAACATTAATTCATATACAGTAGTCACTGTATACAAACTTTTCCAACTTTTTTTCAACTTATTTTCATAAGTGATTCTCAATTAAGTTGTTTTGCGCATAAGTGCTTATTTAGGTTTTCATTAAGCTCTTTAGCTTATTTGACCCTAATTTTTGCACAACATTATTTCAAATACAGTAGTTACTGTATATGAATTTTGTCTAACTTTCTTAACTTATTTTCATAAGTCCTTTTCTAACTTAAGTGCTTTTTAGCTTATTTAAATAAGTGCTTAAGTGGTACAAACACTTTTTTAAGCGCTTTTGACCACTTTTTCTTGGCACAAACAGAAACGTATACCTTGTTTAATTGTCATGTGCTTCATTCTTGTTTATTCTTGCTTGGTTAGCCTTTTGTCATTTATTATTTCATTGTTCGCTACATTAATTTGCGCATTTTCATTTAATTCTTGCTTCATACATGTTTGCTTACTTTTATTTTTTTGTCATGCGTATTTAATTACATCATTTTGGTTCATGCATTTTTATTTATGAATTTGCATTCATGATTACTTGTTCATTGCATTAGAATATTATGCTTCATGTTCGTTTATATTGATGTAACCCTTCAATTTCTGTACCTCTCATCTTTCTCCTATTCTTGGATTGTTTGGTTTAAATTTGAGACTTGTTTTCATAATAAACATAGTGAAAAAGGGTTGATCTGACGTATGGCTTTTCACACCCGGATAATCCCTATCCCTGACGTATGGCTCGTGATCTTGGGATTATCCTCACTATTGATTAAATCAAGATTTTCATAATAAACAAGGATGAAAAGGGGTTGATCTGACGTATGGCTTTTCACACCCCGGATGGTTCTTATCCCTGACGTATGGCTCGTGATCTTGGGACTATCCTCATCCTAAAACGTTAAAATAAACCAACATTCGCCTTTTCCTCTTGAAATACTTTCTTAATCAAACTAAATCAAGGTTTTCATAATAAACAAGGATGAAAAGGGGTTGATCTGACGTATGGCTTTTCACACTCCGGGTGGTTCTTATCCCTGACGTATGGCTCGTGATCTTGGGACCATCCTCATCTTAATCAAGCGTTAAAACTAACCCCACTCATTCAAACTCTTTTTACAATGGATATACGCTTTATCCATTCCTCTGATACATACACAGCTTACGCCTCTAAGTAGAGCATACAAGCGTCGCTGTATCAGCGGAATGCGAAATAAGCAACATCCGTTATTCAAACTCTCTTTTTACAATGGATATGCGTTTTATCTATTCCTCTGATACATACACAGCTTAAGCCTCTAAGTAGAGCATACAAGCGTCGCTGTATCAGCGGAATACGAAATAAACGTTATTCACATAAAACAAACAACCACACAAACAATTTTTTACCAGAACTACGTGAGTTTTGAGTTTCCCATTGCACCGGGGAATACGTAGGAGCGGGCTCCTACAACCGTCAAACTCAACTAATAAAAACCTTTTTTTAATTTATTTGGAAAAGAAGTAGAGATTAGCCAAGTGACAGATTAATTCAACTTAAACCTGCGCAAACAAACCCAAACCACCTAAACGGTTCCCATCGAGTACGATGGATGCGAGGGGTGCTAATACCTTCCTCTCGCATAACCAACTCCCGAACCCGCCACGGTTCTTCAACCGTGTTTACCAAGGTTTTCGTGATATTTTCCTTTCCCCCTCCGGGATAAATAAACGTCAATGGCGACTTCATTGCGTTACGCAAGATGGAATTTTCCAGCCCGCTACAGCTGGCGACTCCACTGGGGACTCTTGAGAGTTAAACCCAGTTTAGTTGGTTTGTTTGTTTGTTTGCTTTTTCCAGGTTTGCAGTATCTTGCTTTATCTTTTATTTTTCTGTCATTATATGCTTGGCTGGCTGTTTTCTCTTCTTCTACTCCTTCTTTTTTCTTTTTGCCCTTGTGGCATGGTTACTGTGTGAAGCTCTATACCCGAGCTTGAGGAAAACCTAAGTTAAGTTAGGGGTATTTATGCTGGCCTCCCTGACGTATGACTCGTGAGCGCTAGCATAATCACCTCGCCTAGGGTAGATTCTTGTGAAAATACTGGCCGTCCTGACGTATGCCTCGCTAGCGCCAGTGTTTTCATGTGGAGTCCGTGACCCTAGGGACCTTTTGTAAACCGGTCTAGTACCAAACCTTGTTATTAGGGACCTCTGTTTAGAACCCGAGAGATTCCTCTTTGGACGCGTTTGCCGTGCAATAATGGCATCGTTTCCAAAGAAGTGATCCGTGATTTAACCATATTAAACGTAGAACAACATGTGAGAGGGATGGGTTGCAGGTAACTTTGAGCCTTTTGACCTCAGAAATGATAATTGAACCTCTGCTTCACTGTGACAGAATCTGCTACAAAAGTGCATTCATGCATCCATGCATCCATGCATTCACTTACATAGACTCATACATAAAAAATACTTATTTGATTTCCAGGGAACTAAAGAGACATTATTTTTATAAACATGAAGGATATGGAAACGAGAGGCACTTTCAACTACAGTATCAAGGTCCCAAAAGTAGACAGACTTTTAGTTATGGAGTCTAGGTTGACGTCCATCCGTAGAAGCAACTTCCAATCAAACTACGGGTCCATCATTGATCTTCTGCATGTCCAACTTGATACTACGGCTCTATCTACTTTGGCTCAGTTTTATGATCCTCCGCTTCGATATTTCACTTTTTGAGACTTTGAACTCTTCCCCACAATAGAGGAGTTTGAAAGTATTTTGGGTCTCAGAAGGGATGGGAGGCCATGTTATTTGTGAGAGGTTCCGACTCCAGAAGCATTAGCCTTGGCTTTACACCTTGGTAACCAAGATTCTATACCATTTCAAGTGATCAAGACGGGTGCCCAAGGACTCACAAGGAAAGTTTTAGAGGACAAAGCTCAACTTGTACTAGCAGATGGTAATTGGAAAACCTACAACGCTATCTTTGCTTTGATGATCTACGGGTTAGTATTGTTTCCTAATGTGAATGATTTCATTGACCTCGCTGCTATTGGGGTATTTTTGACTAAAAATCCTGCTCCTACACTCTTGGGTGATTTCCTTTATTCTCTTCATGACCGAAACAGCACGGGAAGAGGGGGACAAATCTCTTGTTGTGCTCCTTTGATCCAGAAATGGATGATGTCTCATTTACCCGACAAAGGACCCTTTGTGGAGAATGAAAGTGTTAGATGGTCAGAAAAGTTGAATTCCCTTACCGAGAAAGACATCCGTTGGTACTCTCACAGTGTAGACTCTTCCAAGGTACTCCTCAGGTGCGGAGATTTCCCAAATGTACCTCTTGTCGGAACGCAAGGATGTATTAACTATAATCCAGTTCTTACCCTCCGCCAATTGGGTTACCCCATGGTGGATGCACCTCCATAAATTGCATTGACACAATTTATCCTTAAGAAGGAGACAGTGGACTTGGAACTTTGGAACAGGATCAAGAAATCATGGTTTAAAGTGGAGAAATCTGTGGTGGGGAGGAAAAATTGTTTGGCTAGAGAGGCCTATACTCAATGGGTGAAGAATCGTATCCTAGACATCAAGCTTCCTTTCATTACTGTTGTCCCCATGGTACCTCAAGAGCCTGAGCCCCTTGTTACCATCTCAAAAGAAGAAGTTGAGGCTCTGAAGAGCCAAATTGAGCAGCTTAAGAAGGAGAATGAGGAGTTACAGTTTAAATATTTCAGTGCCCAAGGAGACGCAAAGAACTTCAAGAGGGAAAGGGATGCAAAGGATGAAGAAATCCAGGAATGCAAGAAGAAAGTAAAGGAAGCCCAAGGAAGGGAGGAAAAGTACAAAGATGGCCTCACAAGCTCAGATATGAGCATCATGGCATTAAAAGAAAGAATCAAGAGCTTAGAGCGCTCCGGTGACGATATGTACAACACCGGAAAGAAAACCACGATTGCTCAAGGGGAATGGAAGAAGAGATATGAAGAGAGAACTCAAGAGTTGCGGATAGCCAAGCAAGACTATAAGAAGCTCAAGCAAGAGGGAGAACTCGAGTTGCAAAAAAGAGAAAGACTTCACTCCCTAGAGAAACAAAAAGACGAAGAATCCATTGAGAGATATGAGGAAAGCTTGGCCCTACTCATGAGGGCTCATGAGGACCAAATGAATCAGGTGGCCGAACAGATAGAGCATTTGGAAAAAGACTTGAAGCATCATAAGTTGGTCATTGAGATGTCCTTACAAGAAATGGCAAGGTGGAAGGTGGCTTTTCACAAAATGGTACTAGTCTCTAACTCGATTTTGGATGAGTTGCCCAGAATATTGAGGGTAGCTGAAGCGGAGCTCCCTTTGCTCAGTGTCCCAAGCGGAGTCAAAGAGTTTGTAGGTTATTGCCGAGCAGTTGTGACGGCCTACAAGAACATTGTCAAAAAAGCGAAGAAACGACTCTAGTTTTTGTACTTAGGTTTTGTTATGTAATGCACCTTTGTGTTTTGAATTTTGTATCTTTGTTTTTCAATGATTATGTAATGACTTGATTAAAGAGGTTGAATGACATTTTGATCTTTCTGGCTATATCCTAAAATGTTTATATTAATTATATGTTTGCAGTTCCCTGAAAATCAAAAATAATAATACAAAAACACATAAAAATTTACATGCATCTGCATTTGCATTCATAAAAACAAAAGCATAATCTCATCGCCACTCTTCCGTCTCAACAGTTTCATCCCCGACATCAGCATTGGACAAGAGGAGCTTCTAGGTTCATTATGGAGGACTGGCAAGAGCAACACAGCGAGTTGAAAGGAGAGGTGTCTCAATTGGCAGCATAGATGGATAAGGTGTTGGAGCTGTTGGCTGCTCAGAATCAGCCACCACCTCCAGCAGTGAATATGGAAGCGGTAACTACCGAACCAGCCAGTGTGGTATGGCCAGCATACGGTTTACCTCCCGGGTACACTCCACCAGGATATGTGCCTCTCGCGGATGGAGCTACTTCTATTCCCCCACCAGTCAACAACCCAGAAGTTCAGACCGGAGCAACTTTAGCTCAGCCACGACTCATCCCAGTTCAGCAAGGTCAAGACGACTCTCAAGATGTTTACCATGGCCCTGATATGCAGAATAGTGGATCAAAGTTTGATGCATCTATCCCTCAGTTAGAGGAGGCAAAGTTGAAATTCAAAGCGATTGAAGAACGTTTGAAAACTATGGAAGGAGGCGGTGATTCCTTGGACTTTTCTGATATGTGCTTGGTTCCTGACTTGGTAATCCCATCAAAGTTCAAAGTGCCAGAGTTCGAAAAATACAAAGGTTTGAGCTGCCCTAGAAATTATCTCATCATGTATAGTAGAAAGATGGCGTCCTACGCCAATGTTGACAAGCTAATGATCCATTGCTTTCAAGACAGCCTCGCAGGGGCATCCCTCAGTTGGTACATGCAGTTGGAGGGGTGCCGTATTCAGTCGTGGAGAGACCTAGCCGATGCCTTCATCAAGCAATATCAGTATAACTTGGACATGGCTCCGAGCCGTACGCAACTCCAGAATTTGACTCAGAAAGAGGGTGAGTCCTTTAAAGTGTATGCCTAGAGGTGGAGAGAATTGGCCGCGCAAGTTCGCCCCCCTCTTTTGGAAACTGAATTGGTGGACATGTTTACTAACACTTTGCAAGGAGTTTACTTTGAGAGAATGATTGGAAGTGTATCGTCTGGTTTCTCTGATTTGGTTAGGATTGGGGAAATGATTGAAAGCGGTGTTAAGACCGGGAAAATCCAAGCAAGCGCGAACGCGCAGAACAACATAAAAAGGCATGCTAACAACTTTCCCAGGAAGAAGGAGGGAAATACCAATGCTGCGGCCCACCATCAGTCGGTGATGCCAGTCCAATATGTTCCTTATGCAGCTCCTACTCAGCAGCAACAACCTCACTATCAGATGTCAATGTCTCATGGCCCTACGTCTCCACCACCACCTCAAGGGTACACATATCAAATGCCGTCACAACAAGCCTCTCCCCCACCATAACAGCAAGCGAGGAAAGTGTTTGATCCGATCCCAATACCTTACAAAGAGTTGTTGCCATACTTAGTCCACAGCAAGATGGTGACACCAAGGACATTGAAGCAAATGACTGCACCTTTCCCAGCTTGGTATAAGCAGGGAGCCACATGTGAATACCACTCCGGAGTTGAAGGCCACTCTATTGAAAACTGTAGAACCTTCAAGAGTGAAGTCCAGAAATTGATTGATCAAAAGCTGTTGTCTTTCAAGGAATCCGGTCCAAATGTAAAGGGCAACCCTCTACCCAGTCATTCCGAGGCAAGTGTCAATCAAGTTGTGAACGCCGAAGGTTTGATAAGAGATGTAATGGATATCCAAACCCCTCTGATTTCAGTGAGAGAGGCTCTACTTAGCTATGATCAATTTTTAACTATGCATGCGGATTGCGAAGTATGTGAGAAAGACCCTAGCTACTGTGCCAAGATGAAGGAGTGTTTGCAGAAACTAATGGACCAAGGGTTAGTGCAAATTGGCTACTCACGCAAAGAAGACATGGTGACTATGGTGGATCAGCACGAGCATGAAAAGGTGTTGAAACCCATAGAAATTATTTATCAAAGGGCTGAAAAGAGGTTAGAACCATTGGTAATTCACACACCTTCACCATTTCCCTTTACAAACACCAAAACTGTGCCTTGGAATTAGCACGTAAGCATTTGTACACGGAAAGCCAGTGCCGCTTCCAGAGCCGGTAGTGATCAGTATTGATGGGCCCGGGGGCATGACCCGAAGCGGCAGAGTTTTTGTTCCTAAGCCTGTACAAGAGAATGTGGGAGTGCCAGCCACACCAGCCAGTGAGAACATTTTGAGTAAGACTATTGAGGCAGGGGTGCCCAAAGATACAGTTCCTGTGGACGAAGCAGATGAGTTCCTAAGGATTATCAGAAAAAGTGACTACAAGGTGGTAGATCAGCTTAGTCAGACCCCATCCAAAATCTCTATGCTCTCTTTGTTGATAAATTCAGAGGCTCACAGAACTGCCTTGTTGAAGCTCTTAAAAGCAGCTCATGTGAACCAAGACATTACGGTAGCTCAGTTTGATGGAGTGTCCAACAACATCACTGCAAGTCGCTGTTTAGGGTTCATTGATGCAGAATTACCAGTTGAGGGGCCCTCGCATAACAAAGCCCTACACATCTCAATGACGTGCCAGGACAATACCATTGCAAGGGTGTTGGTAGACACTGGATCTTCTCTGAATGTAATGCCCAAGTCGACTCTGGTTAAGTTGTCCCTTGTCGGACCGGTTCTGAAATCAAGCAGTATGATTGTCAAAGCCTTTGATGGGTCTCAAAGAGAAGTGATCGGGGAGATAGAGCTGCCTATGGTGATCGGGCCACAGCTGTTTAATATATTGTTTCAAGTTATGGACATTAACCCTTCATACAGTTGCTTGTTAGGACGTCCATGGATTCATGCTGCGGGCGCGGTCACGTCCACTTTACATCAAAAGCTCAAATTCATCGTGGATGACAAGTTGGTTATAGTCTCTGGGGAAGAGGATGCTTTGGTGAGTCACTTATCGTCGTTCCGATACATCGAGACTGAGGAAGGGGTACTTGAAACTCAGTTCCAAGCTCTAGAAATTGCTACCGTCACCTTGGCAGATAAGGGTGAAGAGGATGTTCTTGCCACACAGTTCAAAGCTTTGAAGATTACTACTGCTGCTCAAACCAGTCAAAAGCCAAGGGCGTCCATCACGTCTTGGAAGAGCTTGAAGAAAGACATGGAGGAGGGCGTTCTTAAAGGATGGGGACAGCTGGTGTTTCCCCCTGAGAAGAAGGACTTTCTGGGTGTGGGTTATCAGCCGTCTAAGGGGAAGCAGAAGATTCATGACTTTACTACTCCCCTTGAGGACGTTTTTGAAAGCGCTGGGTTCAGATCAGGTGATCAGATCAACATGTTGGAGGATGAAGAGGCTAGTCAAGGAAGCCATGATTGGGTGCACCAGCACTACCACAGAAAGGGGATTTAACATCGGGCGAAAATGACATTTAACATCGGTTTCAGGCCCGATGTAAACACAGTTGATGTGGTAAGTCTGACACATTTCACATCGGTTGGACATCCGATGTGAAAACTACTATATAACTTCGGTTTTTAAGTTTCCACCGATGTGAAATGTGAAGTTTAATTTTATTTTATTAAAAAACAATGCATATTTTACTTCGGGTACGTGTTTAAGCCGATGTGAAAAGTCAATATATCACATCTATTCATTTGTATCCCCGATGTGAAATCCCTATTTTTTTTGGGTATCTGCAGCATCAAACAGACTACATTCAAGTAGTCATTTGGTACCTAAAAAGTATTTCATTATCACACAGACCACAAACATATATATATATATATATATATATATATATATATCTAGCTCTAATAAAATTCTTTAAAACTCAAATTAATTTCATTGCAACCAATTAATAGCTAGCAAGGTTATAACATTTCTACAAACACATGTAATGCAAAATCACCATAACAAGTTCAACTGATACATAATACAAAAGCTAACACAAAACCAATGCAATAAAAAAGCCAAAAGAGCATTCTCAATTTCTACACTAACTCTGATAGTAGGGAGGAAAAAAAATGCAGATGCAGCTTGCCACTAAGCAACGAACCAGACTTCCAACAACAATATCAAGTGTCTGCTAGCTGAATTAAGTAAAGGAAAGCCACAACAGAACTGTCATAAAACAAGAGCAAAAATAAAGCCATAACAGTAAGTGAATTATAAGGCCATAACAGAACTGAATTATGTAAAGGATAATGCAACTTGTAGTTTAATTGCTTGAAGTCAAGGAAAAAAAGAATTAACAAGCTATTCAAGTACACCACCAACTGCAACTTTATTTCATACACATTTATATGAAATAGAATCATGCTTATAACTTAAGATGAGGATATCAAAGGAACACATAGAAACTACAATCATGCAAAGTTTGAATGTGTAAAAGAAACTTAAGAAAAGCAAAGGAATGCATAAAAAAAACACTTCGAAAATTAGATTCATTCACCTGGTCATTATGTCCTTGAGGGAAGTAATAGATAATTGAAGGTTAAATCATATCCAACTGACTTTCCTTTGTAAGGGTAAAACAGAGAAAGATATCCAACCACACTTGATGCGATGAGAAACACAAGAGAAAGATAACCCAGAGCAACAGTTGGATCGGCCGTAAACTTGCACGTCACACCATTCTTCACAGTTACTGATGTGCCCGCCGCAGGCTACAATTTATTCACACACACAGAGAAAATAAAATGTTTAGAAAAAAATGTACACCAAATTCACTTCTAGCAGTAACTTTTAAATGCTTAGGAATAACACATACTTGGTTCCATAAGCAACTTAGTAATAGTCTATATACAAAACTTTAGAAAACAGGAATAAAATGATTTGAAGTTATTAATTTTAGATTTAGTGTAGTAGTACATTTGAGATCCCAAGCTGGAATTAAAAAGTTGAGGCTCACACTAAGAAGCAAGCTGGAATTAAAAAGTTGAGGCTTATATGGTTCTAGTATTTATCTTAATGGTCTTAAAACATGACATTATCCCATTCAAATACTATTCATATATACTTTCAATTAACCTACCAGGTATATCATTGATGCAGCATAACTCAAATACTCTACAACAGAGAATATATAGATACCTAAAATCAAAACTTCTTCATTTTTAAAACCCCCCAAAAAATAACTAGATAACTTTCAATTTCATTTTTCCTTTCAAAAAACTGAATATCAACTAGAGTCAAATCCCATAATTATAAATATTTCATTTTCACATATCCATTAACAAAAATTATTTTTCATTATCATATCCATTTTCACATGTCTCATAGCTACATTTGATGAGGTGTTACCCCTTGTTAGTTTTTTGTCACTAGTTTATACAACCCTATAATTTCAAACCAATCTATGGTTATATAGCACTAATTACTCATTAACAACCTATCCTTTGCACAGTTAAGTGCATCTATATGGTTCTAATATTTATCTTAATGGTCTTAAAAGAATCTGAAAACCAATGAGTGAAGAAAACTTACAAGCTTAATTGCAATCTCCTCGTTAGTTTGAATTTTAGTACCTGCAATACAAGCAACAAAATAATCAAAAACAGAAAACATAAGTACTTCTATATAAGTACTTACTCAATCTAATTAGGTACTTCTATATAAGTAGTTTGAATATTAGTACCTGCAACACAAGCAACAAAATAAAAAGCATAATGCCAACAATTCCATCATATTAAATAATGCCAACAATTCCAGCATAATTCAATTAGATGTCCAAATCAAAGCGATCATGAAATATGAGATTAGCAGTCTGGCTAAGACAATCTTGAACGTTAAAATGCAAGTCTTCAGATTCCATTAGTTTGCAACAAGATACCTCATATTGAACCAAAGGAAATAGGCAAGGAAAATACTTATACATGCTGATATGCTTTCAAAACCAAAGGGAAACAATATAAAGGCTTCAAACCTTCATAATCAGATCAATAACTATGTATGCTGAATCCATAGGCCCTGTACCAACAGAACAAGCAATGTGCGTGCTACCATCATCACCAACAAGTCTTACAGTTGCTGTTGAAAGACCAAGAGTTCCACATGTCACCTGATCTGGATAAATATTGATTAGTGATATGAACCTGGTTTCTTAATACAAAATATAGGAAAAAATCCCTTTGAAAATAACACTGCACGACTTTGAGGGTTTATCTTCTCAGAATGATATTAGTATCTTCTCAGTACCTCATCAAATGATTTCGGATCCTCTAGGCTCTGGCTTGTCCCCTAAAACTCGGACCAAAAGCCGCTTACATCATAAAATAAAGTTCAATGAAACCAAACAAACAACAACAAATATGGCTATATATATTAAAGAGATACTCACACTAAGAAGCAAGCTGGAATTAAAAAGTTGAGGCTTATATGGTTCTAATATTTATCTTAATGGTCTTAAAACATGACATTATCCCATTCAAATACTATTCATATATACTTTCAATTAACCTACCAGGTATATCATTGATGCAGCATAACTCAAATACTCTATAACAGAGTATAGATACCCAAAATCAAAAATATTGCACCTTGGTGGCTTTCCATTTATCTATCCAAATTTTAGGATTTGGATTAATACTCAACTCATAAACTCTTTGAAATTGAAAGTTTCACTACTCTAACCTCAACTGATCTCAAAATCAAATCCTATGTAAAACCAGTCACAACTAAGACTTTGTGTAGGGAACTCAATCAGTTAATTTTGCTAAACTAGTCACAACCTTGACCCCTCTAAACAGAGATTTCGAGTTTCACTTAATCAATAACCAGATTAACCAATTCACAACAACAAAAACTAAAATTTAATTAAAATAACATAGAATCAGATGAACTCAGACGAACCTATAACGAAGGCATCAAATTTCTGCGTTTTAGGGTTTCTGCGTTTGAACTCCAGACGAACACGAACCTTGTTGTTGTTGAATATGCCACCAGCAACCTCACGAACCTAAAACGGGAACAGCAACCTCGTTCGTGACTGAGAGAGAAAGGTTCGTGAATGAGTTGAGTAAGGTTCAAAATATAAATTTCATGAATGAGAGAGAAAGGTTCGATTTCTGTGAGGATTAAGAGAAACAAGAGAGAAACGAGAGAGAAAGATCGAGTGACGATTTCGAGATTCAGTTTCGGTGAGATTTAGGGTTTGTTCGTGACAGAGAAAGAGTGAGAGGGTCTTATTTTCTTTGCACGCCGTGTTTTAAGTATATGGAAAAGAGGATTTCTAATTGAAAAGGATTTTACATCAGTGAACCATAGCCGCATGTAAAATCTTATAACATATTTTCCTCTTAATTACAAGATTGCCACCGTGTCCCTTTTAACATATGGTATAAAATTACCTGATGTAAAAAGCCTAAACCAAAAGTCTATTTTGTAGTAGTGCAGTGTCCTACAAGCTTTGTTCTCTCAAATTGGAAGGCTGTTGAGATTCCCCAAGTCTTTTTTATTTCAAAGTAATTTTCACTTATTTTCAAATTCCCCTTGCCACGCCTGAGGCATGTGGATGAACTTGTAAGGACTTTCTTTGTTTTAATGAATGATTATCAAATAAATAAAAGTATTTTATGTGCATATTTTGTCCTATTTTATTCTTTCTTTTTCAGTTATTTTTTTAAAAAAAAGATAAAAATAAAAATGGCAATAACTTCTTGCATATCATGACTACCTTTGCATTCATCTAAAAAATCAAAAAATATATCATGCAGAAATGAACCTTTGGACCATAACAATGCTGTAAATCTTCATGATCTCGGGCTCCCAATCAATCTTACTGAAGAGGACGAGGAGGAGGATTGTGAACTTCCAGCGGAACTAGCTCGATTATTGGATCAAGAACAAAGGATGATCCAACCTCATCAAGAACCAGTGGATGTGATCAATCTGGGGACTGAAGAGGATAAGAAAGAAGTCAAGATAGGTGCTGCCCTACAGCCAGAGATGAAAGAGGGTTTAGTCAAGCTGCTCCAAGAGTATGTGGACGTCTTTGCGTGGTCTTATCAGGATATGCCGGGGTTAGACACAAGCATAGTTGAACACAAGCTTCTGCTCAAGCCTGAATGTGCACCCGTCAAACAAAAGTTGAGAAGAACTAGACCGGACATGGCCCTCAAGATACAAGAGGAAGTTAAAAAGCAGTTAGACGCTGGATTTCTTGCGGTAGCCAAGTACCCGGAATGGATCGCCAATATTGTGCCAGTACCAAAGAAGGATGGAAAGGTCCGAATGTGTGTAGATTACCGAGATTTGAATAGGGCAAGCCCAAAAGATGATTTTCCACTCCCTCACATTGATGTGTTGGTGGATAACACTGCTCGATTTCCGGTCTTCTCTTTTATGGACGGTTTCTCAGGTTATAATCAGATCAAAATGGCGCCTGAAGACATGGAGAAAACAACTTTCATAACACCATGGGGCACTTTCTGCTACAAAGTTATACCTTTCGGTTTGAAAAATGCAGGGGCAACATATCAGCGAGCTATGGTCACTCTGTTCCACGACATGATGCACAAAGAAATTGAACTGTACGTGGATGATATGATCGCCAAGTCCTCATCAGAAGAAGAGCACCTTGTACACCTCCGGAAGTTGTTCGATAGATTGAGGAAGTATCAGTTGCGCTTGAATCCAAATAAATGTACATTTGGCGTCAAGTCAGGAAAGTTATTGGGTTTCATTGTCAGTCAGAAGGGAATTGAGGTTAACCCCGATAAAGTCAAAGCAATCCTGAATATGCCTGCACCAAAGACAGAAAAAGAAGTGCGAGGATTTCTAGGCAGGTTGAACTACATTTCCAGGTTCGTCCCCCATCTCACTGCAACTTGTGAACCGATCTTCAAGCTATTAAGAAAAGATCAGATCATTGAATGGAATGAGGATTGTCAAGGGGCATTCGACAAGATCAAACATTACTTGCAAGAGCCACCAATTTTGATACCACCAGTTGCGGGAAGGCCCCTTATCCTATATCTGCACGTGCTTGATGGATCCATGGGTTGTGTATTGGGTCAACAGGATGAGACTGGTAGGAAGGAGCATGCAGTATATTACTTGAGCAAGAAGGTTACTAGTTGTGAGACCAGGTATTCACTGTTAGAGAAGACTTGTTGTGCTTTGACATGGGCGGCTCGCCGATTGAGGCAATACATAGTTTGTCACACTACCATGTTGATTTCCAAAATGGACCCTATCAAATATATCTTTGAGAAGCCTGCTTTGAGCGGGAGGATCGCCTGTTGGCAGATGTTGTTGTCTGAATATGATATCCAGTATGTTGCTCAGAAAGCCATCAAAGGGAGTGTGCTAGCAGAACATTTAGCACACCAACCCTTGGCAGACTACCAACCGGTGCGCTTTGACTTTCCAGATGAGGATATCATGGCTGTAAATGAGAAACCTCCCATCGATGAGAATGAAGGACCAGAGCCGGGATCCCGATGGAAGCTTGTATTTGATGGTGCATCGAATGCTTTGGGGCATGGTGTAGGAGCAGTTATCATCTCTCCTAAAGACACCCACATACCTCTCACAGCAAGGCTATTGTTTGATTGTACCAACAACATCGCAGAGTATGAGGCATGTATCATGGGTTTAGAAGGGGCAATTGACTTAAGAATTAAAATCCTAGAAGTATATGGGGATTCTGCGCTAGTCATCTATCAAGTCCGAGGAGAATGGGAGACTCGTCATCCCAACTTAATCCCGTACCGAGAGCATGTCCTAAAATTGGTAGAGTACTTCGATGAGATCACTTTCCATCACATCCCAAGAGAAGAAAATCAGTTGGCTGATGCCTTGGCTATACTCTCATCCATGTACAAGGTCACTTGGCCAAATCATGTGCCCCTGATAGAAATCAACCATCGTGAGACACCTGCATATTGCTTGGCGACTGAAGTGGGGCAAGATGGGAGACCATGGTATTATGATATCAAGAAATTCCTCCAAAATCAAGAATATCCCTTGGGGGCATCCAGTGGAGATAAGAAAACTCTTAGAAGGCTAGCATCTGGTTTCTTCTTGGATGGAGAGTTATTGTACAAAAGGAACCATGATTTGGTTCTCCTCTGTTGCGTGGATAAAAAAGAAGTTGATACTCTGATTGAAGAAATCCATGACGGGTCCTTCGGTACACACATGAATGGGCATGCTTTGGCAAAAAAGATTCTTCGGGCCGGGTACTATTGGTTGACTATGGAAACAGATTGTTTGAACCATGTCAGGAAGTGTCACAAATGCCAGATTTATGCTGATAAGATACATGTCTCGCCAACTCCGCTGAATGTTTTGACATCACCGTGGCCTTTCTCCATGTGGGGCATAGATATGATTGGAATGATTGAACCAAAAGCCTCTAATGGACATCGTTTCATCCTAGTGGCTATTGATTACTTCACCAAATGGGTCGAAGCGGCATCATACGCCAACGTAACAAGACAAGTGGTGGCCCAGTTTATCAAGAAGGAAATAATCTGCCGTTATGGAGTCCCTAACAAGATAATCACTGATAATGGTAGCAACCTGAACAATCAAACTATGAGAGAGTTGTGTAAAAGCTTCAAGGTTGAACACCATAACTCATCACCATACCGGCCCAAGATGAATGGCGCTGTTGAAGCAGCAAATAAAAACATCAAGAGGATTCTACAGAAAATGGTGAAGACGTACAAAGACTGGCATGAGATGCTCCCATTTGCACTTCACGGATACAGAACGGCAGTTCGCACCTCAACTGGGGCAACCCCTTTTTCTCTAGTCTACGGCATGGAAGCAATACTCCCTGTAGAAGTTGAGATTCCATCATTAAGAGTTTTGATGGAAGCCAAGCTAGAAGAAGCGGAATGGGTTCAAACCCGGCTTGACCAGCTTAATCTTATTGAAGAGAAAAGGATGACAGCTTTGTGCCACGGACAGTTGTATCAGCAAAGGCTCAAGAGGGCATTTGATAAGAAAGTTCGTCCAAGACAGTTCAAGGAAGGGGACTTGGTTTTGAAAACTATATTGCCTATTCACAAGGACACCCGTGGGAAATGGACTCCTAATTATGAAGGACCGTATATGGTGAAAAAGGCTTTCTCAGGCGGAGCCTTGATCTTGGCCACAATGGATGGTGAAGAATTTCCACTCCCAGTGAACTCAGACGCAGTCAAAAAGTATTATGCCTAAAGAAAAAGAAAATAAATAAAAGCTCGCTAAGTTGAAAACCTGAAAGGGCGGCTTAGGCAATAGAGAGCGTCCCGGTGGGCTGAAAACCTGAAAAGGCGGTCCAGGAAAAAATTAGGGACATCAAAAAAGGAAAACAAAACCCGCTAAGTTGAAAACCCGAAAGGGCGGCTTAGGCAAAAATGGGTATCCCGGTGGATTAGTAGCTCACACTGAGCAGTCCAGGCAAAAATTAGGGAAAACTAAATAAAGAAAGGCATAAGACTGCAGGATTGATATGAGCACGGGACAAACTTCAGAAGGATCCAAGACCTCATACTCAACAACAAGATAATTCGAGACTGAAATCATGAAGAAGGACGGCATTGTTATGATTCCATAGAATTCATTTGTTTTTCATTGCCATTATCTTAGCTCAATTACGCGGTCACCTCTTTGAGGGATTTGCTTCCGTTGTAAAAACTTTCCGCACACTTTGTGCTATCAATAAAATATTTCTTTTGTTCATTGTGCTTTTCTTTATATTCTTGTACATTCATACTTTTATTTTCTGATAACCAAATGTTAAAACTTTGAAAAAAAAGTAAAAAAGGCATTTTGAAATTAAGCAAAATATTTTGAAATAAGAAAGATTGAAGGAAAATCAGTAGCATACGGTAAAAGGTGCCCCATTTTTAACACACATCAGACTGGCCCAGCGTTTTGAGTTGGATAGACAAGTGATGCTCCCCACAGGTGAAGATTGATTGGTACACGACATCCAACTGAGATCCCTCTCCTCAAAGTAGGAATATCAAATGTCGGGATGGAATCAAACTCATGCATTTTCATGCATCCATGTAAGTAAACTCATGCATTACCATACATTCATAAATAAACACTCAAAGCTATATGTCAAATCATGAGTACGATCGAACGCTGCATTAGTCTTACATTTTTAGGCATTAATAACGCATTCATTGCAAGCATGCATTCATAATAGCAGGATCAAGAATTCCTACTCAAAAATACAGGTTTCGGGCACTTGATCACGAGAAAAGCATGCTCGTCTTTTTCCCAGCAAGTTGGTTGGTGAACTATTCCTCGGCAGATTAGTTGAAAAATCTCTTCCCCAAGTGAATTGCAAACCCTCTGATAACCACAACTGTTTGCATAAGCACATCCTTACTGTTGGAGTAAGCCCTAAGAGCCAATCTATTTTATAGTATTTGCTTTAGGAGTTTGAATATAAATTAAGGCACTTATCTTTATTATGTTTGAGTTTGCAAAATAATGAAGTCCCTAGAATAGTTAAATCCATTTTAATTAAATATTAAGTATGACTTAATCATGAGATTCATTAAATACAAGGATACTATTCTTAAAGCATCCGTAGTCGAGTTTTATTATGAATTGGGATAATGATAAAACATAGAGACTATTATGAAGATAGACTGATGATCACATCTCATGGATCAAAGGATAAAGAGTTATCAAGTCTTGACATAGGTATAAGTATTAGGAGTAATATTTATACTGGATTGACCCACTATGAGAGTGCTACATATAACGTTATGCAAGATGTCATAAGTTACTCTCATAGTGATAGTGGTGTATACCATCCTCCGACCTGAAACCACTATGTACCCTAGATGTAGAGTCAAGTACTTTGTCACTGATCAAACATCGTCCGTAATAGGATGATCATAAAGGCAGTTGATGGGTGCTTCACAAAGCATGCTGAGGGACATGAGTGACCTAGATGGAATTTGCCCATCCTGCATAACAGGATAAATGTCTAAGGGCCCAATATTGAACCGAACAAGGGTGACACAGTGTATGCCTTGTGTTCAATATAGACATGGGGGCAAAAGGGTAATTATACACATAAGCATTATCACGGATAAAGGTTTGTCACATCACATGACATTTCCGTAACTTGGGTAGCAATGATGTGTTGCTAGATACCGCTCATTGTTTGTTATAATTAAATGTATGATTTAATATAACTACCAACGTTACGGAAACCTACAAGGGTCACACACATAAGAATAGGCTAGTGTGAAATTGGAACACCGTAAGGTACGGTGCACCTCAGAGAATTAAGGAAATATGATAAGGGTATCATGGTAATTAAATAAGCGTATCATAATTTGTTATGAAAAGAAAGCACTCATGTGTACATGACACATGGGGGGTGCGTTTCTTAAAAGACTTATTTAATTAAAAGGTTTTAGTATAATTGTAGCCCAATGACAAATAGTTTGTCTTGGTGCACAAGACAAGTGGTTCTATAAATAGAACACTTGTGACAAAGAAAATCACTTGATGAAAATCAATTGCTAAAACCCTAAATCCTAATTCCTCTCACCTCTCACTAGAAACCTTCATTCTTGGAGCTAGCACTCTTCTTGGAGGTAGCTGTTCGTGTGGACTAGTTAGAGGCGTTGTTCGTAGACATCAACGCTCGTGATCAATCCGGTTCGTCATCAAAGTGTTGACCACCCACCGTTCGTGAAAAGAAAAGGGATTTTCTTCAAGAGGTAATATCCCAAACACAGTTCATGATTCATTCGTAAGGATCAATTGGAAGGAAAAATTTTTATATTCCGCTGCTTTATCTCTTGATTGTTCCTTCAATTGGTATCAGAGCCACTTACGAATCCATGAATTGATAATTGTTTAATTCATGAATTTTGTTTTGATTTGATTAAAACATCTAATAAGGATTAAAATTGAGTAATTAAAATTTGGCATCTATTTGTGTAAAATTTGATGATTGACATTGAAATGGCTTCGGAATCCGACTATTGTATGGTGAAGCAGCGATATGTCAATCGTGAAAAGTTTATACAAATAAGAATGATCAAAACTTATATGTGATATAAGTGATCGTGATGCAAAGCGGTGTATTTGATACATCGTTCATAATTTCGTTCAATAAAACAAATTGTGAAAGTTATTTGATATTGAATTGATTCATGTTCATTTGCTTTGGAAGCCGACAATAGTATGGTGAAGCAATGACATGTTAATCAATCATATTGAGTTTCGATCATGAAAGGTTTTGACGGCACGAAATTGTTGCATTAGGATTCGCGGAAAAACTAGATTTTTCCACGGGCCTGCGCGGGGCGCAGGGCATCTGCGCGGGGCTCAGATGGCAGAATCAAAATCACCTTTTTGGTGAAATTGAGCGGGGCGCAGGGCACCTGTAATATCCCAACTCCTAAATTATCTAACTAATTTTAATAGAGGTTATCTACTAAAAATTAGAATCTCTTGGAAATGGTTAGTTAATTAAATTGTGGAATTAAGTGTATTGTGTGTAAAATTGGAAAATTTAATTAAGTCTAAACTACACAAATAATACATTAATCCAACAATTGAGATTAATTAACATGAGCAAATTCAAACTTCTTTCCCTCATTTTCTCTTGCTCATGACTCACTTACCTCTTAGCTTGACAACTCACCCTACACCATGAGTCACCAAATCACTCACCTAAGCCTCTATCTTACATGCACAAAGGTTAATCTCCAATTCATTAATCCATCTTACAACAGAAAACTCAGCATCATAAGCTCTCATCTCTCTTCCTCACTCACGAGAACAACAACAACAACAATACTCCCAAAATCTTCAATCACTCACAACCCCCAAGTTGGCTTCATGCATCACAAGTCTCTAACCACCCTCTCAATATGCAGAGACTCTGTACCTACATAATCAGAACATCAATTCAGTTATGTATCCCCACATTCCCAAACTTCACATGTAGCAAAATGACAACACACCTTTTCTCACCACTACCCAAGCCAATAACTTAACATGCAGCCCAGGACACAAACAAATTCGTGCACTGTTCATATACCTCAGGAAACTACTATAAATAACCCTCCTTTCCAGCTGAATCAATCATCCAAACATCATTCAATTCTTAGAGCAAAGTAAGAGGTTTCAAGAGTCAATACTTCCAATCCTTGGTCTGGAGTTCGTGGGACTGTTAGAGGGTTGCAGTAGCTGTTTCTAGTAGAGCCCAGAAGCAAGGATTAAAGCTTCATTCCAGGTGGGTTCTTAAGTTTAGATAGTTAGTTTCCCAAATTACAAACTTTTGCATGTTAACTTAAGATTAGGGAAATTGTTGTGTGAGAGGAATTAACTCCCAAATTCCTCTCCATTCTGTCTTATATTATATGTATTGTGTAATGGCATGTCTTGGAATGAGGATTGTAGGTGTTAAAATTATTAAAATGTGATTTTCGTAAAACAGGGCAGGTTCTGAGTGAACTCGCCACAGCGAGCTCAGGGCGAGCAATCATGGCGAGCTGGGTTCTTCATGCTGATGAACCTCGCCCTGGCGAGTAACAACTCGCCTGGCGAGCGGAATTGGTCAGGACCTAAAATCTCGCCATGGCGAGCTTCCCTTCGCCACAGCGAGCTTACCCAGAAAATGACCTGTAACAACTCGCCATGGCGAGTGACAACTCGCCAGGCGAGCTTGACAGTACAGCAACTTTTTCTGATTTTTGTAAATTACCTTCAACACTCGTTTTAGATCCTCATCTAAGTTGAATACACTTGCAGTAGCACAATTATATAATGTTATACAGTATTTTAATCACAGATAAACTTAGGGTATAACTTAGGGAATTTAGAAATGCATGTTCCCCGGGATTTGGTAAACTCATGGTAGTAACAACTCAATTTAGAATCAGTCAATTAAGAGCGAATTGTATCGCACTATGGACTTCCAATGGGATAATCCATTAGGTTATGACTATGTGAGCTTCATGCCGTGACCGAATCGGTTGACGGATATGGCAGGCCTCTGAGACCTGCTCACCTCAGAGTGTCCTAGTGTTAAAATGAATAAGATATGCTTTTGTGTTACACTTTTATTATGCTTATGATTTATGATAATATGTTAGTATGTATGACTGATTAGGATTCCCCGGTGTAGTCATCTTAGGAGGGTAGTAGGACTCACTGAGGCTTAGTTGTCTCACCCCACTCCAAACAATTATTTTTCAGATAAGCAGGTTGGATAAGGTATGCTGTTCGGTGTGCTTGCAGCTGTGCTTGGAGATAGCATTTCTTTCATGCATTTCTAGTTGCTCTATGTTGTCTAGTTTTATTCAATAATGTTTCGTTGTATTCTTTTCTGTCGTTTTCCGCTGTATCTTGTATCCTTGTTGTACTTAGCACCTGCGTGTGCTTAAATTTTCAAGTTGTAATAATAATGACTCGGTATTCAATAATAATATTTCACGTTTTATTCTAGATTTAGACGTGGGGTGTTATAATTGGTATCAGAGCAGGTCGATTCAGATCGTGCCAGAGTTCATTAGTATTACTATCCGAATCCCAGTATTTGTCTGGATTTCTAACATCTGTTCTAGGTGTCATGTCATTTTAAGCCTAGCTAACTTGACTTGATATTGGCAGTTAGAGCACTATGTCAGGAGCAAGACGAGGACCTGGAAGGCCTAGAAGGAACGTTGCTGATGATGATGATGAACCTGAGATGTACGGAGATGCTAATGCGAACATGTGGGCTGAAATGATGCATCAGCAGCAGCAGTTCCAAGCTCAGCAGGCCCAGCAGCATCAAGAATTCATGAATATGTTTCAACAACATATGAACAATCCTCCCCCTCAGCAGCAAGGATCTAGCGCTGCATTCAGAGAGTTCTGCCGAATGAGTCCGCCGGAGTTTTACGGAGAATACAATCCAGCGAAAGCCAGGGAATGGATTCAGCGAGTGGGCGGAATCCTTGAATCCATGGATTGCACTGAAGTTGACAAAGTAACATTCGTCTCCCGCTTCTTTAGGGGCGACGCGTGTCACTGGTGGGATGGAACCAAGGCGTATATGGAGGCCAGTCAGATGGAGGTGAATTGGGAAAATTTCCGACGTCTCTTCGTTGGACATTATATCCCAGAGAGCTACCAATTCCAGATGGAACGTGAACTGACGGAGCTAAAGCAGGGAAGTATGTCAGTGGCGGAGTATACCATGAAGTTTAATGAGCTGGTCAGATATGTGATGGATGGGAATGATGCTCCCAGTGAATCATGGAAGATGAAGAAGTATAGGTTCGGGCTGAGAACTGACATAGCCCACGATGTCTCTATGCAGCATATCACTACCTTTGGTGATTTGGTGCAAAAGAGCTATCATGCTGAAGCTGATCTGGGTAACATACACAAGGAGCGTAGTGAAGCTTTTCAGAAGAAGAAGGATTCTGGAAAGTTCAACCTGCAAGTGAGAACCAAGGGCACCACAAGCAAAGGGAAACAGAGCTATTCCCAGCGCTCACCGAGAAACTGTGCTGAATGTGGTTTCCCTCACAGTGGGGAATGCATGAAGGGGAAGAACATGTGTTACTATTGTAAGCAGCCTGGCCATTACAAGCACGAATGTCCTAAGCTGAAAAGACAAGGAGTTTCCAGCGGTGCCTCAAAAAGCAAAGGTCGGGTATACTCACTTGACGGTGAGAATGTCAAATCTAATAATGCTTTAATTATGGATGTATGCATGTTAGGACAGTCTGAAGTGTTAGTTTTGTTTGATTGTGGAGCTACTAATTCCTTCATAGCCGTTGACTGTGTTCAGCGACTTCAACTACCCTCTGTGCCTTTAATTCCTCCAATGACTGTGGCTGTTGCCACAGGAGGCAAGGTTACTTCTAAACGTGTCTGTCAGGATTGTCCTGTTCTTGTGGGCAGTAAAGTCTACAACATAGATCTGATCTGCCTACCCTTGAAGGATATTGATGTAGTCCTAGGCATGGATTGGCTATCTGCCAATACTGTGTACATAGGATGTGCTGAAAAGAATCTCTTCATTCCAACCGAAACTTCACCAGAAAGTAGAGCTCTTACCGCTTTACTCCAGAATACTCATCAGATGATTCAGTACTTAGGTGCCAGTACTAAGTGTTTCAGTGTCTTGTTCACCATTGATCCGGAACCCAGTTTGAGCCCTAGTGATATTCCAGTTGTTAGTGAGTTCTTAGATGTTTTTCCAGATGATATTATGAATTTACCTCCCGAAAGGGAAGTGGAATTTTCCATCGATCTTGTTCCTGGTTCCCAGCCGATCTCAGTTGCCCCGTATAGGATGTCTCCCTTAGAGCTTCGTGAACTGAAATCTCAACTTGAAGAGTTGCTTCAGAAACACTTTATCAGACCCAGTGTCTCACCTTGGGGAGCACCGGTGTTACTTGTGAAGAAGAAAGATGGTACGATGCGTCTGTGCATTGATTATCGTCAACTCAACAAGGTCACAATCAAGAACAAGTATCCCTTACCAAGGATTGATGACCTTCTGGACCAACTCAGAGGTGCTACTGTTTTCTCCAAGATTGACCTTCGTTCCGGTTATCATCAGATCTGTATCAAGTCCTCGGATGTTTCCAAGACAGCGTTCAGGACTCGCTATGGACATTATGAATTCTTGGGTCATGTCATATCGCAAGGCGGTGTGTCTGTTGATCCATCCAAAGTAGAAGCAGTGTTGAATTGGGAAGGACCCAGAAGTGTTACCGAAGTCAGAAGTTTCCTTGGATTGGCAGGCTATTACCGGAGATTCATCTTAGGATTTTCGGAGATTGCTTTGCCATTAACCCGTCTAACCAGAAAGGGTGCAGACTTTGATTGGGATGCTACTTGTGAAAGGAGTTTCAGAACCCTTAAGGAAAAGCTAACCACAGCACCAGTGTTAGTGATTCCTGATCCAACCCGCAAGTATGTGGTGTACTGTGATGCGTCCAACAAGGGACTTGGATGTGTACTAATGCAAGATGGAGCGGTTGTAGCGTATGCATCAAGGCAGCTAAAACCTCATCAGCAGAATTATCCTACCCATGATTTGGAGTTAGCAGCCATTATCTTTGCACTCAAAATCTGGAGACATCATCTGTATGGAGTGCAGTTTGATCTGTTCAGTGATCACAAGAGTCTGAAGTACTTGTTTGATCAAAAGGAGTTGAATATGAGGCAGCGACGTTGGATGGAGTACCTCAAAGATTTTGACTTCAATCTCAACTACCATCCAGGGAAGGCCAACGTTGTGGCAGATGCTCTAAGCAGAAAAACGTTGTATGCATCGGAGTTACTAATGCAACAGTGCGGTCTGTATGAGAAGTTTAGAGACCTTAATCTGAATGTGATATATCGTAAGAGCGGTATTCGCATCAACAGAATCGAAGTGTCCTGTGAGTTACGCCCAAGTATTGTGCAGGCTCAGCAGGATGATGTAGAGTTACAGAAGAGGATAAACCATCCGGAGTTCTCTGTAGCCACGGACGGTGCTATTCTCTATGAAGGCAGACTTTGTGTACCTCAGAATGATGAGTTGAAGCGGTTAATTTTAGAAGAGGCACACAAGAGTGGATTTTCAATTCACCCTGGATCCACCAAGATGTATCATGATTTGAAGGAGAACTATTGGTGGCCTAACATGAAGGCAGAAATTGCTGAATTCGTGTCAAGGTGTATTGTTTGCCAGCAGGTGAAAATTGAACATCAGAAACCTGGAGGACCGTTACAACCGTTGGATATTCCAGAGTGGAAATGGGAACACATCACTATGGATTTTGTAGGAGGACTGCCACGTAACCAGCGAGGTCAGGATTCGATCTGGGTAATCGTGGACAGGTTGACGAAGTCAGCTCATTTCATTCCAGTGAAATCCACCTACAAGGCCCCGCAATATGCAGCCATCTTTATGGAGCAGATTGTAAGGTTGCATGGTGTACCCTTGAGTATTGTGTCAGATAGGGACCCAATATTCACTTCAAGGTTTTGGAAAGCATTTCAGAATGCCATGGGTACACGTTTGAAGATGAGTACATCGCATCATCCCCAAACTGATGGTCAGTCGGAAAGGACTATTCAGACCCTGGAGGATATGCTTCGAGCCTGTGTGTTAGAAGATGGTGGTTCGTGGAGTAATCACTTACACCTAATCGAGTTTTCTTACAACAACAGTTACCATGCCAGTATCGGTATGGCACCTTATGAAGCTTTGTATGGCAGGAAGTGTAGGACCCCGTTATGTTGGACAGAAGTTGGCGATCGTAGTTTCTTGGGACCAGATATTGTCCAAGAGACCACGTTGAAGATTAAATCTATTCGGGATAAGCTGAAAGTTGCTCAGAGTCGGCAGAAGAGTTACGCCGACAAGAGAAGGAGATTTTTGGAATTTCAGGAAGGTGACCATGTGTTCTTGAGAGTTACTCCTAAGTTGGGTTTGCGAGGTGTTTTCAAAACAAAGAAGCTCTGTCCAAGATTCATTGGACCTTATCAGATTCTTCGACGCGTCGGTCCTGTAGCCTATCAGTTAGCTCTTCCTCCATCTATGTCAGGGTTACACGACGTGTTTCATGTGTCTCAGCTACGGAAGTATATTCCTGATCCTTATCAGCCAGTGGAACTTGAACAAATCGATCTCCAGCCAGATCTAACTTATCAGCCGGATCCTGTTCGGATTGTTGAACGTGATGCTAAAATACTTCGGAACAAGAGGATTCCAATTGTCAAAGTTGAATGGGCTCAGTCTCCTGACGGTGAATTCACGTGGGAACTGGAGTCAGACATGCGGAAGAGTTATCCTTATCTGTTTTCGAGGTAAATTTCTTAATTTCGAGGACGAAATTTCTTTAAGGGGGGTAGGTTGTAATATCCCAACTCCTAAATTATCTAACTAATTTTAATAGAGGTTATCTACTAAAAATTAGAATCTCTTGGAAATGGTTAGTTAATTAAATTGTGGAATTAAGTGTATTGTGTGTAAAATTGGATTAATTAATAAATTGTGTGTATTGTGTGTAAAATTGGAATTAAGTCTAAACTACACAAATAATACATTAATCCAACAATTGAGATTAATTAACATGAGCAAATTCAAACTTCTTTCCCTCATTTTCTCTTGCTCATGACTCACTTACCTCTTAGCTTGACAACTCACCCTACACCATGAGTCACCAAATCACTCACCTAAGCCTCTATCTTACATGCACAAAGGTTAATCTCCAATTCATTAATCCATCTTACAACAGAAAACTCAGCATCATAAGCTCTCATCTCTCTTCCTCACTCACGAGAACAACAACAACAACAATACTCCCAAAATCTTCAATCACTCACAACCCCCAAGTTGGCTTCATGCATCACAAGTCTCTAACCACCCTCTCAATATGCAGAGACTCTGTACCTACATAATCAGAACATCAATTCAGTTATGTATCCCCACATTCCCAAACTTCACATGTAGCAAAATGACAACACACCTTTTCTCACCACTACCCAAGCCAATAACTTAACATGCAGCCCAGGACACAAACAAATTCGTGCACTGTTCATATACCTCAGGAAACTACTATAAATAACCCTCCTTTCCAGCTGAATCAATCATCCAAACATCATTCAATTCTTAGAGCAAAGTAAGAGGTTTCAAGAGTCAATACTTCCAATCCTTGGTCTGGAGTTCGTGGGACTGTTAGAGGGTTGCAGTAGCTGTTTCTAGTAGAGCCCAGAAGCAAGGATTAAAGCTTCATTCCAGGTGGGTTCTTAAGTTTAGATAGTTAGTTTCCCAAATTACAAACTTTTGCATGTTAACTTAAGATTAGGGAAATTGTTGTGTGAGAGGAATTAACTCCCAAATTCCTCTCCATTCTGTCTTATATTATATGTATTGTGTAATGGCATGTCTTGGAATGAGGATTGTAGGTGTTAAAATTATTAAAATGTGATTTTCGTAAAACAGGGCAGGTTCTGAGTGAACTCGCCACAGCGAGCTCAGGGCGAGCAATCATGGCGAGCTGGGTTCTTCATGCTGATGAACCTCGCCCTGGCGAGTAACAACTCGCCTGGCGAGCGGAATTGGTCAGGACCTAAAATCTCGCCATGGCGAGCTTCCCTTCGCCACAGCGAGCTTACCCAGAAAATGACCTGTAACAACTCGCCATGGCGAGTGACAACTCGCCAGGCGAGCTTGACAGTACAGCAACTTTTTCTGATTTTTGTAAATTACCTTCAACACTCGTTTTAGATCCTCATCTAAGTTGAATACACTTGCAGTAGCACAATTATATAATGTTATACAGTATGTTAATCACAGATAAACTTAGGGTATAACTTAGGGAATTTAGAAATGCATGTTCCCCGGGATTTGGTAAACTCATGGTAGTAACAACTCAATTTAGAATCAGTCAATTAAGACCGAATTGTATCGCACTATGGACTTCCAATGGGATAATCCATTAGGTTATGACTATGTGAGCTTCATGCCGTGACCGAATCGGTTGACGGATATGGCAGGCCTCTGAGACCTGCTCACCTCAGAGTGTCCTAGTGTTAAAATGAATAAGATATGCTTTTGTGTTACACTTTTATTATGCTTATGATTTATGATAATATGTTAGTATGTATGACTGATTAGGATTCCCCGGTGTAGTCATCTTAGGAGGGTAGTAGGACTCACTGAGGCTTAGTTGTCTCACCCCACTCCAAACAATTATTTTTCAGATAAGCAGGTTGGATAAGGTATGCTGTTCGGTGTGCTTGCAGCTGTGCTTGGAGATAGCATTTCTTTCATGCATTTCTAGTTGCTCTATGTTGTCTAGTTTTATTCAATAATGTTTCGTTGTATTCTTTTCTGTCGTTTTCCGCTGTATCTTGTATCCTTGTTGTACTTAGCACCTGCGTGTGCTTAAATTTTCAAGTTGTAATAATAATGACTCGGTATTCAATAATAATATTTCACGTTTTATTCTAGATTTAGACGTGGGGTGTTATAGCACCTGCGCGGGGCGCAGGGCACCTGCGCGGGGCGCGGGTGACAGCTCCGATTTTGACCGTTTCGCCAAAATTTTAATTTCATTAATTTACACGACTTAAATTAGTAATAATAATAAATATGTTTATTGTTATGTTTTGTAATGATTGATTATGGCCTTAGTTTATTCCTTTGTTTTTATTTTGGGATTTTAAATATGGCCTGCGTGTCGTGCCTCTCTCTAAAAATTCTTGATGTAACTTCTCTTCTCATCTTACTCCCTCGTATGTAAAACGAGTATTCTTTGATGTAAAATTATGATAGAATTACAATAGGAAAAAAGGAGGACAGCCATGAAGATGATGCTTGGAGAAGTAGATCATCGTTAGGCTAGTTTAGGGTTCTCTCATTGGCTTGAGAGAACACTTGCGATAGGAGGCCATAATCATATCATTTTATTTTATTGTATGTTGATGCATGTGAGAACGTTTAATATGTTAAACAAGCCGGTGAGATCAAACTAATTAAAATTCCCTCAAAGTTAATATTAAGTTTATGCTTTCCGCATTTTAGAACTCGTCAAGACTAATGTCAAACATTGTGCGTTCGTCCAACGCGAAGTGCATGTTTTACATTGGTAAGGCGCGATGGGATAATTGTAATATCCAAATTTCTAAGATGATGGGTCAAACTTAACTAAACTAAAATATAATGAGATTATATATGTTTAGAAGCAAGCATTGGGAATGGTCCATAAGATGGATTAGAATAAGGAGTTATTCACCCAATGGATATATTCGAGAATTGTATGAGATACAATTGGAAGGAGTTCCTACCTAAACAACTATATTTTGGGGGATTAGCCAACGCTAACTCAAAATGTGGTGAAATATGGATCTCGATCCACTAGAAGATCTTCCAACGGGGTCTTCCGAATCAAATGATGAGGGTCATTTGTTTTGAATAAAATAGTGGGAGCGTATTTAATTAAAGACCAAATTAAATATGATTTAGTCATAATATTTTACATATCTTTGTAATTAGAAATACAATACATATTAAGTTGTCCTTATGAAGGACAAGATTTTCAGAAAGGAGTTTCTGATTTGGTACAAATTGAGAATTGTTCTCAAATGCAAGAAAACTATAAGTTCTTGAACTATAAACTGTGGACAACCTGCTATAACTAGATAAGAAAGGGATACTTGTTTGAAGTATCAAGTTGACATCTAGACATAGAATATATCATACTAATAAATGGTATAATAATTTAATCTCAAGTAAGATCTTTTGAAAGAACTTTAAGAGTATGATAAATTTCTCAATGGATCAAAGAGTTGATCATAGGTTCAATCCAACAAATTATAATGGAATAGATATAGACAAAATTGTTTTGAATATCTGCCGAAATTTGTTGAGTTGAATGAGAATTAATTTACACTATCAAGGATTTGAGATATAATATAAATAAGATTTGTATTCCTCTTATTTGAATAGTACAAAATGGTTGCCAAAGTAGAACGTCTATGGTTAGACCATTAATTGAAATAAGAATGACATAAATAGTTCTTGGAAGAGTCAAACTGAAAGAATGAAGTGAGACTTCAATATTGTACATATTGTTATAGAAAGTCAAAATTTCTATTTCTACATCATAAGATATATGATACAAGATGTTGAATCTCAATTTTTCGAAAATAGAGATGCTTAAAGAATTAGAACATTGACTATAATTTTAAGTCAACCCATATCTAGAATGAAAATTGTTTCATTGAAAATAAGGGTTTATACAATGACTTAAAATCGAATTTGAAATGGAACACAATAATTGTTATTCCATCTAGATATAGAAGTAGTAATTGTATACCTTGTATTGACAAGATATGAATTGTAGCTTCGAATGATAAGACAACTAATTGTCCTATCATTTAAGCAAAATCTTCTATACTATTACTCCAAGTCAAGTAATGGACTAGGGTTCCATGGTCATGATGGGGTTATCTATAACAATCGTGATAAGAGCCAAATATGATTTGGACCTTAAATATATCAAGAGCGTTGTTGTTTAATACAAATACTCGATGTATCAATAAAATGATGCATGACCTGTTTGAACAATATACATGAGATGTATGTCGACCACTAAACATATTTGGTATATTGAGTTTATTTTACTTCATTAACATTGATGATTAAAATCATTAGATGATGGTAGGTGTATGACACAAATTAGAAATCTTTGAATTTGTCAAAGAAATTCAACAATGAAGAAAATAGAACTCGACAAAAGTATTTAAGTCATATGAATAAGTCATATTAGTAAATACTTAGTTAACGAATATAATGACTATTTTGTCACATCATGTTTGACATGATAAGATAGTTTAATTATATATTGACTCTTCCTATAAATCTCTTTACTTATAGTTAATCTTCACCCACAATTAGTTCCCTTTTAAAAATGATCATAAAGACACCATATGCGATATGGAGGTAAGAGTACCAAGCTTGTCTTTATGCGAATTTTGAATTACAAATTTATTAGATAAATTTAATTCCAAATGAATGAATAAATAAGTGGAAATACTCTAAAGAAAGGGATATTTGTCCTATATCACTCTTATAAGACAAAAATTGTTTTGTTGCTTGGTTTGAAACATTCCTCTAGTAGGAGTGTGTCTCTTAAAGAGACAGTGGGAGTGATATAGAACTTGAATAAATTCAAGTACCACAAAACATATTTATTTAAAAGGAAACGCAAACCGGTTCCTCAAGGTTGTTGAAGAACCATCGTTTTAAAGTTGCACAAATCCAAGATAAGTCTAACATATCACATATGGCTAAAAAGAATGGTTTTATCATGACTCGGCAATGTGATATGATTCTCATGGAAGATGAGTCTTTGACTTTCTAAAAGTTCGTAAGACGATCTAAATTCTGAGAAGTGGCTAAATGCCATGAAATCTTATGCAGAATCCATATACACTAACCTTATATAGATAATGGTTATGTCATCAAAATGAGTAAAGACTCATACGATGAAAGTGAGTGTTCTTGTTGAACACTGATATGGATGGCATCAAGAATACCTTTTAATATTTGATTGATCATTAAAGGTTTCACGCAAAATCATAATGCAAATTATGATGAAACCCTAAATGTAATCATAGAGCTTAAAATCTGTTTGAATGTCTTTACTAATGGTTGTACTACATGTTTTGGTAGATGGATAACAAAGTTGCATTCCTTAATTGGAATGACCTCATATATATGTACTAGACATATACATAAGGGTTTTGTTGATCCAAAGGATACTAGAAAAGTATATATAACTTGTAACTGTCTAATTTTGATTAGATAGAGTTCTCAGAAATTTAAATTACCATTTGTTCCTTTTATGAAGTTTTATGAAAACAAATTACAAGGACAAGTTTATCTAATTTTTGTTAGATTGAATAAATATTTGTTCCTTTTGAAAATTTTATGGAAAACAAAGTAATGAAGGACAAATATAAAACTTGTGCATACAAAGTTTTAGTGGGAGTAATGATATTAAGTCTGATATCATATGTGGATGACATATTAATCATCAAAACATTTTTCTTATACATACGAGACATGACTAAGAAAATAACTCTTGATGAAATACTTGGGCAATGATTCCTAAAGAGTTAGGAATAGCCTATGCATTTAGGCAAGGATTCCTAAAGAGTTAGAAATAGCCTAGGTACATATATTGACAAAGTGTTCAAGACACTTAAATGTGCGAAATTATTTCATGTATCAAATGATTGATTTTGTCTAAAGGATAATATCATATCTCATTAGATGAGAATGGGACACGTGAAAATAATCCATATGCTTTGGCAGATAGGATTAATCACACACATCATAATATGTACTGAATCAGACACACCATATGATTGTAACACAATCAATAAGTACCAAACTGAAATTAGTGTTTGACACTAACTTACCTTCAAGAATATCCCTAAGGACCTTAAAGGAACTAAGGCCTATTTCTTGAAATAGATAGGTATGGGAAGGATCATTATAAGGAAGTTATAATGAAGGAAGTTTTTATACCAATGTATTGTATATCATGGCTGAATATAAGCACTGAAAGCTATAAGCTTCGTAATATGTTTGTTTCAGTTAAGTAAGTTGAGTATTTAAGATTGGATCGTTTGGCTCATGATTGAGCTAAAGCTATGTTTCCGGTGTTGCAAGTCACATTAATCACATTAGTGATGGTAATGGTTTAATCTTGCAAGAACACTTGAAAATAGATCTCACCGACGATTCATGAATATACTTAGACACTTATATATTTCAATAGAGATCGAAATAGAACGTTGGAAGATACGTAAGATACCAACATGGGAATTAGTTCCTTATCCACTAACAAAAACCTCTTGCGCAGTTGAAGCGTGATGGGCATACTAAGTCTATGGGTGTTAAGAGTATACCTGATTGGCTTTAGTGCTAGTGGGAGATTGTTGGAGTAAGCCCTAAGAGCCAATCTATTTTATAGTATTTGCTTTAGGAGTTTGAATATAAATTAAGGCACTTATCTTTATTATGTTTGAGTTTGCAAAATAATGAAGTCCCCAGAATAGTTAAATCCATTTTATTGAAATATTAAGTATGACATAATCATGAGATTCACTAAATACAAGGATACTATTCTTAAAGCATCCGTAGTCGAGTTTTATTATGAATTGGGATAATGATAAAACATAGAGACTATTATGAAGATAGACTGATGATCGCATCTCATGGATCATAGGATAAAGAGTTATCAAGTCTTGACATAGGTATAAGTATTAGGAGTAATATTTATACTGGATTGACCCGCTATGAGAGTGCTACATATAACGTTATGCAAGATGTCATAAGTTACTCTCATAGTGATAGTGGTGTATACCATCCTCCGACCTGAAACCACTATGTACCCTAGATGTAGAGTCAAGTACTTTGTCACTGATCAAACATCGTCCGTAATAGGATGATCATAAAGGCAGTTGATGGGTGCTTCACAAAGCATGCTGAGGGACATGAGTGACCTAGATGGAATTTGCCCATCCTGCATAACAGGATAAATGTCTAAGGGCCCAATATTGAACCGAACAAGGGTGACACAGTGTATGCCTTGTGTTCAATATAGACATGGAGGCAAAAGGGTAATTATACACATAAGCATTATCACGGATAAAGGTTTGTCACATCACATGACATTTCCGTAACTTGGGTAGCAATGATGTGTTGCTAGATACCGCTCATTGTTTGTTATAATTAAATGTATGATTTAATATAACTACCAACGTTACGGAAACCTACAAGGGTCACACACATAAGAACATGCTAGTGTGAAATTGGAACACCGTAAGGTACGGTGCACCTCAGAGAATTAAGGAAATATGAAAAAGGTATCATGGTAATTAAATAAGCGTATCATAATTTGTTATGAAAAGAAAGCATTCATGTGTACATGACACGTGGGAGGTGCGTTTCTTAAAAGATTTATTTAATTAAAAGGTTTTAGTATAATTGTAGCCCAATGACAAATAGTTTGTCTTGGTGCACAAGACAAGTGGTTCTATAAATAGAACACTTGTGACAAAGAAAATCACTTGATGAAAATCAATGGCTAAAACCCTAAATCCTAATTCCTCCCACCTCTCACTAGAAACCTTCATTCTTGGAGCTAGCACTCTTCTTGGAGGTAGCTGTTCGTGTGGACTAGTTAGAGGCGTTGTTCGTAGACATCAACGCTCGTGATCAATCCGGTTCGTGATCAAAGTGTTGACCACCCACCGTTCGTGAAAAGAAAAGGGATTTTCTTCAAGAGGTAATATCCCAAACACAGTTCATGATTCATTCGTAAGGATCAATTGGAAGGAAAAATTTTTATATTCCGCTGCTTTATCTCTTGATTGTTCCTTCACTTACAACAGCTTCAGATTGACCTCCAGTGAGAGCGGCTGGATAAGATCTCCTCAACTACAGATGGACCTCCAGTGAGAGCGGCTGGATAAGATCTCCTCAACTACAGATGGACCTTTAGTGAGAGCGGCTGGATAAAATCTCCTCAACTACAGATTGATCTCCAGTGAGAGCGGCTGGATAAAATCTCCTCAACTATAGATTGACCTTCAGTGAGAGCGGCTGGATAAGATCTCCTCAACAACAGATTGACCTCCAGGGAGAGCTGGATAAAATCTTTTCAACTACAGATTGACCTCCAGTGAGAGCGGCTGGATAAAATCTCCTCAACTACAGATTGACCTCCAGTGAGAGCGGCTAGATAAGATCTCCTCAACTACAGATTGACCTTCAGTGAGAGCGGCTGGATAAAATCTCCTCAACTACAGATTGACCTTCAGTGAGAGCGGCTGGATAAAATCTCCTCAACTACAGATTGACCTCCAGGGAGAGCTGGATAAAATCTTTTCAACTGCAGATGGATCTCCAGTGAGAGCGGCTGGATAAAATCTCTTCAACTTCAGATTGACCTTCAGTGAGAGCGGCTGGATAAGATCTACTCAACTTCACCAAGTTTTTTCAGCATAGATGGCTGGTTAAGGTTGGTGTCATTCATCTTACTTTCAAGTTTGTCCGGTTCCACGAAAGGAACGACAACAGGTATATTCGATCCACTTATCTCACCACCATTCACTTCCTAGCAAAATTAGGGCATTCTATATTTAATTATCTTCCACCAAAAGAATACGAATACCAGGGTTATTCGCATTCTTACGGTCTAAGCTAATTAAATAGGGGCAGCTGTCATACCCTAATTTTGCCCCATACTTTTTTATTCCCATTTTGCCCTTTCAAAAGGAATTAATTAATAAAATTAACCTTTTTCATAAATTTCATAAAAACCCATAAAAATGCATAATCACTTCACAAAAACTCATAAAAATATTTTCTTTAATTATTTTTCTTTTTTTTTATGCATTAAAATTCCTTTTATTTTGCATTTTTCTCATGCATTATCTTTGAATTACTTCATGAACAAGTAACACATTTCTCTTCATTATTTTTCATTTTTTTTAAATCAAACATCATTCTCATAGTAAATTTGAAACCAAAATCATCATGCACCATCATGCATTTTTATTTATTTCTTAATATTTCATTTTTACTACTTTTTTAACTTGTCCAAAAAATCATGAAAATTGTAAATCCCTCTAAACATTAACACCTCATCATCTGATCATGAGAAAGACCTAGAATCTTCCAAAAGACACCTCATCAAAGGATAGTACATAGTACATAACCTTATCCTTATCAAAAATCACAAAAAACCCTAGTAAGGTACTATGTCCTTTCTACCCCCATTCCCCATTTTCTTAACCTAAAACTAGACTATATATACCTCTATTCATTGCTACTGCGCAGCCAAGCAGAGGAGGAGTCAGAATCATAGCACAAACAACCCTAAAAACTCACATTTTTCTCATTCCTTCTCCATTTTCAAAACCTATTCAAACACCATTATTTCTTCCATTTTTCTTCAAAAATAACTCCACCTAGGTTCTAGAAAGAGGAAGCAACTCAGAAACTCAAGGTTGAACGTCAGAAACGAATATCACCATTGCAAAACCTTCAAGAACCAAAGCTTCGTTTTCTAGGTTTCCAGCTACAAACAAGGTTCAAAACTTTCCTATTTTTACTACTGGATCATCATAGAATATGTATTGTAACTTGTTTGGATCTGATTGTTACGATTTTCATAGTTTCCATTTTTGATGTTCATCCACGTTTCCCTTCGTTTTTCAAAATCCAACCGTATTTTGCCAAAACTAACTTCATATTTGTAATCTAAGTGAAATTTCGAGCAAGAACATGTACTCATTTGTTATTTTTAATGGAGTTTTGAAACTCCGGTGTGCTACGCCGTCGCCGGCGTCGTTCTGGCTCGCCGGAGAAGACGAAGTCCATCATGGACTCCGTCTCAGGCAGGTTTAAATCCTGGCCGTTGGATCTCGCTGCTTGCTGTGGCCCATTGATCTTGATTTTAAAACGGAGCCGTCAGATCTCATTTAAATGAGATCTGACGGCGATGATGTGAGTGGCGCGCGCGTTTGCACCGCACTGGATCCTCCTGGATCATTTTTTGGTTGACTTGTTTTTTTTTGTGGACCGGACATGGGCTTGGGCCCTGGGTGGGCAGACTTGCTATCTGCACCCCCCACTTTTTACTATCCCTTAATAATTTACACCCCCCCTGATTATGATTATAAGTGATTTTTTAGCTTATTTGCAAAAGCACTTATGTGACTTATTGGCTTATTTAAGCTTATTAGGTTATTGTTTATGCTTATATTATGTTAATTTCATTTGTGAACTTTTCTAACTTGTTTAAGTGATTATTTTTGATTAAGTGATTTTCAATTAAGTTGTTTTGTGCATAAGTGCTTATTTAGGGTTTCATTAAGCTCTTTAGCTTATTTGACCCTAATTCTTGCACAACATTGATTTAAACACAGTAGTCACTGTATACAAATCATTTCCAAACTTTTTCAACTTATTTTCATAAGTAATTTTCAATTAAGTTGTTTTGAGCATAAGTGCTTATTTAGGGTTTCATTAAGCTCTTTAGCTTATTTATCCCTAATTCTTGCACAACATTAATTCATATACAGTAGTCACTGTATACAAACTTTTCCAACTTTTTTTTAACTTATTTTCATAAGTGATTCTCAATTAAGTTGTTTTGCGCATAAGTGCTTATTTAGGTTTTCATTAAGCTCTTTAGCTTATTTGACCCTAATTTTTGCACAACATTATTTCAAATACAGTAGTTACTGTATATGAATTTTGTCTAACTTTCTTAACTTATTTTCATAAGTCCTTTTCTAACTTAAGTGCTTTTTAGCTTATTTAAATAAGTGCTTAAGTGGTACAAACACTTTTTTAAGCGCTTTTGACCACTTTTTCTTGGCACAAACAGAAACGTATACCTTGTTTAATTGTCATGTGCTTCATTCTTGTTTATTCTTGCTTGGTTAGCCTTTTGTCATTTATTATTTCATTGTTCGCTACATTAATTTGCGCATTTTCATTTAATTCTTGCTTCATACATGTTTGCTTACTTTTATTTTTTTGTCATGTGTATTTAATTACATCATTTTGGTTCATGCATTTTTATTTATGAATTTGCATTCATGATTACTTGTTCATTGCATTAGAATATTATGCTTCATGTTCGTTTATATTGATGTAACCCTTCAATTTCTGTACCTCTCATCTTTCTCCTATTCTTGGATTGTTTGGTTTAAATTTGAGACTTGTTTTCATAATAAACATAGTGAAAAAGGGTTGGTCTGACGTATGGCTTTTCACACCCGGATAATCCCTATCCCTGACGTATGGCTCGTGATCTTGGGATTATCCTCACTATTGATTAAATCAAGATTTTCATAATAAACAAGGATGAAAAGGGGTTGATCTGACGTATGGCTTTTCACACCCCGGATGGTTCTTATCCCTGACGTATGGCTCGTGATCTTGGGACTATCCTCATCCTAAAACGTTAAAATAAACCAACATTCGCCTTTTCCTTTTGAAATACTTTCTTAATCAAACTAAATCAAGGTTTTCATAATAAACAAGGATGAAAAGGGGTTGATCTGACGTATGGCTTTTCACACTCTGGATGGTTCTTATCCCTGACGTATGGCTCGTGATCTTGGGACCATCCTCATCCTAATCAAGCGTTAAAACTAACCCCACTCAGTCAAACTCTTTTTACAATGGATATACGCTTTATCCATTCCTCTGATACATACACAGCTTACGCCTCTAAGTAGAGCATACAAGCGTCGTTGTATCAGCGGAATGCGAAATAAGCAACATTCGTTATTCAAACTCTCGTTTTACAATGGATATGCGTTTTATCTATTCCTCTGATACATACACAGCTTAAGCCTCTAAGTAGAGCATACAAGCGTCGTTGTATCAGCGGAATACGAAATAAACGTTATTCACATAAAACAAACAACCACACAAACAATTTTTTACCAGAACTACGTGAGTTTTGAGTTTCCCATTGCACCGGGGAATACGTAGGAGCGGGCTCCTACAACCATCAAACTCAACTAATAAAAACCTTTTTTTAATTTATTTGGAAACGAAGTAGAGATTAGCCAAGTGACAGATTAATTCAACTTAAACCTGCGCAAACAAACCCAAACCACCTAAACGGTTCCCATCGAGTACGATGGATGCGAGGGGTGCTAATACCTTCCTCTCGCATAACCAACTCCCGAACCCGCCACGGTTCTTCAACCGTGTTTACCAAGGTTTTCGTGATATTTTCCTTTCCCCCGCCGGGATAAATAAACGTCAATGGCGACTTCATTGCGTTACGCAAGATGGAATTTTCCAGCCCGCTACACCCACCAGATGCATGCCTCCTAGAAACGTCGTAAAAAGGCGGATACGACGTAAACCACCACCTAGAAATCGAATTTTCACTTGGTTTTTTTTGTGCACACCCCACACAATATATATAAGTGGACTGGAAAGTGGCTAAGCATTTCGGAACACTTTGATTTTTTCGTCCCCCGCCCGCCATGGCACGGGGCTTAGCGCGTCGAGATACGGTGTCGTGGGCAAAATTGGCCTACACTTGGAATTTTCACGTTCTCCTTGTGCACACCCTCCTACCACGATATAAGGAGGTGTCGTTACACCTCCCGGTGCAATTCGGAATACTTTGATTTTTTCGACCCCCGCCCGCCATGGCACGGGGCTTAGCGCGTCGAGATACGATGTCGGGGGCAAAATTGGCCTACACTTGGAATTTTCACGTTCTCCTTGTGCATACGCTCCTACCACGATATAAGGAGGTGCCGTGACACCTCCCGGTGCAATTCGGAACACTTTGATTTTTTCGTCCTCCGCCCGCCATGGCCCGGGGCTTAGCGCGTCGAGATACGGTTTCGTGGGCAAAATTGGCCTACACTTGGAATTTTCACATTCTCCTTGTGCATATGCTCCTACCACGATATAAGGAGGTGCCGTGACACCTCCCGGTGCAATTCGGAACACTTTGATTTTTTCGTCCTCCGCCCGCCATGGCCCGGGGCTTAGCGCGTTGAGATACGGTTTCGTGGGCAAAATTGGCCTACACTTGGAATTTTCACGTTCTCCTTGTGCACACGCTCCTACCACGATATAAGGAGGTGTCGTGACACCTCCCGGTGCAATTCGGAACACTTTGATTTTTTCGTCCTCCGCCCGCCATGGCCCGGGGCTTAGCGCGTCGAGATACGGTTTCGTGGGCAAAATTGGCCTACACTTGGAATTTTCACGTTCTCCTTGTGCATACGCTCCTACCACGATATAAGGAGGTGCCGTGACACCTCCCGGTGCAATTCGGAACACTTTGATTTTTTCGACCCCCGTCCGCCATGGCACGGGGCTTATCGCGTCGAGATACGGTGCCGTGGGCAAAATTGGCCTACACTTGGAATTTTCACGTTCTCCTTGTGCACACGCTCCTACCACGATATAAGGAGGTGTCGTGACACCTCCCGGTGCAATTCGGAACACTTTGATTTTTTCGTCCTCCGCCCGCCATGGCCCGGGGCTTAGCGCGTCGAGATACAGTGCCGTGGGCAAAATTGGCCTACACTTGGAATTTTCACGTTCTCCTTGTGCACACGCTCCCACCACGATCTAAGGAGGTGTCGTGACACCTCCCGGTGCAATTCGGAATACTCTCATTTTTTCGACCCCCGCCCGCCATGGCATGTGGCTTATCGCGTCGAGATACGGTGTCGTGGGCAAAATTGGCCTACACTTGGAATTTTCACGTTCTCCTTGTGCACACGCTCCTACCACGATATAAGGAGGTGTCGTGACACCTCCCGGTGCAATTCGGAATACTTTGATTTTTTCGACCCCCTCCCGCCATGGTACGGGGCTTAGCGCGTCGAGATACGGTGCCGTGGGCAAAACTAGCCTACACTTGGAATTTTCACGTTCTCCTTGTGCACACGCTCCTACCACGATATAAGGAGGTGTCGTGACACCTCCCGGTGCAATTCGGAACACTTTGATTTTTTCGTCCTCCGCCCGCCATGGCCCGGGGCTTAGCGCGTCGAGATACGGTTTCGTGGGCAAAATTGGCCTACACTTGGAATTTTCACGTTCTCCTTGTGCATACGCTCCTACCACGATATAAGGAGGTGCCGTGACACCTCCCGGTGCAATTCGGAACACTTTGATTTTTTCGACCCCCGTCCGCCATGGCACGGGGCTTATCGCGTCGAGATACGGTGCCGTGGGCAAAATTGGCCTACACTTGGAATTTTCACGTTCTCCTTGTGTACACGCTCCTACCACGATATAAGGAGGTGTCGTGACACCTCCCGGTGCAATTCGGAACACTTTGATTTTTTCGTCCTCCGCCCGCCATGGCCCGGGGCTTAGCGCGTCGAGATACAGTGCCGTGGGCAAAATTGGCCTACACTTGGAATTTTCACGTTCTCCTTGTGCACACGCTCCCACCACGATCTAAGGAGGTGTCGTGACACCTCCCGGTGCAATTCGGAATACTTTCATTTTTTCGACCCCCGCCCGCCATGGCATGTGGCTTATCGCGTCGAGATACGGTGTCGTGGGCAAAATTGGCCTACACTTGGAATTTTCACGTTCTCCTTGTGCACACGCTCCTACCACGATATAAGGAGGTGTCGTGACACCTCCCGGTGCAATTCGGAATACTTTGATTTTTTCGACCCCCTCCCGCCATGGTACGGGGCTTAGCGCGTCGAGATACGGTGCCGTGGGCAAAACTAGCCTACACTTGGAATTTTCACGTTCTCCTTGTGCACACGCTCCTACCACGATATAAGGAGGTGTCGTGACACCTCCCGGTGCAATTCGGAACACTTTGATTTTTTCGTCCTCCGCCCGCCATGCCCCGGGACTTAGCGCGTCGAGATACGGTGACGTGGGCAAAATTGGCCTACACTTGGAATTTTCACGCTCTCCTTGTGCACACGCTCCTACCACGATATAAGGAGGTGTCGTGACACCTCCCGGTGCAATTCGGAATACTTTCATTTTTTCGACCCCCACCCGCCATGGCACGGGGCTTATCGCGTGGAGATACGGTGCCGTGGGCAAAATTGGCCTACACTTGGAATTTTCACGTTCTCCTTGTGCACACGCTCCTACCACGATATAAGGAGGTGTCGTGACACCTCCCGGTGCAATTCGGAATACTTTCATTTTTTCGACCCCCGCCCGCCAAGTCACGGGGCTTAGCGCGTCGAGATACGGTGTCGTGGGCAAAATTGTCCTACACTTGGAATTTTCACGTTCTCCTTGTGCACACGCTCCTACCACGATATAAGGAGGTGTCGTGACACCTCCCGGTGCAATTCGGAACACTTTCATTTTTTCGACCCCCGCCCGCCATGGCACGGGGCTTATCGCATCGAGATACGGTGCCGTGGGCAAAATTGGCCTACACTTGGAATTTTCACGTTCTCCTTGTGCACACGCTCCTACCAGGATATAAGGAGGTGTCGTGACACCTCCCGGTGCAATTCGGAATACTTTCATTTTTTCGACCCCCGCCCGCCATGGCACGGTGTCATACCCTAATTTTGCCCAACCCTATTTTTAACTTTTTTTCCATTTTTACCACAATTTTGCATTTATAAGAAAAGTCAACAAAAGTCAACCTTTGACTTGAAAAGTCAACTGTTGACCAAAAAGTCAACTTTGGCACAAAAATCCATAAAAACATTTTCCTTGACATATTTTACATGGCATGATCATTATTGAACTTTTTACCTTTTTGCCCTTTTGTTTTATTTATTTACCTTTTTCCATTTATTTTATTTTTGTTACTTATAATTCAAGTAACCTTTTCCTTCATAATTTTTCATTCTAATCAACATCATATTAGATTTAAAATTAAAATCATTTCATCATTCATAACCCAAAAATATCATTCATTTAATTCCATTTCATCTATTTTCACTATCTTCTCCATTTTTCATCATAAACAAAATCACCAAAAATAGGTACCACCTCACCATTCTCTCATTCTTATCCCAAATTGAGCCTAGAAGGTTCTAAATCTCTACACCTCATCATGCCAAAAAAGGAGCCCATGTGCCAACAAAAATCTCACAAATTATCATAAATTACATTCTCAAAATTACCCTTTTCTTGGCCAACAATCTCAACCCATTCTTAATTTCTTACCCTAATCTTCTCCTATAAATAGAGCCTCACATCAGAGAAAAAAAATCAACAATTGGTAGTAAAGAAACTCTGCCCAAATTGAAACTCACAAAAACCCCTTTTCTTCCATTTTCATCAAAAAATCAAAACTCACAAAAACTCATCCAAACTTCAATCTAACTGTTCAGACACCTTCAATCAACTTCCAGAAACACAAATCCATCACAAAATCATCAATAATCACGATCCAAAACTCCAGAACAACATCACGGTGACAAAGAAGAAAACCGGATCCTCTAGACCAAATCACAGCCTAACAAACGTAATAAACTTCAGAATCTTACTTCTGGACTTGTTTTCTTGCTCTTCTGTATTTTAGTTTGCTTAATTTCGAGCTATTTTGCATTTTTACATTTTTGAGTTCGTTGTTGTTATTTTCGTTTTTCAAGATCTAAACCGTTTTAGCCAAAACTAAGGTCATATTTTGGTTCTACGCGAAAAACCATGCAACTTAGTATATTATAAAGTAAGTTTTAGTGCCGAATCGCGATTTTGGGTGTTGAACCCGTGGAGCTTGAAGCTCCTCTCATGGCTTCTGCATCCCGTGTTGTTGAAGAAGAAGGAGGTTGAAGACGATGACGTGTCAACACGTCATTGGCTCCCTCCAGTTTAAATCGCGTGCGTTCAATCGATCTGGCAGCGCAGATTTTAAAATCTTATCATGCACCCACTTTCCTTACCGCACTAGATTATTTTGGTTGACCCCTCTGTTTGTTTGGCTGCGCGTGGACCAGATCTGCTTTCTGCACCACCCAGTCTTGCGTTTCTGCACCCCCTCAGCTTAAATTAATTTTATTTGATTTTCGGCTTATTTCCAAAAGCACTTAAGTGACTAATAGCTTATTTAAGATATTTTAGTCACTTTGCTATGCTTAAATTTTGCTCTTCATCTTTGAGTTTTTATTTTAGCTTTTTAGCTTATTTTCTAGCTTTTTTAGCTTATTTAATCACTTTTTTAGCTTATTTTCATAAGCACTTATTTGGTGCTTAAGCTTTTTAGCTTACTAGATCATTTGGTTATGCTTAAATCATGTGTGATTTCTGTTTGTCTCATTTGAGCATTTATTTTTGCTTTTTAGCTTATGCTTTAGCTTTTTAGCTTAGTTAATCACTTCTTAGCTTATTTTCATAAGCACTTATTTGGTGCTTGAGCTTTTAAGCTTACTGGACCATTTTGCTTTTCTTAAATCATGTTTGATTTCAGATTATGTTCATGCTTCCCTTAGCTTGTTGTTTAATCACTTTTTTAGCTTTTTAGCTTATTTACTTAAGTGCTTAATTATGATTAATTGCTTGTTTTTATTTCTTATGCTTGTCTTCAGCTCTTTAGCTTTATTTCAATTCATTCTAACTCATCTCATTTACTTTGATTTAATTTTGCATTGTTATGTTTAATTAATTCGTTATACGCTATTTTAGCTTATACATTATTTAATTATGCATCGTATCTATTCATTCTTGTTGCATTCATACATTATTTAATTATGTCATTGTTAATTCAAGCATATTTACTTAAGCACTTGCATTCATGCATTGTTTATTTTAGTTATCGCTTTATTATTATATCAATTGTAATTGTTATTTATAATGTTGCGATTCTCTTATTCTGTTGCTTTCTTCCTTTTGGACTTTGTTTTCATAATCAAATTAATAAACCTTTTCACAAAAACTAATGAATGAAAAAGGGAGAATCTGACAGTTGCTTCTTTCTTCCCTGAGTTGTCTTGGTAGCCGGTCAGTTGACTAGTTTACTCAAGCTGCTCTCATTCTAAAATGAGCGTTAAAATAAACCAACACCCGTCTTTCTTTCAAACACCGTTTCTTAATAAAATTAATCGAAGATTTTCATAACAATTAAAGAATGAAAAAGGGAGAATCTGACAGTTGCTTCTTTCTTCCCCGAGTTGTCTTGGTAGCCGGTCAGTTGACTAGTTTACTCAAGCAACTCTCATTCTAAAACAAGCGTTAAAAATTAACCCCACACACTTAAACTTCTTTTCAGAAAAAACATGGATATACGCTTTATCCATTCCTCTGACACATACACAGCTTAAGCCTCTAAAGTAGAGCATACAAGCGTCGTTGTACCAGCGGAATGCGAAATAAGCAACATCCGTTATTCAAACTCTCTTTTACAATGGATATGCGTTTTATCTATTCCTCTGATACATACACAGCTTAAGCCTCTAAGTAGAGCATACAAGCGTCGTTGTATCAGCGGAATACGAAATAAACGTTACCCGTTTAAAATCAACCAACCACACAAACATTTTTTACCAGAACTACGTGAGTTTTGAGTTTCCCATTGCACCGGGGAATACGTAGGAGCGGGCTCCTACAACCGTCAAACTCAAATAATAAAAACTTTTCTTTTAATTTCTTTGGAAACGAAGTAGAAAATAGCCAAGTGATAGAGTAACTTAATTCAAACCTGCGCAAACAAATCCTAAACCACCTAAACGGTTCCCATCGAGTACGATCGATGCGAGGGGTGCTAATACCTTCCTCTCGCATAACCAACTCCCGAACCTAAACCAAGGTTTTCGTGATATTTTCCTTTCCCCTTCCGGGATAAATAAACATCAATGGCGACTTCATTGTATGAAAAATGGAAGTGATTTTCCAGCCCGCTACAGCTGGCGACTTCACCGGGGACTCTTGAGAGTTAAGCCTAGTTTAGGCGGTTTATTATTTGTCTGCTATTTCCAGGTTTGCAGTATCTTACTCTATCTTTTATTTTCTGTCAATTATATGCTTGGCTGGCTGTTTCTCTTCTTCTACTCCTTCTTTTCTTTTTCTTTTGCCCTTGTGGCGTGGTTACTTTGAGAAGCTCTACACCCGAGCTTGAGAAAAGCTTAGGTTAAGCTAGAGGTCTTTATGTTGGGTCACCGGACAGTTGACTAGTGACTCTGACAAAATCACCTCGCCTAGAGTAGATCCTCTTGGAGATGTCAGGACACCGGACAGTTGACAAGTGTCTCTGATGTTTTCTCGTGGGGTCCGTGACTCTAGGGACCTTTTGTTGACCGGTCTAGAACCAAACCTTGTTATTAGGGACCTCTGTTTAGAACCCGAGAGATTCCTCTTTGGACGCGTTTGCCGTGCAATAACGGCATCGTTTCCAAAGAGGTGATCCGTGATTTAACCATATTAAACTTAGAACAACATGTGAGAGGGATGGGTTGCAGGTAACTTTGAGCCTTTCAAACCTCAGAAATAATAATTAAACCTCTGCTTCACCGCGACAGAATCTGCTACAAAAGTGCATTCATGCATCCATGCATTCATTCATACAAAAATATTTTTGCATAACATTTCAAAAAAAATAGTAAAGCATAAAAGTTTTTTTTACATGTATTTGCATTCATACAAAAGACCATTATCTCATCTTCATCTATCCACTTCAACAGTCATATCCCTGACACCAACATTGGACAAGAAGCGCCTCTAGATTCGTCATGGAAAATTTGCAAGAACAACACAACGACTTGAAGGGAGAGGTAGCCCAGTTGGCCGCAAAGATGGATCAGGTCCTTGAGATGTTGGCTAATCGAAACCAGCCACACCACCAGTTGTGAATGAAGAAACAGCGACTACTGAACCTGCAAACGTGGTGTGGCCGGCATTTGGTTTACCTCCTGGGTATACACCACCAGGTTATGTGCCTCTCGCGGATGGGGTTCCCTTTGTTCCCCCACCAGTTAACAGTACGGAAAATCAGACAGGGGCAACTTTAGTTCAGCCACGGCTTGTTCCATCTCAAGAAATTCAAGAGGACCCAAAAGAAGCTTACCTAGGTCCTGAGATACAAAGTGGTGAACCAAAACTTGATTTTGCCTTTCCTCAGCTAGAGGAAGCAAAGATGAAATTCAAAGCTATTGAGGACCGGTTGAAAACAATAGAGGGAGATAGTGATCCACTAGACTTTGCTGACATGTGCTTAGTGCCTGACTTGGTATTGCCTCCAAAGTTTAAGGTTCCAGAATTTGAGAAGTACATGGGTTTGAGTTGACCAAAGAACCATTTGATCATGTATAGCAGAAAGATGGCGTCTTACGCCAATGATGACAAGCTGATGATTCACTGCTTTCAGGATAGTCTTGCAGGGGCATCCCTCAATTGGTACATGCAGCTAGAAGGCAGTCACATCCGATCATGGAGAGACTTGGCCAATGCTTTCATCAAGCAATATCAGTATAACTTGGATATGGCTCCCAGTCGCACCCAGTTGCAGAACATGACTCAGAAACAGGGTGAATCTTTTAAGGTATATGCCCAGAGATGGAGAGAGTTGGCTGCACAAGTACGTCCCCCACTCCTAGAGACGGAACTTGTTGATATGTTCACAAATACCTTGCAAGGGGCATACTTTGAAAGGATGATTGGTAGCGTCTCATCTGGTTTCTCCGACTTGGTCAGGATAGGGGAAATAATTGAAAGTGGACTCAAGAATGGAAAGATCCAAGCCACTATTGGAAGCCAAGGCAACACCGTGAAACCTACAAGTAGCTTTGTAAAGAAGAAGGAAGATGAGGCTAATGTTGTTACTTCAAAACGGGGTCTAACAGTATCAACTCAAATCCCATACCTCCAGTACCCATATGCTGCAGCAGTACAACACCAGCAACCTCAAGGGTACTCTTTCCAAATGCCTATGAATCATGTGCCACAAGGAACTCGGCAAGTACAACAGTCTCATCAGCGAGCTAAAAAGGTCTTTGACCCGATTCCTGTGTCATACAGTCAGCTTCTTCCTTATTTGGTACATAACAGAATGGTAACCCCTAGGGCCCTGAAGCCCATGACTGCACCATTTCCAGCTTGGTATAACTCGGAAGCGAAATGTGAGTTTCACGAGGGGGCAAAAGGACATACGGTGGACAATTGCATAGCCTTTAAATACAAGGTTCAAGAGCTCATTGATCAGAAACTGTTAACTTTCAAAAAGGGAGAGCCCAATTGTGAAGGATAGTCTGTTGTCTGGTCATGCAAACCCATTTGTGGATGCTAATCAAGAGTTCAAGGATCGAATCAAGCCATGAAACTATCTTTAGGATGTCCTGTTTTAATTTCCTTGTTTGTTAAGTTTTATTAGCATTTAAACTTTGTTTGTTTGCGATAGTTATCTTAATGAAATAATAATGCATGTTTTGAATCAATTCTTTCATGTCCATTCACTTTTCTCTCTTCTACTTCACAAAAGCAAAAAATATATATACTCCTCATTTTATTTCTTTCTTTATCATTTCTGTTTGAACAAAGATTGGAGAGAGGATGATGAAAAACGAAATAACCAAGTTGCTACAGTATGCTTTCGAATAAAACTTTGCTGATGATGTAAGGCATTGTTTCAAATCCCCAAACACCGGAGAAATAAGGAAGATAATCCGTAGTCACCCCCTTTGAGCCTAGAAGTTGGTGTTTCTTTCTATACGAAAAAACCCGCTATATTAACCCAGGGCAGGGTAGTGTTCAATTAATTCGACCATGCGTTGGAGTTTCAAGAGAAAAGCAAAAAAAATCAATAAGGTATTTCTCATCCCCCATTACAAAGGCAGTCACAATTCGCCAAACAAAATCAAAAAAAGAGAAGAAAGAAAAGCCCGCTAAGTCAAAACCTCAAAATGGCTTAGGCAAAAATTAGGGTATCTCGCTAGACTAAAAATGCAAAAGAATAGTCTAGGAAAAAGTTAGGGATTGAAAAAAAAAATGAAAAAAATGCAAAAAGCGAAGATCACCAAGACTCACGACAAAACAAAATCATGTGATCAAAACAAAGGCAATGTGACTGCCACAAAAAAGGGGGAAATGCATCTTCGGTTCCCGAGCCATCATATTCTCACCACCACAATCCCAAAAACCTCTTGGTACTTGAATTCATGAGTTGAGTTAATTGAACATAGGGCTGAAGATCATCACGAAGAATGGGGTGGGTTAAAATCAAACTTTGAGCCTTATATCCTTTTATTCATAAACCGTGAACCAGGCCACATTACAACCTTCAAAAGACCTAATTAAAGCAAGGTTTAGCTTGAAAGCATACGGTAGCAAGGTTGCGTTAACCTGACTCCCAAAAATCTTTTGTTAATATCTTACTCTCACACTATCTTCCACCAAATACATCCAATGTACATAAATGTCATCTCAATTTCAAAACTTGCGTTAAAATGGTATTAGAATTACTATTTCAAGCAAACAGGTTTATCTGCAAGTCAGCACTTGACAATAAGGAAGTTCCAACTCTGAGCTGTTACCAAGCAATCAAGAAGAACTTTGGACTAATCTAGGGCAACTATTTCAGAACTTCATTTAACCATGGGGCACATTCCCTAGAAAGGTCATTCAGCATAGACAGAGTGTCCTAAGATCGCATCATGGAAAGCGGTATCGAGACCCAGATTTCAAGGACCTAATGAATCAGTTCAAGACACTCTTGATCAGGGTCAAATCGCCTTGGGGTTCTGCCTATCAAGAACAAACTCTTATGACCATGGGGCAGATCACCTGAAGATCCTGCTGGCCCAGCAAAACATGTTTCAAGAATGGGTCAATTTAGGGGCATACCTCTCTGAGAGGGAGAACCAATATCAGTAAGTTGGCCAAAAATCAAGGAAAAAAGCAAAATACTTCAAATGCCCAACAGACTGGGGCAAGACAATATACACAGGGGCATGTTCTCTCTATATCTTAAAGCTACTCAAGCAAAGACTGGTAGATATCTGCAACCATTAAGTCCGGAATTTGTGTCGGGGATTAACTTCAAGCCACCATTCCACAAAAGGCCTTGATACCCGAAACACTCATCACCCACCATAGGGGCATCAATCATCATCATGCATTAGTCATGTTATGCTAGCAAATCATGCATCATGTATTAATCATGTCATTTTACTCATGTAGATCATCATTATGCATTAGTCATGTCATTTCATTCAGGTAAATCATTAGCATGCATTGATCACGTCATTTCATTCAAGCATCAGGTATGCCCCATACCACAAGACCAATGACTCAGAAAAAACCAAGAAGCCAAGTCAAACACTCACAATCAAGAACCTAACCTTGCATTGCCACCTTCAAAGTCCAATGATCATTGGCACAAAGTCAAAGTCCAATCATTATTGGCACCCACTCAAATTCCAATCATTATTGGCACACCTTCAAAGTCCAATCATTATTGGCAAACCCACTCAAATTCCAATCATTATTGGCACACACCCTCAAAGTCCAATCATTATTGGCATCCACTCAAACTCCAATATTCAATGGAACCCAAATAAAACCCAGTGTTCATTAACACCCATGTTGAAACCCGACTTCCAATAGCACACAATCATTTTGTGTTATCATATACATTAATCATGCATTTCATTTCATGCATAAATAATCATGGTAAACATGCATACATAAAGCAAGTTCAAAGGTTTCTCCTTGCAGAATACAGGCTTTGGTCACTTAATCACAAGAAAGGCAGTTTGACCTCTTTTCTAGCAAGTCGGTTGGTAAATTGTCTCCGCAGCAGATTAGTTGAAAAATCATATCCAATCTCCTCCCCAGTGAATTGCAAATTTTCTGGAATATTCTTCTACAAGATAATCACAACAGCTTATTTAAGCACATCATCACAGCAACTTCTGATTGAGTTTCGGTTCGAGTGGCTAGATAAGGTTTACTCAAATGACCGCAATGACATCAACTTTGTTCGGTTCCCCAATAGGAATGATAACAAGTATCATCAGTTTGTCCGGTTCCTCAATAGGTATGACAACAAGTATCATCAGTTTGTCCGGTTCCTCAATAGGAATGACAACAAAGAATCCTGAAATAAGGATATTCAGCAGAATCTAAGCACCTGGTTAGGCGACGGTTCATATTCATCAGTCCAAGCACCTGGTTAGGCGACGACTGGTTCTCAGAATCTAAGCACCTGGTTAGGCGACGGTTCATCTTCATCAGTCCAAGCACCTGGTTAGGCGACGACTGGTTCTCAGAATCTAAGCACCTGGTTAGGCGACGGTTCATATTCATCAGTCCAAGCACCTGGTTAGGCGACGACTGGTTCTCAGAATCTAAGCACCTGGTTAGGCGACGGTTCATCTTCATCAGTCCAAGCACCTGGTTAGGCGACGACTGGTTCTCAGAATCTAAGCACCTGGTTAGGCGACGATTCATCTTCATCAGTCCAAGCACCTGGTTAGGCGACGACTGGTTCTCAGAATCTAAGCACCTGGTTAGGCGACGATTCATCTTCATCAGTCCAAACACCTGGTTAAGCGACGACTGGTTCTCAGAATCTAAGCACCTGGTTAGGTGACGGTTCATCTTCATCAGTCCAAGCACTTGGTTAGGCGACGACTGGTTCTCAGAATCTAAGCACCTGGTTAGGCGACGGTTCATATTCATCAGTCCAAGCACCTGGTTAGGCGACGACTGGTTCTCAGAATCTAAGCACCTGATTAGGCGACGGTTCATCTTCATCAGTCCAAGCACCTGGTTAGGCGACGACTGGTTCTCATAATCTAAGCACCTGGTTAGGCGACGGTTCATCTTCATCAGTCCAAGCACTTGGTTAGGCGACGACTGGTTCTCAGAACCTAAGCGCCTGGTTAGGCGACGGTTCATCTTCATCAGTCCAAGCACCTGGTTAGGCGACGACTGGTTCTCAGAATCTAAGCACCTGCTTAGGCGACGGTTCATCTTCATCAGTCCAAGCACCTGGTTAGGCGACGACTGGTTCTCAGAATCTAAGCACCTGGTTAGGCGACGATTCATCTTCATCAGTCCAAGCACCTGATTAGGCGACGACTTGTTCTCAGAATCTAAGCACCTTTGAGGCGATGGTTCACATTCAAGCAGGTTTACTCGTTTCTCTCATCATCACTCATGCTCCTGCAAAATTAGGGCATTCTGTATTTAATTATCTTTTACCACAAGAATACGAATACCGAGGTTATTCGCATTCTTACGGTCCAAGCTAATTAAATAGGGGCAGCTGTCATACCCTAATTTTGCCCCACCCTATTTTTAACTTTTTTTCCATTTTTACCACAATTTTGCATTTATAAGAAAAGTCAACAAAAGTCAACCTTTGACTTGAAAAAGTCAACTGTTGACCAAAAATGCAACTTTGGCACAAAAATCCATAAAAACATTTTCCTTGACATATTTTACATGGCATGATCATTATTGAACTTTTTACCTTTTTGCCCTTTTGTTGTATTTATTTACCTTTTTCCATTTATTTTATTTTTGTTACTTATAATTCAAATAACCTTTTCCTTCATAATTTTTCATTCTAATCAACATCATATTAGATTTAAAATTAAAATCATTTCATCATTCATAACCCAAAAATATCATTCATTTAATTCCATTTCATCTATTTTTACTATCTTCTCCATTTTTCATCATAAACAAAATCACCAAAAATAGGTACCACCTCACCATTCTCTCATTCTTATCCCAAATTGAGCCTAGAAGGTTCTAAATCTCTACACCTCATCATGCCAAAAAAGGAGCTCATGTGCCAACAAAAATCTCACAAAATATTATAAATTACATTCTCAAAATTACCCTTTTCTTGGCCAACAATCTCAACTCATTCTTACCCTAATCTTCTTCTATATATAGAGCCTCACATCAGAGAAAAAAATCAACAATTGGTATTAAAGAAACTCTGCCCAAATTGAAACTCACAAAAACCCCTTTTCTTCCATTTTCATCAAAAAATCAAAACTCACAAAAACTCATCCAAACTTCAATCTAACTGTTCAGACACCTTCAATCAACTTCCAGAAACACAAATCCATCACAAAATCATCAATAATCACGATCCAAAACTCCAGAACAACATCACGGTGACAAGGAAGAAAACTGGATCCTTTAGACCAAATCACAGCCTAACAAACGTAATAAACTTCGGAATCTTACTTCTGGACTTGTTTTCTTGCTCTTCTGTATTTTAGTTTGCTTAATTTCGAGCTATTTTGCATTTTTACATTTTTGAGTTCGTTGTTGTTATTTTCGTTTTTCAAGATCTAAAACTAGGGTCATATTTGGGTTCTACGCGAAAAACCATGCAACGTAGTATATTATAACGTAAGTTTTAGTGCCGAATCACGATTTTGGGTTTTGAACCAGTGGAGCTTGAAGCTCCTCTCATGGCTTCTGCATCCCGTGTTGTTGAAGAAGAAGGAGGTTGAAGACGATGACGTGTCAACACGTCATTGGCTCCCTCCAGTTTAAATCGCGTGCGTTCGATCGATCTAGCAGCGCAGATTTTAAAATCTTATCATGCACCCACTTTCCTTACCGCACTAGATTATTTTGGTTGACCCCTCTGTTTGTTTGGCTGCGCGTGGACCAGATCTGCTTTCTGCACCACCCAGTCTTGCGTTTCTGCACCCCCTCAGCTTAAATTAATTTTATTTGATTTTCAGCTTATTTCCAAAAGCACTTAAGTGACTAATAGCTTATTTAAGCTATTTTAGTCACTTTGCTATGCTTAAATTTTGCTCTTCATCTTTGAGTTTTTATTTTAGCTTTTTAGCTTATTTTCTAGCTTTTTTAGCTTATTTAATCACTTTTTTAGCTTATTTTCATAAGCACTTATTTGGTGCTTAAGCTTTTTAGCTTACTGGACCATTTGGTTATGCTTAAATCATGTGTGATTTCTGTTTGTCTCATTTGAGCATTTATTTTTGCTTTTTAGCTTATTCTTTAGCTTTTTAACTTAGTTAATCACTTTTTAGCTTATTTTCATAAGCACTTATTTGGTGCTTGAGCTTTTTAGCTTACTGGACCATTTTGCTTTGCTTAAATCATGTTTGATTTCAGATTATGTTCATGCTTCCCTTAGCTTGTTGTTTAATCACTTTTTTTAGCTTTTTAGCTTATTTACTTAAGTGCTTAATTATGATTAATTGCTTGTTTTTATTTCTTATGCTTGTCTTCAGCTCTTTAGCTTTATTTCAATTCATTCTAACTCATCTCATTTACTTTGATTTAATTTTGCATTGTTATGTTTAATTAATTCGTTGTACGCTATTTTAGCTTATACATTATTTAATTATGCATCGTATCTATTCATTCTTGTTGCATTCATACATTATTTAATTATGTCATTGTTAATTCAAGCATATTTACTTAAGCACTTGCATTCATGCATTGTTTATTTTAGTTATCGCTTTATTATTATATCAATTGTAATTGTTATTTATAATGTTGCGATTCTCTTTATTCTCTTGCTTTCTTCCTTTTGGACTTTGTTTTCATAATCAAATTAATAAACCTTTTCACAAAAACTAATGAATGAAAAAGGGAGAATCTGACAGTTGCTTCTTTCTTCCCTGAGTTGTCTTGGTAGCCGGTCAGTTGACTAGTTTACTCAAGCTGCTCTCATTCTAAAATGAGCGTTAAAATAAACCAACACCCGTCTTTCTTTCAAACACTGTTTCTTCATAAAATTAATCGAAGATTTTCATAACAATTAAAGAATGAAAAAGGGAGAATCTGGCAGTTGCTTCTTTCTTCCTCGAGTTGTCTTGGTAGCCGGTCAGTTGACTAGTTTACTCAAGCAACTCTCATTCTAAAACAAGCGTTAAAAATTAACCCACACACTTAAACTTCTTTTCAGAAAAAACATGGATATACGCTTTATCTATTCCTCTGACACATACACAGCTTAAGCCTCTAAAGTAGAGCATACAAGCGTCGTTGTACCAGCGGAATGCGAAATAAGCAACATCCGTTATTCAAACTCTCTTTTACAATGGATATGCGTTTTATCTATTCCTCTGATACATACACAGCTTAAGCCTCTAAGTAGAGCATACAAGCGTCGTTGTATCAGCGGAATACGAAATAAACGTTACCCGTTTAAAATCAACCAACCACACAAACATTTTTTACCAGAACTA
>CP125838.1:42060315-42077815 GCA_030408175.1 Trifolium repens
TTCCTCTGACACATACACAGCTTAAGCCTCTGAGTAGAGCATACAAGCGTCGTTGTATCAGCGGAATGCGAAATAAGCAACATCCGTTATTCAAACTCTCTTTTTACAATGGATACACGTTTTATCTATTCCTCTGATACACACACGGCTTAAGCCTCTGATTAGAGCATACAAGCGTCGTTGTGTCAGCGGAATACGAAATAAACGTTACCTGTTTAAAATCAACCAACCACACAAACATTTTTATCAGAACTACGTGAGTTTTGAGTTTCCCATTGCACCGGGGAATACGTAGGAGCGGGCTCCTACAACCGTCAAACTCATTAATAAAAAACCTTTTTTTAAGTGGAAACGAAGTAGAGATTAGCCAACGATAGAGTAATTTAATTCAAACCTGCGCAGACAAACCTTAAACCACCTAAATGGTTCCCATCGAGTACGATGGATGCGAGGGGTGCTAACACCTTCCCCTCGCGTAACAAACTCCCGAACCCACCATGGTTCTTCAACCATGTTAACCTCAAGGTTTTTTTGATATTTTCCTTTCCCTCTATTTGGGATTGATAAAAATCGGTGGCGACTTCATTGTGTTATCATGAGAATTTTCCAGCCCGCTACAGCTGGCGACTTCACTGGGGGCTCTTGAGAGTTAAACCTAGTTTAGGCGGTTTATTATTTGTCTGCTATTTCCAGGTTTGCAGTATCTTACTCTATCTTTTATTTTCTGTCAATTATATGCTTGGCTGGCTGTTTCTCTTCTTCTACTCCTTCTTTTCTTTTTCTTTTGCCCTTGTGGCGTGGTTACTTTGAGAAGCTCTACACCCGAGCTTGAGAAAAACTTAGGTTAAGCTAGAGGTCTTTATGTTGGGTCACCGGACAGTTGACTAGTGACTCTGACATAATCACCTCGCCTAGAGTAGATCCTCTTGGAGATGTCAGGACACCGGACAGTTGACTAGTGTCTCTGATGTTTTCTCGTGGGGTCCGTGACTCTAGGGACCTTTTTGTTGACCGGTCTAGAACCAAACCTTGTTACTAGGGACCTCTGTTTAGAACCCGTGACCTTGAGGAGGTTTCCTTTTGGACGCGTTTGTCGTAAACTTTGCAATAGCGACATCGTTTCCAAAGGGGTAATCCGTGATTTTAGGCACTTTATCAAACTTAGAACAACATGTGAGAGGGATGGGTTGCAGGTAACTTTGAGCCTTTCGACCTCAGAAATGAAATTTAAACCTCCGCTTCACAGTGACAGAATCTGCTACAAAAGTGCACTCATGCATCCATGCACTCATGCATTCATTCATACAAAAATATTTTTGCATAACATTTCAAAAAATGATAAAGCATAAAAAACTTTTACATGCATTTTGCATTCATACAATAGATCATTATCCCATCCTCACCCGTTCACATCAACAACTTCATTCCCGACACTGATACCGGACTCAAAGCATTTCCAGGAAGTCATGGAAAACATGCAGAAGCAGATTGATGCCTTATGAAGTGATGTGGACCAAGTGACCGACAAGCTGGACCGTGTTCTGGAAATACTAGCTAGTTTCAGTCTGCCTTCAAGAGCGGACGCGACAGCAGTAGGGGAAAATCCTCCGATTGATTCCCCATTGGCAAAAGTGGTGTGGCCTTCATTCGGTTCATCATCCGGATATACTCCTGTGATTGCTCAAGTCCCCAAAGAGCCAATGGGTACCAACACTGAATTTTCGATTGGTAAGCAAAGGACTCATCAGGTACAACCCAAGTTTGTTCATCAAGGTGATAGCTTCAAGGGAAGGTATGCTGAATCCCAGAGTGAGGAGACTCGCCAAAGGTTCAAGGTAATAGAGGATAAGCTAAGGATGATGGAATCATTCTTGCCCAACAATGTCAGCTCACCTCACTCTCACTCTCGCTCAACGGTGTCTGCTCGCACCCCATGCCTCAATCATCAGTATCCAACAGTTGTTCAACCTCAACAATCTCAAGGGTTTCCAAAGCAGGCGATACAGACGCCTTTGAATCATTCCTAGTCAGGACAGTTCGCACAGAACTCGGGACATCAGCATAACCGACCAAAGGCCAATGAAAAGAGAAAAGTCTTTGACCCCATCCCGATACCCTACAGTCAGCTTTTGCCTTTTTTGATGAACAATGGGATGGTGACCCCGATAGCTTCATTACCAAGGAATCCACCTTTCCCTGCTTGGTATGACCCTAAGGCCAAATGTGCATACCATGCTAATGCCAAAGGTCACTCTACGGACAATTGTAGAGCATTCAAAAACAAGGTCCAGGAGCTCATGGATCAGAAACTGTTAACTTTCAAAGAGGGAGAGCCCGATTGTGAAGGATAATCTGTTGTCTAGTCTTGCAGGCCCTTATGAGGATGCTAGTTGAAGAGTTCAATGATTTGAATCAAGCCATGCAATTATCATTTAAGTAGTTTCTTTCTTGTAATTTCCATGTTTGCTAAGTATTTACTTAAAGTTAAACTTTGTTTGTTTGCAATAGTTATCTTAATGAAATAATAATGCATGTTTTGAATCCATTCTTTCATGTTCATTCACTTTTCTTTCGTATACTTCTTCACAAAAGCAAAAAAATATCAATACGCCTCATTTCATTTCTTTCTTTATCATTTCTCTTTGAACAAAGATTGGAGAGAGGATGATGAAAAACGAAATAACCAAGTTGCTACAGTATGCTTTCAAATAAAACTTTGCTGATGATGTAGGGCATTGTTTCAAATCCCCAGACACCGGAGAAATAAGGAAGATAATCCGTAGTCATCCTCTTTGAGCTTAGAAGTTGGTGTTTCTTTCTGTACGAAAAAACCCGCAATTTTAACCCGGGGCAGGGTAGTGTTCAATTAATTCGACCACGCGTTCGAGTTTCAAGAGAAAAGCAAAAAAAATCAATAAGGTGTTCCTCATCACCCATCATCAAGGCAATCACAATTCGCCAAACAAAATACAAAAAAAAGACAGAAAGAAAAGCCCGCTAAGTCAAAACCTCAAAATGGCTTAGGCAAAAATTAGGGTATCCCGCTAGACTAAAAATGCAAAAGAATAGTCTAGGCAAAAGTTAGGGATTGAAAAAAAAAAAATGAAAAAAAATGCAAAAAGCGAAGGTCACCAAGATTCACGACAAAACAAAATCATGTGACCAAAACAAAAGCCAATGTGACTGTCACACCAAAAAGGGAACACATCCTCTGTTCCCGAGCCATCATATTTTCACCATCACAATCTCAAAAACCTCTTGGGACTTGAATACATGAGTGGAGTTAATTGAACTTAGGACTGAAGATCATCACGAAGAATGGGACGGGTTAAAATCAAACTTTGAGCCTAATATCCTTTTATTCATAAACCGTGAACCAGGCCACGTTATAACCCTTAAAAGACCTAATTGAAGCAAGGTTTAGCTTGAAAGCATACGGTAGCAAGGTTGCGTTAACCTGACTCACAAAAATCTTTTGTTAATATCATACTCTCACATCATCTTCCACCAAATACATCCAATGTACATAAATGTCATCTCAATTTCAAAACTTGCGTTAAAATGGCATTAGAACTACTATTTCAAGCAAACAGGTTTATCTGCAAGTCAGCACTTGACAATAAGGAAAGTCCAGCTCTGAGCTGTTACCAAGCAATCAAGAAGAACCTTGGACTAATCTGGGGCAGCTATGTCAGGACTTCACTTAATCATGGGGCACATCCCTTAGAAAGGTCATTCGGCATGGACAGAGTGTCCTAAGATCGCATCATGGAAAGCGGTATCAAAACCCAAATTTCAAAGACCTAATGAATCAGTTCAAGATACTCTTGATCAAGGTCAAATCACCTTGGGGTTCTGCCCATCAAGAGCAAACTCTTATGACCATGGGGCAGATCACCTGAAGATCCTGCTGGCCCAGCCAAACATGTTTCAAGAATGGGTCAATTTAGAGGCAAACCTCTCAGAGAGGGAGAACCAATATCAGTAAGTTAGCCGAAAGTCAAGGCAAAGCACTTCAAACGCCTAACAGACTGGGGCAAGACAGGAAACATCGGGTTAGGTTCTCCCTACGATTTCAAGATACTCAAGCAAAGCCTGATAAATATCGGCAACCGCTGGATCCGGAACTGGTGTCGGGGATTAACTTCAAACCACCAATCCACAAAAAAGCCTTGATACCCGAAACACTCCCACCCTCAATAGGGGCATCAGTCATCGTCATGCATTAGTCATGTCATTTCATTCATGCAAATAAGCGTCATGCATTAGTCATGTCATTTCATTCATGTAAATCATTAGCATGCATTGATCACGTCATTACATTCGAGCATCAGGTATGCCCCATACCACAAGACCAATGACTTAGAAAAAACCAAATAGCCAAATCAAACATCCACAATCAAAAACCTAACCTTGCATTGACAATCCCAAAGTCCAATCATTATTGGCACACCTTCAAAGTCCAATCATTATGGGCACACACTCAAGGTCCAATCATTATTGACACACTTAAAGTCCAATCATTATTGGCATCCACTCAAAATCCAAAATCCAATGTAACCCAAACACCCATGTTGAAACCTGACTTCCAATAGAACACAATCATTTCATGGCATCATATACATTAATCATGCATTTCATGCATAAATAATCATGGTAAACATGCATACATAAAGCAAGTTCAAAGGTTTGACCTCTTTTCTAGCAAGTCGGTTGGTAAACTATCTCCCCAGCAGATTAGTTGAAAAACCATATCCAATCTCCTCCCCAATGAATTGCAAATTTTCTGGAATATTCTTCTACAAGATAATCACAACAGCTTATTTAAGCACATCACCACGCATTCATGAATAAACACTCAAAACCATATGTCAAACCATGAGTACAATCAAACGCCGCATGAGCCTTGCATTTTTAGGCATTAACAAGCATTAATTGCAAGCATGCATTCATAAAAGCAGGTTCAAAAGTTCCTACTCAAAGAATACAGGTTTCAGTCACTTGATCACAAGAGAGGCAGCTTGACCTTTTTCCCAGCAATACGATTGTCAAATTTGTCACCTTAGCTGGCCAGCAGTGAATTGCAAACTCTCTGGAAAATTCTTCTGCAGGATAACCCCAACAGTTTGCGTAAACACATCATTACATCAACTTCAGATTGACCTTCAGTGAGAGCGGCTGAATAAAATCTACACAACTTCAGATTGACCTTCAGTGAGAGCGGCTGGATAAAATCTACTCAACTTCAGATTGACCTTCAGTGAGAGCGGCTAGATAAAATCTACACAACTTCAGATTGACCTTCAGTGAGAGCGGCTGGATAAAATCTACACAACTTCAGAGTGACCTTCAGTGAGAGCGGCTGGATAAAATCTCTTCAACTTCAGATTGACCTTCAGTGAGAGCGGCTGGATAAAAATATTTTCTTTAAATATTTTTCACATTTTTTTATTATGCATGAAAATTCCTTTTATTTTGCATTTTTCTCATGCATTATCTTTGAATTACTTCATGAACAAGTAACACCTTTATCTTCATTATTTTTCATTTTTAATCAACATCATTGAAATCAAAATCATCATGCACCATCATGCATATTCATTTTTCTATATTTCATTTTTATTATTTCATCCTTTTTGTCTATTTTCCCAACTTCTCTCACAAACAAAAAAAATCAAACTTGTACCACCTCACTATTCTTCATTCTTATCCCAATTTGAACCTAGAATGTTCTAATTAACACCACCTCATCACAAAAAAAAAGGGTACAAGTTGGCACAAAATAGTACACAAAATATCACAATTTACATTCTCCAATTTACCCTTTCTTATCCACCAATTCACCCTTTGTTAACCTAATTCCATTCATATATAAAGTCCAATACTACTCATTTGCGCAGCAGCAGCTGGGGATCAGAAAAAACCATCTCAAATTTTTCTCTCATTTTTTCTCACTTTTCTCAAAATTCAATCTCACTCAAATCTTCACCCAAACTCGAAATTTCTTCTTCCAACCTTCATCTCTCAACTCCAGAAGCTTAACCAACATCATCAAAACTCCAAGAATCAAGTGAAGGAGTGGGTTCAAGTTCAAAGTGGCCAAGAAGAGGCTTGGAATTTCTAGGCCAAAGGAAAGCTCTAAAACGGTAAATCTTCACAAATCTACTCTATCCAACATGCTGTGATGCTTTTCCCTAATTTATTTGGATGAAATGTAGCTTATTTTGAGTTTGTATGTGGTAGATCCGAAACATTATGATTTTTTATTAATTTTTATATGCTTGATCTGTAAAAACTGAGTTCATTTTCGTGTTCTACGTAATTTTCTGAGCGAAATGGTATACTTATTTGATTTTTTTGGTTAAGTTTTGAAATTTTAGTAGTGTTAAGTTGAAGCTTGTTGTTGTTGTTAATGGTTTCTTTTTCCTGCGTGTTCCTGCAAAATTTTAAGGAAGAAGATGATCTTTTCACTTTGACTCGCGAGACCCACGTTTTTCCTTTTCTTTTTTCTGCGCGTACGGATCCCGGAGAGGAACATTCTCTGCCGTGCAATCATTGCCGCTGGCGGCTCAATGATCAGGAGTGACCCAGCGCGCCACGTGGCGTCGCGCCATTGGTTGGGTAGCGCGGGTCCCACTTTTTTGTCTTATTCCGTTTTTCTTCTTTTTATCTATTTATTTTCTTTTTTCTGCTTGCTATTTGCACCCCTGTTTCCTTGTTATTTGCACCCCCTTCTGACTTAATTTTTATTTTTTTTTATTTTTTATTTTTAATTAAACTTTAACTTATTTTCAAAAGCACTTTTGTGAACTTTAGCTTATTTAAGCTTAATGTTCACAGGTCTATGCTAAAATCATGTAAGTCACTTTTGACTACATTACAAACTTTTTTAACTCATTTCATAAGTAATTTTTGATTTAAGTGATTTTGTTCATAAGTGCTTATTTGAGATTTCATTAAGCTCTTTAGCTTATTTGATTCAAATTTTTGCACAAGATTAATTCATACACAGTGGTCACTGCATACAAATTTTTCCAAACTTTTTTCAACTTATTTTCATAAGTGATTCTCAATTAAGTTGTTTTGCGCATAAGTGCTTATTTAGGGATTCATTAAGCTCTTTAGCTTATTTGACCCTAATTTTTGCACAACATCATTTCAAATACAGTAGCTATTGTATATGAACTTTGCCCAACTTGTTAACCTATTTTCATATGTCCTCTTTCCACTTAAGTGCTTTTTAGTTTATTTCAATAAGTGCTTAAGTGGTACAAACTTTTTTTAAGTGCTTTTGACCACTTTTCTTGCCACCAACTAAATGTATACCTTTGTTTAGCTTGCATTTGATCCCATGTTGTTTATCCTTGCTTGGTTAGCCTTGTTTTATTTATTATTCCATCGTTCGTTATATTAATTCTCGCATTTTATTTAATCCTCGCATTCATGCATACTTATTCATTCTTATTTTTTATTCATGCATATTTAGTTATATCATATTGACTCATGCACTTTTAATTAAGAGCACTTGCATTCATACTTTGATTTATTTTTGTTATTGCTTTGTTATTATACCACTTGTATTTGCTTTTTTGTTGTTGCGATCTTTTTGGTTCCCTTGCTTTTTTCCTTTCGGACTTTGCTTTCATAATCAAACTAATAAACCTTTTCACAAAAACTAATGGATGAAAAAGGGAGAATCTGGCAGTTGCTTCTTTCTTCCCCGAGTCGTCTTGGTAGCCGGTCAGTTGACTAGTTTACTCAAGCTGCTCTCATTCTAAAATGAGCGTTAAAATTAACCAACACCCGTCTTTCTTTCAAACATTATTTCTTAATAAAATTAATCAAAGATTTTCATAACAATTAAAGAATGAAAAAGGGAGAATCTGGCAGTTGCTTCTTTCTTCCCCGAGTTGTCTTGGTAGCCGGTCAGTTGACTAGTTTACTCAAGCTGCTCTCATTCTAAAACAAACGTTAAAATTAACTTCACACACTTAAACTTCTTTTCAGAAAAACATGGATATACGCTTTATCCATTCCTCTGACACATACACAGCTTAAGCCTCTGAGTAGAGCATACAAGCGTCGTTGTATCAGCGGAATGCGAAATAAGCAACATCCGTTATTCAAACTCTCTTTTTACAATGGATACACGTTTTATCTATTCCTCTGATACACACACGGCTTAAGCCTCTGATTAGAGCATACAAGCGTCGTTGTGTCAGCGGAATACGAAATAAACGTTACCTGTTTAAAATCAACCAACCACACAAACATTTTTATCAGAACTACGTGAGTTTTGAGTTTCCCATTGCACCGGGGAATACGTAGGAGCGGGCTCCTACAACCGTCAAACTCATTAATAAAAAACCTTTTTTTAAGTGGAAACGAAGTAGAGATTAGCCAACGATAGAGTAATTTAATTCAAACCTGCGCAGACAAACCTTAAACCACCTAAATGGTTCCCATCGAGTACGATGGATGCGAGGGGTGCTAACACCTTCCCCTCGCGTAACAAACTCCCGAACCCACCATGGTTCTTCAACCATGTTAACCTCAAGGTTTTTTTGATATTTTCCTTTCCCTCTATTTGGGATTGATAAAAATCGGTGGCGACTTCATTGTGTTATCATGAGAATTTTCCAGCCCGCTACAGCTGGCGACTTCACTGGGGGCTCTTGAGAGTTAAACCTAGTTTAGGCGGTTTATTATTTGTCTGCTATTTCCAGGTTTGCAGTATCTTACTCTATCTTTTATTTTCTGTCAATTATATGCTTGGCTGGCTGTTTCTCTTCTTCTACTCCTTCTTTTCTTTTTCTTTTGCCCTTGTGGCGTGGTTACTTTGAGAAGCTCTACACCCGAGCTTGAGAAAAACTTAGGTTAAGCTAGAGGTCTTTATGTTGGGTCACCGGACAGTTGACTAGTGACTCTGACATAATCACCTCGCCTAGAGTAGATCCTCTTGGAGATGTCAGGACACCGGACAGTTGACTAGTGTCTCTGATGTTTTCTCGTGGGGTCCGTGACTCTAGGGACCTTTTTGTTGACCGGTCTAGAACCAAACCTTGTTACTAGGGACCTCTGTTTAGAACCCGTGACCTTGAGGAGGTTTCCTTTTGGACGCGTTTGTCGTAAACTTTGCAATAGCGACATCGTTTCCAAAGGGGTAATCCGTGATTTTAGGCACTTTATCAAACTTAGAACAACATGTGAGAGGGATGGGTTGCAGGTAACTTTGAGCCTTTCGACCTCAGAAATGAAATTTAAACCTCCGCTTCACAGTGACAGAATCTGCTACAAAAGTGCACTCATGCATCCATGCACTCATGCATTCATTCATACAAAAATATTTTTGCATAACATTTCAAAAAATGATAAAGCATAAAAAACTTTTACATGCATTTTGCATTCATACAATAGATCATTATCCCATCCTCACCCGTTCACATCAACAACTTCATTCCCGACACTGATACCGGACTCAAAGCATTTCCAGGAAGTCATGGAAAACATGCAGAAGCAGATTGATGCCTTATGAAGTGATGTGGACCAAGTGACCGACAAGCTGGACCGTGTTCTGGAAATACTAGCTAGTTTCAGTCTGCCTTCAAGAGCGGACGCGACAGCAGTAGGGGAAAATCCTCCGATTGATTCCCCATTGGCAAAAGTGGTGTGGCCTTCATTCGGTTCATCATCCGGATATACTCCTGTGATTGCTCAAGTCCCCAAAGAGCCAATGGGTACCAACACTGAATTTTCGATTGGTAAGCAAAGGACTCATCAGGTACAACCCAAGTTTGTTCATCAAGGTGATAGCTTCAAGGGAAGGTATGCTGAATCCCAGAGTGAGGAGACTCGCCAAAGGTTCAAGGTAATAGAGGATAAGCTAAGGATGATGGAATCATTCTTGCCCAACAATGTCAGCTCACCTTACTCTCACTCTCGCTCAACGGTGTCTGCTCGCACCCCATGCCTCAATCATCAGTATCCAACAGTTGTTCAACCTCAACAATCTCAAGGGTTTCCAAAGCAGGCGATACAGACGCCTTTGAATCATTCCTAGTCAGGACAGTTCGCACAGAACTCGGGACATCAGCATAACCGACCAAAGGCCAATGAAAAGAGAAAAGTCTTTGACCCCATCCCGATACCCTACAGTCAGCTTTTGCCTTTTTTGATGAACAATGGGATGGTGACCCCGATAGCTTCATTACCAAGGAATCCACCTTTCCCTGCTTGGTATGACCCTAAGGCCAAATGTGCATACCATGCTAATGCCAAAGGTCACTCTACGGACAATTGTAGAGCATTCAAAAACAAGGTCCAGGAGCTCATGGATCAGAAACTGTTAACTTTCAAAGAGGGAGAGCCCGATTGTGAAGGATAATCTGTTGTCTAGTCTTGCAGGCCCTTATGAGGATGCTAGTTGAAGAGTTCAATGATTTGAATCAAGCCATGCAATTATCATTTAAGTAGTTTCTTTCTTGTAATTTCCATGTTTGCTAAGTATTTACTTAAAGTTAAACTTTGTTTGTTTGCAATAGTTATCTTAATGAAATAATAATGCATGTTTTGAATCCATTCTTTCATGTTCATTCACTTTTCTTTCTTATACTTCTTCACAAAAGCAAAAAAATATCAATACGCCTCATTTCATTTCTTTCTTTATCATTTCTCTTTGAACAAAGATTGGAGAGAGGATGATGAAAAACGAAATAACCAAGTTGCTACAGTATGCTTTCAAATAAAACTTTGCTGATGATGTAGGGCATTGTTTCAAATCCCCAGACACCGGAGAAATAAGGAAGATAATCCGTAGTCATCCTCTTTGAGCTTAGAAGTTGGTGTTTCTTTCTGTACGAAAAAACCCGCAATTTTAACCCGGGGCAGGGTAGTGTTCAATTAATTCGACCACGCGTTCGAGTTTCAAGAGAAAAGCAAAAAAAATCAATAAGGTGTTCCTCATCACCCATCATCAAGGCAATCACAATTCGCCAAACAAAATACAAAAAAAAGACAGAAAGAAAAGCCCGCTAAGTCAAAACCTCAAAATGGCTTAGGCAAAAATTAGGGTATCCCGCTAGACTAAAAATGCAAAAGAATAGTCTAGGCAAAAGTTAGGGATTGAAAAAAAAAAATGAAAAAAAATGCAAAAAGCGAAGGTCACCAAGATTCACGACAAAACAAAATCATGTGACCAAAACAAAAGCCAATGTGACTGTCACACCAAAAAGGGAACACATCCTCTGTTCCCGAGCCATCATATTTTCACCATCACAATCTCAAAAACCTCTTGGGACTTGAATACATGAGTGGAGTTAATTGAACTTAGGACTGAAGATCATCACGAAGAATGGGACGGGTTAAAATCAAACTTTGAGCCTAATATCCTTTTATTCATAAACCGTGAACCAGGCCACGTTATAACCCTTAAAAGACCTAATTGAAGCAAGGTTTAGCTTGAAAGCATACGGTAGCAAGGTTGCGTTAACCTGACTCACAAAAATCTTTTGTTAATATCATACTCTCACATCATCTTCCACCAAATACATCCAATGTACATAAATGTCATCTCAATTTCAAAACTTGCGTTAAAATGGCATTAGAACTACTATTTCAAGCAAACAGGTTTATCTGCAAGTCAGCACTTGACAATAAGGAAAGTCCAGCTCTGAGCTGTTACCAAGCAATCAAGAAGAACCTTGGACTAATCTGGGGCAGCTATGTCAGGACTTCACTTAATCATGGGGCACATCCCTTAGAAAGGTCATTCGGCATGGACAGAGTGTCCTAAGATCGCATCATGGAAAGCGGTATCAAAACCCAAATTTCAAAGACCTAATGAATCAGTTCAAGATACTCTTGATCAAGGTCAAATCACCTTGGGGTTCTGCCCATCAAGAGCAAACTCTTATGACCATGGGGCAGATCACCTGAAGATCCTGCTGGCCCAGCCAAACATGTTTCAAGAATGGGTCAATTTAGAGGCAAACCTCTCAGAGAGGGAGAACCAATATCAGTAAGTTAGCCGAAAGTCAAGGCAAAGCACTTCAAACGCCTAACAGACTGGGGCAAGACAGGAAACATCGGGTTAGGTTCTCCCTACGATTTCAAGATACTCAAGCAAAGCCTGATAAATATCGGCAACCGCTGGATCCGGAACTGGTGTCGGGGATTAACTTCAAACCACCAATCCACAAAAAAGCCTTGATACCCGAAACACTCCCACCCTCAATAGGGGCATCAGTCATCGTCATGCATTAGTCATGTCATTTCATTCATGCAAATAAGCGTCATGCATTAGTCATGTCATTTCATTCATGTAAATCATTAGCATGCATTGATCACGTCATTACATTCGAGCATCAGGTATGCCCCATACCACAAGACCAATGACTTAGAAAAAACCAAATAGCCAAATCAAACATCCACAATCAAAAACCTAACCTTGCATTGACAATCCCAAAGTCCAATCATTATTGGCACACCTTCAAAGTCCAATCATTATGGGCACACACTCAAGGTCCAATCATTATTGACACACTTAAAGTCCAATCATTATTGGCATCCACTCAAAATCCAAAATCCAATGTAACCCAAACACCCATGTTGAAACCTGACTTCCAATAGAACACAATCATTTCATGGCATCATATACATTAATCATGCATTTCATGCATAAATAATCATGGTAAACATGCATACATAAAGCAAGTTCAAAGGTTTGACCTCTTTTCTAGCAAGTCGGTTGGTAAACTATCTCCCCAGCAGATTAGTTGAAAAACCATATCCAATCTCCTCCCCAATGAATTGCAAATTTTCTGGAATATTCTTCTACAAGATAATCACAACAGCTTATTTAAGCACATCACCACGCATTCATGAATAAACACTCAAAACCATATGTCAAACCATGAGTACAATCAAACGCCGCATGAGCCTTGCATTTTTAGGCATTAACAAGCATTAATTGCAAGCATGCATTCATAAAAGCAGGTTCAAAAGTTCCTACTCAAAGAATACAGGTTTCAGTCACTTGATCACAAGAGAGGCAGCTTGACCTTTTTCCCAGCAATACGATTGTCAAATTTGTCACCTTAGCTGGCCAGCAGTGAATTGCAAACTCTCTGGAAAATTCTTCTGCAGGATAACCCCAACAGTTTGCGTAAACACATCATTACATCAACTTCAGATTGACCTTCAGTGAGAGCGGCTGAATAAAATCTACACAACTTCAGATTGACCTTCAGTGAGAGCGGCTGGATAAAATCTACTCAACTTCAGATTGACCTTCAGTGAGAGCAGCTAGATAAAATCTACACAACTTCAGATTGACCTTCAGTGAGAGCGGCTGGATAAAATCTACACAACTTCAGAGTGACCTTCAGTGAGAGCGGCTGGATAAAATCTCTTCAACTTCAGATTGACCTTCAGTGAGAGCGGCTGGATAAAATCTACACAACTTCAGATTGACCTTCAGTGAGAGCGGCTGGATAAAATCTACACAACTTCAGATTGACCTTCAGTGAGAGCGGCTGGATAAAATCTCTTCAACTTCAGATTGACCTTCAGTGAGAGCGGCTGGATAAAATCTACACAACTTCAGATTGACCTTCAGTGAGAGCGGCTGGATAAAATCTACACAACTTCAGATTGACCTTCAGTGAGAGCGGCTGGATAAAATCTACACAACTTCAGATTGACCTTCAGTGAGAGCGGCTGAATAAAATCTACACAACTTCAGATTGACCTTCAGTGAGAGCGGCTAGATAAAATCTACTCAACTTCAGATTGACCTTCAGTGAGAGCGGCTGGATAAAATCTACACAACTTCAGATTGACCTTCAGTGAGAGCGGCTGGATAAAATCTACACAACTTCAGAGTGACCTTCAGTGAGAGCGGCTGGATAAAATCTCTTCAACTTCAGATTGACCTTCAGTGAGAGCGGCTGGATAAAATCTACATAACTTCAGATTGACCTTCAGTGAGAGCGGCTAGATAAAATCTACACAACTTTTGATTGACCTTCAGTGAGAGCGGCTGGATAAAATCTACACAACTTCAGATTGACCTTCAGTGAGAGCGGCTGAATAAAATCTACACAACTTCAGATTGACCTTCAGTGAGAGCGGCTGGATAAAATCTACTCAACTTCAGATTGACCTTCAGTGAGAGCGGCTGGATAAAATCTACACAACTTCAGATTGACCTTCAGTGAGAGCGGCTGGATAAAATCTACACAACTTCAGAGTGACCTTCAGTGAGAGCGGCTGGATAAAATCTCTTCAACTTCAGATTGACCTTCAGTGAGAGCGGCTGGATAAAATCTACACAACTTCAGATTGACCTTCAGTGAGAGCGACTGGATAAAATCTACACAACTTCAGATTGACCTTCAATGAGAGCGGCTGGATAAAATCTACACAACTTCAGATTGACCTTCAGTGAGAGCGGCTGAATAAAATCTACACAACTTCAGATTGACCTTCAGTGAGAGCGGCTGGATAAAATCTACTCAACTTCAGATTGACCTTCAGTGAGAGCGGCTGGATAAAATCTACACAACTTCAGATTGACCTTCAGTGAGAGCGGCTGGATAAAATCTACACGACTTCATATTGTCCTTCAGTGAGAGCAGATGGATAAAATCTCTTCAACTTCATATTGACCTTCAGTGAGAGCGGCTGGATAAATTCTCCTCGACCTCAGATCGACCTTCAGTGAGAGCGGCTGGATAAGATCTACTCAACTTCACCAAGTTTTTTTCAGCATAGATGGCTGGTTAAGGTTGGTGTCATTCATCTTACTTTCAAGTTTGTCCGGTTCCACAAAAGGAACGACAACAGGTATATTCGATCCACTTATCTCACACTACAACATTTTGAAGTTTAGGCAACAGTTTTTTAGGCAGGGTTTCAAAACTGCGCCCATAAAGTGGAAAAGGCAGCGGTTTTGCGTGAGTTGCATAGTTTCCATACCAACTGTCATTAAACCGTTCCTAAACCACAATATAAGCAACGATTTATCTCTCGTGCGTATTTCTCATAGCAACCATGTAAAACCCGCGCCTGAAACATATTATAGGCAACACTATAATTTTTTTTGGTAGCAACGGTTAAATAAATATCTCTTGAATAATGTATAAGCAACATGATAAAAAATGCGCTCATTACTATAAACAAGCAACTGCTTAAAACCGTTCCTATAAACATATAAACAAGATTGCAAATAAAACCATTCCTATTTATTATACTTATTCTTAAAAACTTAAAAAAAAAAGAAACAAAACAAAAAAAGAAAGAAAGAAAAATGAAATTCATTTCAGTATTTGAGAAAAGGTTCACGAGAATGGTTCACTTGTGCTCATCTCTATTCTCGCCGTCATAAACCCTACTCGCCGCTCATCTATCTCGCCGCCATCTCCGTCTCTCTGTTCATCTTCAGTTTCGGGCTGCCGTGTTCATCTTTAATTTCGCGAAGCTTCACTGCCATCTCTGTATTAGGTCCATCCGTCTTTCTCGCCGCATGAAGCTTCATTTTTGCAAATCCAGGTAACTATACTCTCTCTCTCTGTTCCTTTCTCGTTCCTGTTCGCTATCAATTTCTTATTATTTCACATTTGGGTTTTTCTCACTTTTGAACATGCAAACTTGAGTTGATGTGAATTTTGTAACCAATTTGCGTTTATCCCATTTGTTACTAATTTCTTGTTGTTTCACATTTGGATTTTCCCCTCTTTTGAACCCTATTTACTACCAATTTGGGGTTTTCCCATTTGTTACCAAGTTTTTTTACATCTCTTGATTCACTTGCTTTTTTTGGTTCCCTTGCTTTTTTCCTTTCGGACTTTGCTTTCATAATCAAACTAATAAACCTTTTCACAAAAACTAATGGATGAAAAAGGGAGAATCTGGCAGTTGCTTCTTTCTTCCCCGAGTCGTCTTGGTAGCCGGTCAGTTGACTAGTTTACTCAAGCTGCTCTCATTCTAAAATGAGCGTTAAAATTAACCAACACCCGTCTTTCTTTCAAACATTATTTCTTAATAAAATTAATCAAAGATTTTCATAACAATTAAAGAATGAAAAAGGGAGAATCTGGCAGTTGCTTCTTTCTTCCCCGAGTTGTCTTGGTAGCCGGTCAGTTGACTAGTTTACTCAAGCTGCTCTCATTCTAAAACAAACGTTAAAATTAACTTCACACACTTAAACTTCTTTTCAGAAAAACATGGATATACGCTTTATCCATTCCTCTGACACATACACAGCTTAAGCCTCTGAGTAGAGCATACAAGCGTCGTTGTATCAGCGGAATGCGAAATAAGCAACATCCGTTATTCAAACTCTCTTTTTACAATGGATACACGTTTTATCTATTCCTCTGATACACACACGGCTTAAGCCTCTGATTAGAGCATACAAGCGTCGTTGTGTCAGCGGAATACGAAATAAACGTTACCTGTTTAAAATCAACCAACCACACAAACATTTTTATCAGAACTACGTGAGTTTTGAGTTTCCCATTGCACCGGGGAATACGTAGGAGCGGGCTCCTACAACCGTCAAACTCATTAATAAAAAACCTTTTTTTAAGTGGAAACGAAGTAGAGATTAGCCAATGATAGAGTAATTTAATTCAAACATGCGCAGACAAACCTTAAACCACCTAAATGGTTCCCATCGAGTACGATGGATGCGAGGGGTGCTAACACCTTCCCCTCGCGTAACCAACTCCCGAACCCACCATGGTTCTTCAACCATGTTAACCTCAAGGTTTTTTCGATATTTTCCTTTCCCTCTATTTGGGATAGATAAAAATCGGTGGCGACTTCATTATGTTATCATGAGAATTTTCCAGCCCGCTACAGCCACACTGGACGTCTAATACAAGCCACCATATGTACACATTCGAAAGCCACCACAACACCATTCAAGGGTATGGGATGGTAAAAGCCCAACAAGCCACTTATGTACCATTTTATAGGTAAGCCAAACAGGAACAACGAATAAACAACGAAGGCACAAAGGCATCGATGAAGAATGATTTGGATTGTATGCAAGCCGTTCGATGCAAAAGCATTGAGCCAGCAAGCACAAACATCCACAGCGCCACTCACACACCCTCACGTCTGCAAGAACCAACATCACAGAACGGACCACACCCCACAATGCCAAAGCATGCAGGCAAATGGAAGCATCCAGCAACGCCGACTCCGCTTCGCTAGGCATGAAAATCAAACAAATGTAGTTCACCGATAAAGGGACAGCCACGACTATCTGGCCCTCCAAGCAACTCAACTTAAGGGCAACGATAAGTTCCGGGGACAACGAATCACCCCCAAACACACACGCAACTCAAGGGTCTAGAAGCTAAGCAAGCCAGCATCATTTACCGAGTAGGGTCTTTACCGAGCAGCGTCATTACCGGAAAATGGTGGGCATCATTCTTTCTATGCCCAAGGCAATGCCATGCCTGCCCGCCAAGAACAGCATGATGATCACCAA